>JAGXJF010003305.1:0-332041 GCA_019208055.1 Stipa capillata | reverse complement strand
CATCGACATTACCCATGAATGGTACCTAACCCTCAACATACACATAGCACATAGCACATATAATTAGTTTATATAATGCAATACATAATTGCTTACCGTCACTTGATCACATGAAGCCACCACTAGTGTTCTTCTCTTAAGCTCCTAGCTTCATGTCTTGATTACCATGGCTCAACACATGAGCCTACTCTTGACCATCATGGGTTCAACACGTGAATTTCTTCATCCTGGTCAACTTCACTCTTACATTATGACTCCATCTTGATCCAATGAGGTTCACTCCTTAAATCCATATCTTGATCCTTGAAGTTTACTTCTTGATCACTTGTTGTTTCACATGATTTGATGGACTTTAACACATGAATCCATCTCCTAATCATCATATGCATCATTGATCTTGGGCTTCATCGGCTTGTAGGTTCATCCTCTTGATGTAACCCTACAAAGTGGTACATAACCCATACATGTTCCAACACTCAAGGAAAATAGTTAGTCCACAAAATCCGTTTGTCATTAATCACCAAAACCACACTTAGATTAGATTAACTCTCAATCCATCATAAACCACACAAGGGCTAGGTGGACTTTTATTATTGCACTGATAGATATGAGATAAATCATCCACTAGTCAGCAGACCTCCTGGTAACTCCGTTCGGGCTCTCGTTTCTTCGTGGATGTTCCTCTTGACGAGTAGTTTTCAAAAATAAACATATTTACCCCTTTTCCAGCGATCCTACACACATTGAGTCCGAAAGCAGAGATTTGCACAATCTAGTAGTTAATTAGCCATTAGTAGCAATAACCAGGAATTATCTAGTCAAAATTCATTGAATAAGGATCAAAATTAAGGAAAATAATGAGTAAAATATGGACTCATCGGTCCTCTCCTTCACATGAGGGGTGGTGGTAACTCATCGAATTATCCCAACCTCTCATGCGATTCTGGTGCTTGTTGGAGCTACTAGGCTTTGATTTTGACACAACCGACTGATGCGGTACAAGTTTTATAAATGATGGTAATTTGCTACATTTATATTATGCCAACGATGAACAAGTGCCACTAATAAACAACGCAAGATGGTTTACAAGGGTTCAAGGTTCGGGGTAATGATAAATTGCATTAACCCCAACCCTAAATCCTGCACTGCTAAACAATTATCGATCAATGTGTTATTATTTAAAATGGGCAATTCTGAGGTATTTTTTCTAAACCTAGGCTTGTTGCTCAATTGTTTTGTTTTGGAACAAAAGATGATTGCCAACGATGATAAGACTTTGTTACACAATGATTGTGTGCTTCGCTTTTCCGGTATGTATTCAGGAATGGTTTAAAGTCCTTACCTCTTTTTGGAAAAGTAGGCACACGTTCAATTTAGAGAAAATTAAAATCTGAGACATATGGTATTATGGATGCATCTATTTCAATATATTTGAATGCTTAATTTCAATACAATACTATCTAATCGTGCTATCTATGAAAATTTAGAATCTACTGTCTTATTAGTCAGAGTGTTGTCCCCTTTCATGTGAAACCTTAATGGTCAGTTGCACCGTCAATTTTTCTCATAAGGGTGTCATCATTATGGATTGAATGACACGATAGATTATAAATTTATAGATAGTGTAATTAGAGAGTATTGTATTTGAAAATGTGGGTGTTTTTTTGTAAACCTACAAGGGTTTAGTGTTCACAGATGAATGATTTATATTGAATTGAACAAATATGTGATGTTTATATTTGTTGTCAATGGACGTGATATGTATAATGTATGTGTTGTTTCAGAGAGCATGGCAAGCATATCCTGATGCTAGTCAAAAAACAAGAAAAATAATGGTCCTATATAACCCCATCATAGGCGATTATGTAGACAAAACCGCTTGTAATGAGCCATAACACAAACGGTTCTGGGCTTGAAACCGTCTGGAATATCACCATATCGCATGTGGTTCTTTATGTGAACCATATGTGATATGACCACATCACAGGCAGTTCCATAATCGTCTGTGATGACAAGGGGTTTCCGAACCGTCTGTAATGGACATATCTGCTGTAGTTAAGCCTGGATTGAACCCACAACTTAGGGAGAGGATTCCGATTATAACTTACAAACTCCAATCCTATTGACTCAGTGCAAAGATGGTAATATTCCTCCGGACCAAACATGAGAATCTAAAGTTTCATATTCTCGGTTTGAAGTTTCCTACTGTTCGACAAGAAACATATTTCACAAATCTATCCTGTTTCTTTGGGGGGGAATTTTGATGGTCCATATATGTAATATCTAGAACTTGTCAATTAAAGTAAAAGCTGAGGTGGAGGAAAAGTTAAAAGAAGAGAGAGATAGAGGTTGTAACAGAGGTTTTATCTCACGTAAGACCGCCAAATTGGAAAAACCAATGGAAATTTATTGCTTCGATGGATCTCCTACCTACCCCAACTTAAGTTAGAGGTTATATCAGCACAGCTAGTTAGTGTATTCTCTAACCTATAGATGCTAGGTATAAACATCCAGCAAAATTTTCCAAAGAAAAGAGGATTATTGCCCAGTTGAATTAACTCAAAACTAAAGGTTCCACGTCCAGAGTTATGCTCAGATAGTCTAGATCTTCGGAGTATCCGGGAAACAATCTGGACACTTCGAGTCCGAGACAGAAAGACCTCTAAAGATGGATTATAAGCCCACAAGCTTCACCCAGATAGTCTGACTACCCGGAGTATCCGAGAATATATCCGGAAACTCCGGGACCAAGAGAGTGAGATATCCCAAAAAATAGTTTCATGCCAAGCTCACCTAGATAGTCCGGGTTACACGGAGTATCCGGGAATAAATACGGACACTCCAGGACCAAGATAGAAATATTTCACCAAAAAATGAATGCACGTTCGTAGACTCATTCAAAGTATGTTGCCCAACCCTTAGCAGGAAGTTTGCTCTACAACCAGAGTATCCAAGCTATAATTCAGAAACTCCAGATGTCAGACAGAGTAGAGAAGTCATGAAATCTTGGGGATATTTTTGAGGCAAAAGATTTTGCTGAGCATTTTGAGCATTAAGGCATTAGGCATTAATCCAACCTTTTAAGGATACCCCTCTTTATAGTACACCTTTTTCTTACGAAATCACTAAAACCTAGAAAATGAGGTCTAAAGCACCTTGAGCTCCACCATTCCTCTTTTCATATTTTTAGGGGTCACCATTGTTGGTTGGATCTCACATGTAGGACTAAAATATGCTTACAGCACTCAAGGTTATTCCAAAAACACTACAGAAATTGTCAAGGAATCTATGCGTATAGTAGATCTTGTATGCCCTTGAAAGTGAAGGTTATTCCATTACTTCAGCAATACCTCCATGGGCCACACCAATTCAGGGTGGTGGAAACGTATTATAAGCATATGTCATAGATCCTTCGGGTCTCTCTCCATCATGTACTCATTCTTTAGGTCATGGGAAATAAAGTTCCTCAGCATTGCCAATACTGTAAATTTGTCCTACTTGGTAACCACAGTTTCACCTTCAGATGCTGATACACTAAGAACATGAAGCAGACCCCTGCTTTCTAGCATTGCTTCCATGGCAGGGCCCAAACTAATTGTCTCCTAAGGTAACGAGTACTCCAACCTCTTGTTTAGAATAGTCAGGCATCCTACATTATCTATGCGATAATTCAAAAGTTCACTACAGGTAAACATACATAAATAGATTGCAATTAATGGTATAAAAAGCCTTATGATGGTTTCTGTATTTTCCTATGCATTATTATGATTTACAGCTAATTTTCAATGATTAAAAGCAATTTACATCTTTACAATTAATCAAAAGGGAAACATAATATTTAGAAAGCATAGAATAAATAATAACAAATTCATGCATGCGTCAAATGTAAAATTTGAACCAAATTCAGATTCTTGAGGCCCTTTTCTCCTTGAATATGTGTTTTTGGCCATTTCTAATAAGTACATGAGGTTTTACGCAATTATTCAGTTTTGAGAAAATTATCGCATGATTACGGAAGAACTCAGGGAGGCATCTGCAAAAGTCTCGGAACAGGATCAAATCACTCCGGCCCGGTCCGCCTTCAGTGTGACCACCGTACGGGGCGGTGGAGAGGCCGGCGAGGCCGTTGTGCTGGCAGCGTGACGCGGTTGGCGCCACCGATCTAATATGGCCATCGTAGGTGCGTGTGGTGCCTTGCGACCATATGGAGGCCAATGCGGGGGCATGGACAGCGTGGCCGCGATAGACGGCGCCTTGCACGCACACGCTGGCCCATGGCCTGCCGGCCTTGGGTGCTTGTTATGATGCAGCCATATGCATCGTGGCAGCGGGCGTGTTTGGCCAGCATGGCTTCCAAGCCATCTAGGCGTGCAAGCAATTAGCCGAACGTTGATTGGCCTTAGGATGCATCTACGCAAGTATGGTTCCGTGATCTTTCGATAGATCAATTTTTTCTATACGTGGTCGGTGCGCCACGTCGTGGCCGTAGCACGAATTTTCACGAGTGCAATCGTTGCAATTAGCACATCTAATCGACATTGTGTCGACGATTTTGGTCGGTAACTATGGCTTGAGGATTTTCTATCATGAAAATATAATCCATACAAATTGAAGAATTGAATCTAATGCAAGATTACGAGAAAAGCAATCTAAATGAACGTACATCATTCTTCGATGATTACCTCTCTAACTGTGTAAAGAGAGTCTAGGATTAGACCCACGAAGAGCTTTCTATTGATAACGCGTTGTATAACCATCGCTATCGAGTATAGTCTGATGGTCAGCAACGTAGTAGATGGAAAAGTAATCTGATGATTATTGACATAATAGGTGCAGAAAAACAATCACGCATAAATGAATAATAATGTAAATGTGACATAAGATATAGAGTATGATATTTTTGTTCTTTATTATGCACGAGTGTAAAAGAGTCTATTTATAGACTATGTATAGATTTAAATAATGGCTCAATTAATCAAAATAAAGGGAATGCCAGCTCCTTTTAGACTTTCGACAGATAGTTCGAGAATTTTTAAATCACGAAAGAGCTCCCAACGTCTTACCCTTTTGGCTGACCACGCGCCTCGCCTCCCTCCCCAGCCCACGGATACAGGCCCAGACGTCAGTGGGTCCTCGTGGTCGTACGGCTGCGCGGGTAAGAGATGGCGGGCGGTGAGAAAAGCATGGGTGCTGGTGCCACTTGGCTCCGCCTTTGGCGTCAGCGGGGGACCCACCGCTGACGAGCATCCACCCTATGCTATCGCGGCACGTCATGGGGATTAATTATTGTGCATCGATCATCCGTATACTTTTGTTCCTGTCGCATTAAACCCTGCTGCTGCTGCATTTACCTGTCCCGGGCGTATCAGATCCCTGACCTTCTTACCCTTTCGCCTCTCCAACCGCTAGGTTCACCCCAACAATTGCACACACGTTTTGTATGGAAGAAATCACATGCTTCTCCTTGAAAACCCGGTCCTGGCGGTGATAAAAATGGTAATCACATGAAATTGAAAATTCTCTAATTAATTAGTACAAAATGAAAAGATCTAGACCAATTATTGTAAGATCTAGATTATAGTGGTTGACATTTGTCTTAAAAAGTACTCCCTTCGTCTATCAATCTAGGGCATATTAGCGTTTTAAAAATGTCCATCAATCTAAGGCGTGGTTATCACTTTTGGTGTGTTCTTCCCATTTGTGCGCTCGTCGTCCTCCTCCCCATGACGCTTCGAAAACGGGGGCAGTTACTCCACCTTGCATGAGTTAATGTAGGAGAGAACAGACGAACTGAAGAGCTAGGCATCAGATGGAATCACCTGCTGTCGTGGAATTCGGCCACTGATGTCGCACTACCGGTCACTGAGCGCGTCCAGGCCGAGTTCTTTGCGCCCCACACTGACGACGTGGACTCACTGGAGGATGCCCCTGACTCCGTCGACGGCAACGGCGCCTACGCAATTGACTCCATTGACGGCGTCCCTGAGGCCAGCTTCATCGACACCCAAGACTCCACGTTCGTTCCTAACTCTATCGCTAGCAGCTGCTTCTCGGTTTTGTTTGTGCTGGATTCATTGGGACAAGATAAAGGTGACGACAAGGCCGTAGTTGAATCAAGGATTAATGTGTGGATTGAAAACGCGCAACGAGATGTTAAAAATTCTTCTACCCGAGTTCTATTAATCGATCGATGCAAAGAGATGTTGATTTCAGTTTGTTCTCCGATGCAATGTCATTAGCAAACCGTACTCCATTAGTCCTTGGAATAGTTCATGACGATCACAAAAAAACAAAGAAGAACATATTTATGTTGATTACAGAATGTCGTTTCGATCGGATCATCAAGAACACAAAAAAACCAGAGTTTACTCATTCACAAAAATCTCCAATCGTGTGTGTTTGCTAGGCATGCGTGTTAGACTTCCATTGGCTGCCACGGTAATGAACTACCGACGTGGGTGCGGCGATCGCGGTGACCACGACACGCGATGCCATCTATGCATGCGCGGGCCTGGCGCTGGATTTACGGGAAGCTTAACGGATTAGGCAGCTAAAAGGGGTATTTTGTTCCCTTAAACACTGGCCTTGGTCATTGAGCAACAGGCTAATACGCCCTAGATTGATGGGCGGAGGGAGTACGATTTAAATATAGTACTTTATTAGAGAGTAGCAACTTGAGTTGGACATTAAAGGTATTTTGCTCGGTTTATATAAGTTGGCCTATAGCAATGAACTCAAAAAAGCATATAAGAAAAAGAAGTAGATATTTTAAAGTCACATACTACCATTCTTTGTGAAACACAATGAGATTATATCTGCGAGAGTTCTTTATATTTAATTTGGTTTTTAATCGTAGAATGCTTTCGTGAGGCCAAAAGCCAAACAAGCATGATAAAGTAATGTTATCTCATATAACAATTAAAAAATGACTCACATACTAAGTTAATCACGTCTTCTTTTTTAGTCACCGGTGGGGATTTGCACACCCGAAAAGCTTGTATTTAAATAAAAGCAACAAGATTGGTTCGGCTACAACCAGTTATTGGCGCGGAGGCAAGATAAGAGATAGACTAAAGTTCTAAAACCAGACCAATGCCTATCAACAATTTCAGTATGCATCAAAAGTTCCAGCAATCACAACGCAGGGAAAGAAAAGAACTATCACTAGGCAGTCCATATACATGACAATAATGAGCCAAGAAATTCATATCCGTTGAACTGGAAACAAAGTTAAATAGCAAAACTGGAGGCGGAATTGACAGTGCAGTCGATAATTACCAATCTGTTAGCAGGTGTGGACAAACATCAATCGATTAGTGTATTTGCGGTACTTGTTTGCGAGTCACATTGTCCATCGTCGCCGGGTAGACCTAGCAAATTAGCTCCACCTCTCCATGCATTATCCAAGGCACCTCCACCCACATCGCACGCCGTCCCTTTCTCAATGCATATGGGAGGAGTTCGGGTTAGCTCCCATCCAGAACCACCGTTCTTAAGATCCACCGTTGTACCACTACTTCCATCCATTATTGTCCCTCGATCCTTTCATGGCTTCTAAAAGTAGAAACCACCCGCCCTGCTGTACTCTCCAGTCTCCATTCCACATACGCGAGAGCTCAGCTATATCAGTACACCACCTTCTCCTTTCCCTCTCATCTCCTGTGCGAGAACTCGCTCTGTGTAGCTCAGAAAATTTGCTCGATCCCTAAATCATGGAGAAGATGCAGTTCGGTTCCAAGAGCAATGCTCACCGGAGCGCGACGGCCAGCGGCTCGGGCAAGCACAAGAGGAAGGGAGGTGGCGGCGGCGGCGACAGCAAGCAGCCGATCAAGGTGGTGTACATCTCCAACCCCATGCGGGTGACGACCAGCGAGGCGGGCTTCCGCGCGCTCGTGCAGGAGCTCACCGGCCGCGACGCCGACCCGTCCAAGTACGGCGGCGGCGCGAGCAGCGGCGGCAGCCCGGCCGGAGCGCAGGGCACCCAGCCCAGCCCCAGCAGCACCGTGGAGTCGACGGACGCCGCCGGCCAGGACGTCCCCGCGGCGGCCTACGACTACGACTACGACGACGAGGACGAGGACGAGGACAGCTTGGCGCCGCAGCTGATCGACAACAGGTACTCCGTCTTCTCGCCGCCGACGTTCCTCTACGGCTCCCACAACGAGGTGTGATCTGCGATCCAAGTTCGCGCTGAGCCGGCCGTGTGGTAGATATACATGTATGTATTGCTTGCATGAGGATTTGTATCATATGTGCATATGTGTGTACGATCGATCTTAGCTAAGTTACTAAAATTAATATGTGTTATCCCAAATCGGTGTATAGCACTGGCAAAAGTGTACTGCATGCTTTTTTCTCCGAGGGAAAAGTGTACTACTCCTACTGTATGTTGTGGGTGCCAGCCGACTTGGTTGGGTGTTAATTGATGTTGATTTGCAGTATTCGCAAAGTTGAAATGTTCATGGAATTAATTAGTTAAGTGTTTGAACCCAAGAGAATCGGATTCTTTTTTTTTCTAATACTGGTTTTCATTTTATGCGCTGTGTATCGACACATGTACACAAAGGGATTGGTTAGAAAGATTGCCTTCGATGCAAAGCTTACTTTTGGCATGCATAGCAGTGCTTTCATTAAGCGATATGTCATCACCACATTGGTTTAGCAAACGTAGCTATGGCTATCTATCTGCCTATTTCTAGCTATCTGGGAGGGAGCTAGCAGCCTAGCATTGGTCAGCGATGTCTATATGGGGTGTAGCCATGTAGGATCAAATTTCTGAGCACAGTGAGCCTATGCTTTATGGAAAGATGATTAATTTTCCGTCTTAATTACTTAATAACATTTTCATAATGAGTAATATGCTTTATATGTCCTGCGTTGGTCGATCAGTGGGCCGGTTTTGTTTAGATCGTGCAATTGCGCGGAATGATCTAATGGTTGCTGCGCGCGCTGATCAGTGGTAGTGAGGACTGAGGACCCACACCCAATTAGTGGGAAGGTTTTTCGATCTTGACATTTGCATCGTATTTCTCTTTGTTCTTTAAGGTTTTTAATTAACCATGCATGCATCAATAATTTTCATTATACAATATGTTACAAATTGATGTTAGTGTAATATTTTTAGTTTTCTTCTTTTGCAATTTAACTAAATGCCAAAAATATTGTTTTAAATTTATTTTCTAGGTTTTTTTTCCTTCCAGTTTTATTTGTTTAATTCACAACAATTGAAATAGTTTCAGATGATAAGTAATAATGTTCATTGATCTAGCTAGGCATGTCATAATTTGGCTATTTAACAATTGGGATGATTCACCGGCCCTTGAGAGCTGCAAAGAATTTAAAGCAACAAGCCAATAGTAGATTGATTACACCTGTACTTATCCCCTTCAAGTTCTATATTGGTGCATATATTTGCCATACACAACAAAAATAGATTATCCATGTCGCAGTTTAGAAGTCTTGTACCACCCATGTAAGATTTATGGCTATATCCCCTGCAAATCGCCAACACAAGCTTGTGGGTGCCATAAAAATCATTCGAGTGGCATATTTTGCAAAATAGGATTCTTTTGAGTGAATAGAGTTATAGGGATCTAAGCTGGCCATTTCACTACAAGTTTTTGGTGCATTTGTGTATGATCAAAATTGTACTTAGACTGATCCCAATTGTATATTCTAGTGTAAAGCTACACAAACTAAACTTAATTAGTCAAATTAAGGTCACCTATCTAACGGTGTTTTTTGAGAAAGAAAACAGCTTGTTTTGGGTCTTAATGCGCTGAAGATCTTAGTCCATTTCTCACAAAATATGAACTCAGCATGGTCGAGCGACTTATAGGACCGGACACAAAGTTAAGGGTTTCCTGAAGAAATTTAATGAATCATTTAATAAAGTAGATATGTGCTTTCTTACATGTAAGAAAATTAAACAATTTATGAGATAAATTTGAACTAGATCAAGCAGCTTCAATTTGCTAGCTCCCACAAGAGAATACTAGTGGCAATTATTTTGGTATTAGCGTTACCCTCAATGCGATGCAACAGCGCAATCAATACTCAATTGCCCAATTTTGATCGCATTTTTTTGGATAAAATGTAATGGTTTGTTGAAGCAATCAGAATCCTCTTTGCAAAGGAAATCAATTAGAAATTAATATGAAATTACTGAACTCTTTTCTCCCTAGACACATTTCTGCTGTAGATAGCTTATGCAAGTTCAGTATGTCTATATTATATGAGATGAGCTATTAACATGCATGGTCAATGATTCGTTCAAGCGCTGCCATATGTAAAAGAGTCATGCTTGTGAGACCAGGATTTTTAGGGTATGGCTGAAGAGCCATATGTATCTTGTTTAGGATACGGTACCACTCTCTTTTCTCCTTAATTAAGTTGCCACATCAGTTTTTGTTTAGTTGACATGTTTTAGATATAACTGATGCCATTGCATTGGAATTGCCCTAAGTGCTCACAGATAGAAGAAGATCCAACGCTATCCAAAAACATAAGGCATTACACTTGATTTATCATCCTTTTGTACGAAAACCTGTTGAGCCATCTCATCGCGAGCATACATGCATGCTTTGTGGTTTGTGACTTAGGTCTTTCGATCGAGATAGGATTGAGGAGTCATACCGCTTGTTTATGCATGCAAGACGTACGTCGATAGATTATTAAAGAGAATAGTATAGTTCAATTTCTAAAAAAAGAATCATCATTTTCTGCGAAAGCAGATTTTAACAATTTTGACGTGTGAATATATAGCTTATTAAAGCCATTGCACGCATCAAAGTAAGAACACTCCCTTTGATTTGTCAGTCGTGGACCATAGCATATTAATAAACACAAAGTCGAGAAAAGACATGTCTCCAGGTTCTTTTTGTATACATCGAAGCAAGAAAGGAAAAGGTATATGCGTTAAGAAAAAAAGGGTAGTGACATGAATTGATATAATCCAACTTGTCCTTGACTTGAAGAATGTTTAATTTGCCAATGCATATATCATACAGCACAGTTCATAGCTACAGAAAGCTACACCTACACACGTGACATGTACAGCATCTGAGGATCAACTATGCTATTTTATCTTCAAAATAGTACGTACGTACTTTTGCCAGTTATACAAGCAGAGAGTTAACTGGACATTTGCAATCGGGAGCTACTATATGCTGATATGCACGGTGAGCCAAGCTTTTCGTCACACCATATAGTTTGTTTGCCATACTTACGCCCCTTTTGGAACATTATTTGGTATGGTTATTGGAATCCTATAGTTATTTTTGCCGTGTAGCGATCTTTCAAGATTGGCTCTAAAATTTTGCTATATTGTTACTCCTATAATTATGTATGAGTCTCGTGTTTGTATTTCTTGTAGCATTTCTGGACATGATACGCAACTATATATGGTATTTGCCCTATTCCGGCCATTTACATTTTTCTTTGTTTCAAACTGGGCCGAACGGTGTCAGTGGAAATTCGTACTTAGTTATACCAATTTTTTTTACCAGCGCACTTTTATGGTCTTGTTTTGACCTGTTCCCAGCTCCCAGGAATTTGTCATACGTGCATGAAATTTCAGAGTTGTCTATATCATTTTAGAATGCTCAGTGGGTAGTTTTTTTTTCATGGTGCACGACGATCGTATCTTTCTCGACGCTCTTGATTCACATGTTCTTGTTAACTTATACAATACTGTATGTTAGTTAATCATAGGGTGTAGTTTCAATACGTATCGTCATTTTGCTTTATTTTTCGTTCGTGGAAGTTAAACAGCTATATCTAGTTTATAATTAACAAAGTCTGATCATACATGTGTTCACTAATGGTCCTAGCTAGTACAACAACTAGCAACATCATGTTAATTATTAACATGGAACAAGTACAGATGAACTTGTTGCCATGACCCCCATCATCACACTGTTCATACAGGTAGCGCGTCAGGGCTTGAACTAGAAGGTTAACATAGTCTGGCTGCGAGAGAGACTGGTCAGTCCATGGATAGTGCGTTACACGGGACACAAGGACCACGGACCGTGGTTTGGTGCCACGCAACAGCGAGGCGGCCCGGCCCTTCCGTCCTTGGGACACAGGCCTTGAATTGGACGGGTTCTTGGACCAACTGATAGCCGAGACCTATCAGCCGAAGACAAAACGGCGTGTTCGACTGCACGGGGCACGTGGTACGTACGGCAAACGGCGCGCTGAGACGCAGTCGCGCACACGCACGCACGGGTTCGATCGACTACCCCGCCGCTTGCTCGTATCCTGCATAAAACCAATCCCGCGGCGCACACCCGCGCGAGACCAGCCAGGTTCCGTCGTTTTCTTTTTTCAGTTATCTAAACTTTTTTAAATCTCAATCACTTTCTTTTAAAATAGTGGAGGAGGTAATCTTGGACCTCTGCACCTCAAAAAAATACACACGACCATATTATAACAAGGTTGTTACAAAGTCAATCCTTTCGATGAAGGAGATCATATGATTAAAAGCTGTGAAGCTACATCAATTACATAGAACATAACCTATGTCTAAACCGCCACCCACGTTAGGTAGCCAGCTCCCTCACGCTCTGCTCTAGCGTAAGCAAGGCTACACTTAGCATATCCCGTGTGTCCTAACGGCGTTGTAGCAAGGATCATGTACGAAGCAAGTTGGTAGCCATATAGATAATCTGCAATAGATTATAAAATTTATTTTTGTCAAATAACACATGATTAAGGCACTGCCATATCGACCAACAAATGACAACCGCACCAACCAACAAGAGAGCCATTGGCCATTTAAAATTATATATTAGTTAGCTTAAAATTATAGGCTTAAAAAACATGCAATTTTGATACAATGCTACTGCAATTTTTAGCGGCACATGCCATTGGCCTCTCGGCAGCGGTGACCGCGCGCGCGGCTTGCCGAGACGCGCCGCGCCGCGCGGTCCGGCGTGCATGTGTCGTGCCCGTGCAAGGTTGATGAGGCCCCGATCCGAATCGAGAAATAAAATGGGAGGAGCCAGCAGGGGGTTGTGTTACTTGTATCAGCAGGGGCCCCCCGCTCCAGCAGGCTAATTTATGGCCATCGATCATCCAACGGGTGAGCCGTGCTGTACGTCGGATCGGATCCTGACCGGTCGTCGTCAGAAACGCCCGCGTGCATCGCCGTACGGAATACGTGCGCTTGATAACCCGATTCGAAACACTAGTACGAACCACGGTTCATGTCATCACGTGAGGAGAGATGCCGAGGCAGGACATTCATGGATCAGGAAACCAATTTTTCCTCACAATGAGGAAAAAAAAAGAATCTCTCTTGCCCTGGCTCTTTGGCTCTCTTTTTTTTTAACATTCCTCTTTGGCTCTTTGCTGTGGCTCCGATCTGCCCGATGCCGTTCGAAACAGGCGATATGAGAACCGGTTTTGACTCTCTTTTTTAATCACCTGTGGTTTGGCTCCACGGCTCGATCAAAACTTCGGCTGGTCGGCCATGGCATGGGCGTTCAGCAGGTGGTCGTGTTGACTTCCCTCACTAGAAAGATCCGTGAGCATGCATGAGGTCACTCCAACAAGATGGTTTTTGGACGCGAACGGTGCGCGAGTCCTGACGGTTCCGCGTCTATTCTGATCTGACGCGAGGCATGGGCGAAAGGCAACGCCCCCAGCGCTGCTGACGATTGGACAATCGCCCCCTTCACTTGACACGTCACGGTTCCCCCGGCTGGCGTCGTCGGTACCATCATCTTTGTTCGTGCACTTGCCCTCCGCTGCTTATTCTGTCGTTCTCGTCAAAAACATTTTTTTAACTCCACTACGAGTACTTGACATAGAGAGAGGACGCTAGCGACGAACAAAAGACGAGTGATCGATATGCTTCGCCTTCGAGACAACGTAAACGACGAACCTGCCGCCAGCCCTGCCACCGGCCACACCAATTTCTTTTGTTCGGATGTGTTCTTTAGCTTATCCTTTTTTTTAATAATAAAAGAGATAACTCCTTCAGCCTCTGCACCGAGGTGCACACAGCCAACAAATACAAAGTTTACGAGTTTAACTAAAAAAAATAAATTACAAGAATTGGGAAAATAAAAGTATCAAAAAGCAGCAATGCTTCTAGTAGACTACAACCATGCTGGGTAAAAAGCTTGCGAATAACACGCTCCATAGTTTGGCACCCCGCCAATATGAGTTCCGTGCGCCTGCCACACTGCAGTATTGCCCAATCCCGTAGCCAGCTCATAGCCAGATAATGACCTGTAAAGGATTGTTATACTTCTTCTTATGATCAAAAACGATATCATTACGGCAAAGCCAAATAGATCAACATATTGCCGCCACCCCAACACGAATCAGGGAAATGAAATGAGTAGGAGCGGTAGCAGTCCAAGGGCCCATCATATGTGTGATGTTATGCGGTTTCGGTATAACAAAGGCAATTTGAACAATACACCATACAAATAAAGCTACATGACAATCAAAAAATAGATGTTGTATAGTCTCATTTTTATGGCAAAAGGAGCAAAGAGCACTACCACCCCAACGGCGTTTTAAAAGGTTGTCTTTTGTAAGAATAACACCTCGACATAAATACAAAAGGAAAATTTTAATCTTGAGAGGGATTCTTAATTTCCATAGCCTCATGTGTCGAAATCTAATATTACAGCTAGATAAAGCTGTATACATTGAGTGAACCAAAAACCACTTATTAGATTGGGGGTTCTATAAGGGTCTGTCCTTGACATCCACCTGTATCGGCATAGACATCACTCGATCATTCAACTGAATCAGAGAAGCTAGGTGCCGCCCAAAAATTGCCCGGCGGAAACTCAAAGCGAGAGGGGTCGAGCTTAACACCGTAGAAACCGAGGCATTCTTATCCCTAACAATGTGGAACAAGGCGGGATATGGTTGACTAAGGGGCCGATCCCCAAGCCATGTGTCATGCAAAAAACTAATCATCACCCCGTCTCCTACTTGGTATGAGATAAATCGAGAAAAATTCGACTTGATCTTCATAAGACCCGCCCAGAAAGGGGAGTCCCCTTGTTTACCATGAACTTGGGAAAGTGTCTTAGAAAAAAGGTATTTGTTAAAGATGAGTTCTTGCCAAAGGCCATCCTCATTGAGTAATTTAAAAAACCATTTACTCAACAGACTAATGTTCTGCACCTCTAAATCAGGAACCCCTAAACCCCCTTGTGTCTTGGATCTGCACACTATGTTCCAGTGAGTGAGTTTATACTTCCATTTGTGATTATCATTTTGCCACAAAAAATGGGAGCGATAGAAATCTAGCCCTTTTAGTACCCCCTTAGGAATGATGAAAAAAGAAAGCATATACATAGGAAGACTACTAAGGACCGCATAAATAAGTGTAAGATGCCGAGACATAGATTTTCCTTTCCACATGCGGAGCTTCTTTTCAAAACGATCCTCAACCCCCTTCCATTCCATGTTTCTAAGCTTACAATAGTGAATAGGGATTCCAAGATAACGTATAGGAAAAGTCCCTTGTTCACACCCGAAAATCTGCTTGTATAGACCCTCACAATCTTGAGCTTTGCCAAAGCAATACAAATGGCTTTTATGAAAGTGAATCTTAAGATCAGAGAGGAGTTCAAAGGTGGATAAAATTAACTTCATGCACTTTGCTTGCTCCAAGTCATGGGCCATAAAAAGAATGGTGCCATCCGCATATTGCAAAATAGATAAGCCATTTTCAACTAAGTTGGGAATAAGGCCCGCTATTTGCCCAGCATTCCTAGCCCAATCAATCAAAAGAGCTACATATCCGCGATGATGTTAAATAGAATCGGCGATAAAGGATCCCCTTGACGTAAGCCCTTATGAGTTTGAAAAAAAAGGCCCAAATCATCATTAACTTTGATAGCGACGATAAAATCATCATTAACTTTGATTACCATGTTTAAGAATAACTTAAGAAGAAGGATAAGCAGATTTTAACAAGAGGGTTAAGTTATTCTTAAACACGATAATCCAAAGAGCTCAGCAGATCTGTCTGTACGCGCTCGCCCTCTTCGATTCTTGGTTTCGAAGTTCCAAGGACGTCGATCTAGTTTGTTAATTTTTTGTATTTGCTACTAGGTTGTCGCATGCGTCCATACTCGTGGGAACACTCTCCGGCCTATCATTGCTCAACTCGTTTGATTGGAAAAGGAAAATGTTGCGCTCCACCAGCCGATCGAACATCGATTAGCCTTGTCTATTTCACCACAACGGTCAATGGAAGTACATAATTACTCGTTTGTTCCTTCTTCCGCCTCCATGTTTCTTTTCTCCTTTCTCCCTCCTTTCTACTCACAAGCTCTGTCCCTATGCTTCTCCTTCCACCCCATGCTTGCTGCTGCCGGACGTCGCCTCACCGTCGACGACGATGGCCCCATTGTGCTCCTAGCTGTCCCTGATGCATGGCACGGCGCTGAAGCACAAGATGTCCATTTGCTTCTTTGGTGAGCTCATGGAAGACATCCTAGCACAAGGGGCATGCTTGGGCCACTCGGATCTGGTGACTGCGGGGCTCGGGCTAGCTAGATTTGCCGGCATCTAGGTCGATGGTTCAGATATTGATGATGTGAGGTTGGTGATTTAGAGATTTTTAATGTTGTGGAGGTTGTTTCTTATAGATGGATGATATGTTGCAATGATTATAGGTTTTCGTTGCATAGTTTATGTGCATATTGCACATGTATTGTTGCATACGCTAGTCTTTCATATTGTAAATGTTGTAACCGTATTTTTCTATGAAATGTTGTATTATATGATAAATTTTTATTGCATACAATTATTAGAATGTTGCAGATATTGCAAGAGCTTTTTGCATGTTTTGTTGAACCACGAGAAAAAAAATTCATAGGTAGAAAAAAAATGTTGTGTATGAGGTTTTTATGTTGTAAAGATCAACGCCCCAAATACATTAATTTAAGTGGGATCTATCGATCGGGGAGATGACCGATCGGGGCTCCATCTGCTCGACTGACGTCTAGCACCCAAGTAAACAATATAGTCTAAGGCACACGAGAAAAATTAGAAATTCCCATGGAACGGCGATAGGTACGCTAGTTTTGTCTCTGTCGGTCTTACGCAAAAAACTCGCAATCAAAACAAACGAGGTGAGGAATAAATATTTCTTTTAAGAAGAGTTCTCCGCTGACATCTACATCTGATTATGCACACAATCTAAACACTTCTTTTATTAACTATATCACCTGTTTAAGAAGAATATGGTGACTCCCTGACAGTATTTTTCCAGTGTCTGTTTTGCGTAGCTGGGTGTGGCAAGATTTGATCACGTCATGTCCATTGGCGTGGCAGTGTGGTTTTACCACGACATAGTAGCATAGCAAAAAAAGATCATTTTCAAGCTTCAAATTCGTGTCTAATAGGGTTCAATCTAGAAAAGAGTACTGTTTAATCTGAAATATATTTAAAGGAAACTAATAATAAGATACTTTAGAAAATATTAAGTAACGAAAAGAGGGATGTACTTGGACAAGGTTTGAATGCACAACTCCGCACGGATTATGTTAAGGAATTGATATGAAAATCATGTTTCCCAAAAAGAAACTTAAACTACCAAGCATTCAATCCTAGCTGTTAGAAGCCATGTGTTCATCGCTAGAGGGAATTAGTTTCGTCGCTCCATCGCCGGTTCCTCTTCCCTCTTCTCCGTCGTTCTTGCCAGCCTTGAGTAGATGTGAAACTGTTAATTTTCTCTAAATATTTTTTGATATATCTAGCATTGTAAGTATTTTTTTCCTAGATCAAATTTTATAGTTTGGTTCTTCTAGGGATAGTTCTTCGTTTGATTTTATTTACCCATAGCCGGTTTTATCGGACCAAGTCACCTAGATGACAACGAAGAGTACACCTAAAATCAACACCAAGCCGAGCTTCTTTGTCAGATTTTTTTTTATTTACCCATGACATATTTGTCAACTGGATGACGATGACTAAACATGAGGTCGAGTTGGGTGCAAATAAATCGACTATGGTTTTCTTCGAGCAAATGGTATAGCTACTAAGGCATAGGTCCTATACGTCGACAAAGGTCATCAACAGTCCACTTTCCATTGTAGATGTTGACAGTAATCAAATGTACAGGACGTGGTGATGACCAGAAAGATAAAGAAGTCCAACGTATTCATCGGTTCATGGACACGATGTTAGCGTGTTGTCGATCTTTGTTGCTAGCGTGTTGTCGATCTTTGTTGCTCTTTGGCATTCAATGTAAGACTTGAGCACTTTTGTATCGAAAACGCTATTTGGTGGTTGACCACAGGCACGGTCAACCAGACACAACGCGTGGCGCATTAGCACATGGGCCCCGCCACTATCTTTCTCTCTCCTTTCAGCCTTATCTTATTTCTCTCTTCATGCAATGTGAAAGCTAGCACAATTTCCATGCAACGTGACTCTAACCTCCTTCCCTCTCACACTTTCTCTCTTCTCTCCCCATCGAATCCCCCTTCTCCAACCAGCACTGCTTAGGCTCCATCCTGTCGACAAGATCGCCATCACCCATTCCACCACCCGCTCCTTGCTACGCTAAGGTTAGGATCTCGCTGCTATGGCGTTGCGAGCACCGTCAGGCCATCATGGTGCCTCCCTTCCCCTGTCGTGCGGCACCATGCATGCCTTGTTAGAACCGCTACCATGGCCCACCATCACCTGAGGTAGGAATGGCCGTGATCTTAGTTTATTTTGTTTTTTCAAGGCGAAAGCTTGATTTTCAGCCTGGTTGAAAGTTGTAATTCAAACTGTTGAAGGTCTGATTTACCAATCGCTTGAAAGCTTGATTTATGTCGGTTAAAGTTTTAGTTCATTTGGTAGAAAGTTTGATTTACCAATTGGTTGAAACCTTGATTTATGTCTGTTGAAGTTTAAGCTCATTTGATAGAAAGTCTGATTTACCAATTAGTTGAAATCTTGATTTATGTTGGTTGAAAGTTTTAGTTCATTTGGTAGAAAATTTATATTGTGTGGAAAAGTGATTATATAATTGGTTGAAAGTTGGTATATTATTAGTAAAAGGTTTCAGGGACATATGTTGAAAGTTGGTTTTTTCTTCTCAATTTTCGATGTTCTTTCGGTCATGTAGAGCAAGCGGAATGGGAAGAGCCAAAGAGGCGAAATGTAGCGGGATAGAGGGGACCAACAAAAACTGGAAAACACAAAAGGGGGATCGGGAGGGATTCCCACAAGGAGGTTTGGCTATTTGAATTTAACCGTGGGAACGAATAACCACAAATTAGTGATTCCCTTTTGCACTTTGTTTTGTGAATTACCAATATACATTAAATAATATTTTGGCTTAAACTTCCATACAAAGAATCACCATTTTTTTCGAACCGGGCTAGCCCTCTTTTCATTACTTTCGTGATAGAAATAGTAAGTTCTTACGAGCATAAGCAAAAGGAAGCAAAGAAATAAAAGCAACAAGTTCGACATACTATCAAGAAACCTGCCACCCGTATCCAATAAGGTATACAAACTAGGGGACAAAAACTTGATAGCACGAGAGTAAGAGACTTATCATAACCATCACGAGTTTATGTTTACACACGTATTCCATGCAAAGAATCGTCATGACCATTCCGTGCTCTCTAGCTACATTTTGATATTCCATCTTTTGTAGTACTCTCTCTGTCTAGAATTATAAAGCATACACGTTTTCTAAAATGTAATTTTGATCAAGAATTAGTCCAACTACATGTGAATTATTTGATACAAAATTGATATCATTGAAAATTGCTTTTTAATACGAATTCAACGACAATAAATTTGTATCACGGAATCTATTTATTTTAAAGATAAATTCTAAGAAATACGCGCCTGTTATAGAGTATCAGGAGAGGAGATTCTCTTCTATTCTGGGTACGGTTCATATTTCCTTTTCCCACGTGCATGGCAGCGGACGCAAAGGCAGAGAATGCAAGTGATAAAAGGCAACGCGGAGGTCGTGGAGCGAGAATCCGCGGCCACGGCAACGGCCTCTTTTCCACGACGCTTTTCCAACCGGTAGTGTCGCCGTCCGGTTGAATCCGCTGCCGGGCCCTCGCCTGCTGCCACGCAGCGCGACGCAGCCTCCGCCACGCAGCGCGACGCAGCTTGCCCCCACCGCCCCCCACCCCCCCCCCTGACGCTGTGCCACCCTCTCCGGCACCGGCCCCCTACATATGTGCAGTGGCACGGTACAGGGAATTCTTTTGGCCTTTTGCTATTCAATACCTGAAACGGCAGGTGTTGATGCAGGTAGTCAGGGCTTTCTTCAAGAAAACGAAATTGCCAAAAGTCCACAAACAACAATTTTTTTCGTAAAAAAATTCTGGGCATGCAAAAAGGCTTTGCAATTGAGTTGGAGAGGACATGTCGCCGAAGCTTTTCTTTCCTGCGAGTTGTTTACAGGCGTGAGTGGGCTCCGTTTTGCTGCATTTCGTTCCATCCAAAAAAAATACTTGTACTCACAGATCACAATGATTTCATCAGACGTTTGCCCTTTACCAGGAGATGAGGGCATCATGGCTGGCTGGCTGGAGTCCTCCTTTTCTTCCTCTTAGGCCATGATTGTAACGAGATAGCTTGCGTTGCTCACACTTCATAAAGATCGCACCATCACCTTTGCAGTTGCAAGTCTTATTCTGAGTCCTACTAGCTTTGCTTCTACCCGTTTCGTCCTGAGTTCATAAAGCAGATCCTCTTCACTGCCGCTCCCTTTCCTGGCCTGAGCTGAAACACTTGGCATTTACGTTCATTCCCCGTGATCAAACAGAAACATGTCGCTGTAGGCCTTTTAGCCCTCGTGACGCAGGGGATGAAAATGGCACAGGGAATCTCTTCACCGAGACAAACCCAAAAGATTCTCCAGAAATCGACAAAGAGATCAACCCCAGTGCACAGTCTCGACGGCTGGACGCTGCGATGCACGCGAGAAAGAAAGCCATGTTCTCCGGGACAAAGGAAAGATCTGGGTGCTTGTGAGATCGTCCTGGGGCTGCAGGAGGAGGAGAGCTGCTCCATGGATCAATCCATGTCCATGTCCGTGTGACCGTGTCCATCAATCGATCTCTCACTGCCCAGATTTCACTTCTCCGGTCAGTTCCACACCCCTGTAGTAGCCTGTACCTCACTGACAGAGCCGGAAACCAGGGGCCCCGCGCTTCCCACCTGCTCCTGGGCCCCCCGCCCCGCCGTCCCGCTCGCGCGAATCCCCTCGGGTTAAAAAAATCTCCCGATTCCCGAGCCCCCAACTCTCTCTCTGTCTCGCTCGCTCGCCCCCGCGTCGCTTTCGCCGGACACCACCACCTGCCGCTTTCCCCTCTCACGCTCCCGGTTGGGAATCCCGCGTTCGCGTCCGCCCAATTGGCCTTGGACAGCAGCAGCCGCCGCGGCGCCGGCTGCATTTGGTTTCCCTGCCTGCTCGCACGAGCCCTGCGCACGCCCCTCGCACGGCCTGCGGGTCGGCTCCGAGCCACCCGATCTCGCTCTCCGGCGGCCGGCGTGGAAGGCAGAAGGCGGCGCCTGCGCTCTTCCGTGCTGGTAAGCCTCGCCTCCGAGCTCTTGCTGAATTTCGGTGCGGCTCTGTGGCCACGGTGGCTTGGTGTGTTGTGTGGGTGGAGGAATGGGCGGGGGTTCTGTGAGGTCGAGATCGCAGCTCGGGGAGGCGAGTTTCGAAGGCTCGTGGTTTTCGTGTGTTTCCACGGTTGCCTTGCCAGTGGTGTGCCTAGTTAGTATGCGATTTTACTGAGCTCGTGGTGAATTTTCTGGCGTTTTTCGGGAGTTTCCATGGGCTGTGGACCGGCAACGAGCGGTGAAAAAAATAAACAAACCGAGAGATCATGTTTCGGTGGTGGTCCTGAGGTTTTTGGGGTGAGCCTTGTTTTGGTGTAAAGGGCCTCGTTTATGCGATTTCGTTGTCCTCGTGGCTAATGGTTTGCGAGGTTTGCGTTGGTGTGCAGACTTCAGTGAATTTGAGGTAGGAAAAGTTCGGTTGGATTTTTGGGCTGGTCCTGGTATTTTCCTATGGCTTGTAATGATCACGATTGGATCCACTTGTATCTTTCCAGCGTAGCTGTGCTCAGATTCATCTGTTCGGCTTGTCGTAGAGCATTTTAGTGATAATCGTTTGCTTGGAACCGCAGCTTGGATGATCTAGGTGGTTATTTAGATACTTCTTTTTGGCATTTGGGGTGGCCAAAATTACATCTTGACTTGCAGTTTCTCCAGTGTTGATGTATGGGTTATTGGTTTGATTTGTCAAAACTCATAGTTTCAGCTGCCGTGTGGTAGCAGGTCTGCACTCTGCTAACGGTTTTATTAACTCTGATTATTAATACTTCAATTGTGGAATCTAGCTGATAGCACCTGTCTACTGCTATTGCTTGCCAAAATTTTGTCTGTTTGCCATGTGGAATTCAGTTTGCAGCCTGGGCTGAACTCTTGTTCTTCATGTGATTTGGCGTGTTTTGTGTTGATACGGATGTTAACATTGACTTTCTGTACAACTGTTACTTTAAGAAATCTAATTGGTGTTTTGCCTATTGGATGTTTCGACACTGCCATTAGGCACAAAGATTTTTATTTTCAATTATGATGCTCTGGTGCGTTAATCTTGTTTTTCTTGTTCAATTTCCCCCCTCTCTACTTTTGTACTTGTAACAGAAATCCTATTGTAATTATAAATAACATCTTCAAAGAAAATCCGGAGACTTGCCAATCTTTTGAGAACTTATTGGGGTTGGCTTGGTGTTTGAATTTTTTCTATATCTTACTATGATTTGTCCTGTTAAGATGTTTACTATCATTCGTTTCCTTAGCTGTATGAGATATGATTAATTTTCTCATGCTGAAATGATGTTGAGTGTGCTGTATTGACATTTTTTCATCAACTTGATATATTCCCGTTAGATATACAAGATGCATCAGAGTGTAGACTTGTTCATCCTAAATTATATCATTCTTCGTGGCCTTACTCATGTTTATGACATCTCCTTACAATTGTTGCAGTATTCTCATGATGTACCATGCTAAGAAGTTTTCTGTGCCCTTTGCACCACAGAGGGCTCAGAATAGTGAGCATGTAAGTAATATTGGAGCTTTCGGTGGATCCAACATAAGCAACCCTGCTAATCCTGTAGGGAATGGGAAACAACGTCTACGATGGACCTCAGATCTCCATAATCGCTTTGTGGATGCTATCGCCCAACTTGGTGGACCAGATAGTGGGTATTCTCTGTTAAGTATTAATTTTTGCGGTTTAACTTGACATGATGTATAACGTGTCATATATGATTTTTTTTTGGTCAATTTCTATTTGGTGTCTCATGCACCAGGTCAGCACCACAATTTCCGTGAAATTCTGCAGTAATAGTATGACTCTCAGTGCATACCAAGAACTTGCAATCGAATGGTTTTATGTCAAAGCCATTACAGTACCATTTATATGTAGCAAACTGAAATTTCAACTGATTTTACTATTTCGAGTGTTTATGATCAGATTGCTGCATGTTTATTATTTATGGGCTCATTAGCAACACAAGCCTGTCTGATCAAAATTGAAATGCATAAGGGAATAGTTTGCTCATGTTTCAATGATTTCATGGTAGCACGTGTTTATATGACCCTTTGGAACTGTGTCTGCCATGTTATCAAGTCCAATCACATTGGAAAATGTTCACGTATCGAAGAATGCAAAACCTTGTCAATAATGGGAAGCAGCTTTGAGTATTGCAGCCAAATCTGTCTAGTGCTAAGCTAGCAGGCTACTGTGACGTTAATTTAGTTATTTAGAAGTGCACCAAGTACGCTGCATCAAACATTTTTTTTAATGTATTGCTACAATTGTTTCTTCAGGAGCAACACCTAAAGGGGTGCTCACAGTAATGGGTGTACCAGGGATTACCATTTATCATGTGAAGAGCCATTTGCAGGTGACGATTTTACCCCTGAGGAAACAGATAATAAAAATTTGCTGGGTGATTAATACTTTGTTTTCCTTGGTGTTTGTGTAGAAGTACCGCCTTGCAAAGTACATACCAGAGTCTCCTGCCGAAGGTAAACATCCTTCTATGCTTCATTGGCTTTGTAGTGCACTTCCCCTTCTTACCTTCTGTCACACAGAGAAATTCAACAAGCTTTCATTCTTACAATTGGCACATCATGTAGATTCCAAGGACGAAAAGAAAGATTCTAGTGATTCTCTTTCTAACACTGACTCTGCACCGTAAGTTATCTTTACTCAATTGTGTGTACGCACGTTTATATCCTGTGGTAGTATAGGCTTTTTATGCTGGTTCATATATGTTCGTAATGAATTACATAGTTACAGAAATATTCTTGACTTATCTTTCAGAGGATTACAAATCAATGAAGCACTAAAGATGCAAATGGAGGTTCAGAAGCGGCTCCATGAACAGCTCGAGGTTTGTTACGATAACATGTTAACTTCCTTCCATCATACTATTTGTTTTTTTATCATTTAATTTACTCCAGCAACCCAATACTTTGCGATACTTATTAGCTGGGACATTACTCTTACAAGCAGATCTTTCACCCCATTTTAGTGCACCATTTTATTTGGTGAAGTTACAGTTGGACTTGTTCCTTGTGCATAGACTTAGTCTTCCATCACCTCTTAATAACGGTTCTTTATTTTGGCTCTACTATTTATTTAGTAAATTGCCATTTGTGAGATTTGTTCCTTCAAAATCAACCCATAATTTCCTTTAGAACTCTTTTCGACTAGATGAAATTCATCATATGTTGCTTTATCAGGTGCAAAGGCAATTGCAGCTAAGAATCAAAGCACAAGGGAAGTACTTGCAGATGATCATAGAGGAGCAGCAAAAGATTGGTGGCTCACTTAAAGGTTGCGAGGAACAGAAGCTTTCACATTCACCACCAAGCTTAGATGACTACCCTGACAGCATGCAGCCCTCTCCCAAGAAACAAAGGATGGAAGATCTGTCACCAGATTCCGTGCGGGGTGTTTCACAGCCAGAGTTTGAATCCCATTTGATCGGTCCGTGGGATCAAGAACTCTGTGGGAAGAGCATATGTGATTCTGCATTCCGAGAGGATGAGTTTAAAGCAAAGCGTGGTTTGAGCAAGTCATAAAGCAAGGCCTCCTTTAATGGAAATCCTGCTGAGTTGTTAACCTCCACAGATGGCCGGTCACATGTGAATATATATCGTCTTAACAACAGAATGAGTGCTGCACGGATTTTCGGATCCACACCCGATCCCTTCAACCATGACAAAATGTTGTTGTCACTGTAGTATTTGATCATACAGCTCTTGTAATTATGAGGATGTTCTAAAGTCTAGTAAGCATTTCCTTCTTTTGAAGGAATAGCCCTGAGTGGAAACATGTAGCCAGAAACAGAACACGCTTACAGGCAAATACATTTGCTACGGAGAGGGTACGGCCCCTGAAGTTATCTTGTTATAATTCCTATTCAATTCAGTTCTGGAATCTGCTTAACGGACATCGACCCTGTTTCATGGATCTAGGATGTTGCCAGCAACATGTTAAGTGATCAATCAGCTTGATTACTGAAAAACTCTGCACTAACAATGGTTGTTCGCCTATTTTCCTTATTAGAGAACATTCCAGTTCTATGGACAGAGCACTGAAAAAAGTTCCACTCAAGGAGTAAGAATGCATGGTTCTTTTGATACTTTGAGAAGGTTCCCTAGTTAGGCCGAACACAAGCTTTAAATGCTAGTGTTCACCAGAATCGAGGAGCTTCTTTGAGAACGAACCATGCCGGGTAAAATAGTAATAGCAGTGAGTAAAAGGAAAGTAGAGGTTCTGAGCTTTTGACATTTTACAGAAGGTCACTCCAGCTTTTTTTACATTTTTCATGGCGATGAAATCCTTTGATACAGGAGTGGATTCCAGATAATTATCAACAGTTTTGCAAGAACAAATCCTCTAACCACAAAGCAAATCAAATCATCTTCTGTTCTCAGCACTAATTTTGACCTTAACTTTTGCAAGAGGATCATGTTGAAGTTGTATCGGTCAATTGCGGGGGAGTATTGACATTGTTCAGACTTTTAAGAGTATTTGGTCAAGAAATCAGCGGTTAAGGTCAACCATGAAAATATTGCTACGTATGGGCCTTGATTTGGAACATCAACCCCAGCCAAGTAGCATTGTAATATGCACATGATGTTGCTTTGATACGGGGTGCCAATTTATATCCACCTATACGATGAACGCCACATAACCGTGAACCCATGGTTGCAATTTTTCAGTTGTAGCCTTGTTTTTAATGTCACAAAACAAAAATGACAATGCGTATATGAGCAAAACATGTGACGATACCATCGACAATTTTTTGGCTGCCAAGCAGGCAGCTGGCACCACTCGTGTGAGATCTTTGAGAGGGACAGTAGTTTCCTAGAATGAAAGAGTAAACTATGCAAGAGTACAGTTCATAACATCTGTCATCTCTCGGAACGAGCTACGAACATAGTTATCTGTGTGTGTTATTCGTTCGAAAACTGATATTTTGTCTTCCTTCTTTTAGAAAGGTTGGTTAAGATAGTCGGTTTTGGTTCAAACAACACATGTTCTTGGTCAATATCAATTGTCACGTGTGATGACTTGTAGTCCATAAATTTAAGCCCCTGATTTTTGATACCACAAATAGAAAACCACTGTCCTTACGACCGAAACGCGCATGTGACCGTGCGAACAACTCACTGACAACCAGGGCATGTTGAAAACTGAGGCTCCGGACCATCAATAGGAAAGGGGGCCAACTGTCAGTGACTCAAATGAAAACTCCATACATGGTATGCATGTGTTCCTTAGTGCGCGTAGCATTTCCAGTAGAGTGGTAACTGACTCCACACCCACGCCCCCCCCGCGCCTTCCACTTTAAAACCCCCAGCAGCAAAATCACGCCAGTTCAAAGCACACAGCACAGCACCCAAACCGTCGCCGCCGCGCTCACTTAGATCACCGCACCACCGAATCCCATGGCGTCCACGGCGGCCGGAACCCCGCCACCCTTGTCCTCCGCCGCCGCAGTCGTTCTGCTGGCTGTCGCGTCGGTCCTGGCGCCGGTGGTGGCGAACCTGGACGGCGACGCCCTCGGGGCCCTGAGGAACGGCCTGCGCGACCCCGACGGCGTGCTGGAGAGCTGGGACCCGGACCTGGTGAACCCCTGCACCTGGTTCCACGTCACCTGCGGCGACGACACCAACCGCGTCATTCGCATGTGAGTGAGACGGATCATTTCCTTCCCCCTCTACCTCCCCACCTCCTCCGCTTCCGTCCCGCTTCGATCATCTGCTTCCGTAGGCAGCACCCTTGTTCGAGGAATTGGATTTCTGGGGAATTGATTATATATGATCAAATTGCTTCTGGATATAGGAATTGTAGTCCGCATGGAGGTTTGGTTGATTTTAGGAGTAGGCTCGATCTGCTGATCAAATGTGCTGCATTTGATTTGCCCGATTGTTGGTTTGGACGTGCGGTTTCTGTTCATCATTGGGAGAGGAGCGTGAATTAGGAGCAAATGCAGCGGGCAAAACGTGGAAACGAGGACATGAATGGTGTGAAAATTTTGGACTGGTCTGGATAACACGCCACATCATAGCCCAGGCCTAAATGTGCAAGGCTGGGGCCTCATGGGCCGGGCCAAATGTGCGCATGTTGACTGATGGCTAGGAACATTCTGTATGTGCTTGTATTTTTGGAAGCCTCGTCTTCATCTAACTTTTACTGCAATTTTGTTGTTTGTTTTAACAGAGATCTTGCCGAGTTGAATTTATCCGGTCCTCTGTCGCCCGAGCTTGGTAAACTGGACCAGCTAAAATACATGTGAGCCCTTCTAAGCCATCTGTTTTGCTTGACTTGGCTACTAGCTTTTGGTACTGTGTTAAGGCTCAGCGCTGTCATCTGGGTGTTGATTGTGAATTGTAGCACTCGGAATAATAGAAAAGCATTGTTCTGTCCACGGATAGTGTATAATTTGAGCTTCCCTATTGCTCTGTTGACCATAAAACCATGCGCACTCTGTACTGGTGGAACGCAAATCTTTGAACCATAATGCATTCTTATTACTTGCATTTGAGTTGCCCTTCTGGAATCATAATTTAAGTATGCTTCTGTGCGATTGGTAGAGAAATGTTGAACATGCGAGTTTATAAAATAAGTTAATCCACAATAACCTATCCTTCTTTTTATACAAAATAAGATTCTTAGAAGACAACGGGCAATAAAAACAAAAGTAGATCGAGAACAAGAGATACCAATTTTTATGTGGAAAATCTTTGCAGAAGAAAACCACAGGTGCACAACGGCTATCTTCACTATATCAGGAGAGTGTTTACAAAACGCACAGGTTTTACAATAAGTCGTTAACTCATCACGTGCGGCATACAAGAGATATATATAGGTGGCGTACAAGTGACTCGAATTGGAAGCGGAAATGGTCCACTAAGTAGAAGAATCTGTACTGCGTTATCATTTGATTTGTGAGGCCTGGTTCATTTTGCATTCATGATAGAGCTTGACTGACATTGCGATCTAAAATTACTTCTAGTTCTTGTTTTTCGTAGGAAAATATGCAAGTTGTTCCCATAGAACTGCAGTTCATTGTTTACATGAGTTTGCTATGTTTCTAGTTTCCTTTTGCTCTGAGAACTGCCTATTCATTATCCATGTCAGTGAATGCAGTATTATCGCTGTTTGGCATTTGAACAGGGAAATTCAGGGGAACAATATTCAAGGAACAATCCCAGAAGAGTTTGGTAATTTGAAAAGTCTCATTAGCTTGGACTTGTTCAACAACAACATTTCAGGGCCTATACCTGCATCTCTTGGGAAACTGAAGTCCCTGGAATTCTTGTAAGTTCATGTTTTTAAATGATTTCCATCAGTCGTACTTGTCCATACAAGTAATGATCAGAGTAGTAGTCACTAATTCTGTTGAAGACAATTTTAATTAAAATAGTGCTGATCTGGTCCGAAATGTGGTTGTGAGGTGCAATTCATATTGATCTGCAGAACATTAGAGAAACAAACATATTAAGATGGTGAGCACATCATATGCACAACATTTGCGTACACTGGTGAAAGGTTTATATATCAAGCACCGAGGTGCTCCAAGGAATACACAAAACAAGTTGTGTCTTAGCTCAGCTGAAAAAAAGGATAATTTTTGGTTTTATACTTATTTTTACTCCTACAAAAGTATCAATCGGTGGCGGCGGTCCGTACATTTTCTTTCCCCCTCCTTACTGTAAGACTATCTCAAAATTTTAGCAAAAACTATATGTCCAACTTCAATAGATGTCCTCCTCATCCATCGATTCCAAATTCAAAATTTCAAATTCACCCAAAGTGCTACTCCCCACAACCAACTCCCAATTCTATCCGAGCTGAAGTTCAACCAACAATTGAGACGAAACCGAGAAAGTGGCATGGAGCGCGATATCAATAATTTAACATGCTCAGTAATCTAATTTGTTTATCCGTAGCAATGCACGGGTATTTGACTAGTGTAGCTAAAATTTATACGTAACATTTTGCAGGACGGTAAAACAGAGGTCCTGTACGTTCCCTCTCTTTCTTTGATAAATCTCTTAGGTTTAATTTGGTGCTTGAAGAGGATGGTTTGCGCGGTGTGCAATAAATTAGGAGTTTAGGACTCTGCATAGGACATATCTCTTAATTTGGCTTGTGGCTTGTGAAACATTTTTTATTCTAATACAGAAACTTTGTTTCTGGACTTCTATAACCTCCTAGTACATGGGTTGCATGATGATAGGCGAATGGATCACAACCGTTTGACGGGGCCAATCCCAAGGGAACTGGTTGGACTGGACAAACTGAGAATCGTGTAAGTACAGCTGAACTCCCAATATTCTCAGCATTCCAATTGTTCTATGCGCACTTCTGTATAGCATGCATTTCGTTCCTCCTCTCTATTGCAGAGATCTCTGAAGCAATGATCTTCATCTTCTCCTTCCTTTCTGTTACAGAGATCTCTCAAACAATGATCTTTGTGGAACAATCCCAACATCTGGACCATTTCAGAACATCCCTCTGACCAGGTAGGTAGTAGATCTGCCCTCAATACACTGTAATCTGTTAAGATAAGTGCAAGTATGCTCAAACTTGATTAATTACTTGAATCACAAATGTAGCTAGCCTTCACTCTCACTTTATGCCACTACTACATCTTCCTCTCACCACTTGAGCATTCGTAATGAGCGATACTTATTGATCCAACACTGCTAAGTGCTAAACTGCTAACCATGTTCCTTGTTTCCTGCAGCTTTGCCAACAATCCGCGGCTGGAAGGCCCTGAGCTGCAGGGATTGGGCGCGTACGACACCAACTGCTAGATGGCAGCGTGAATAAAACGGGTAGCAGCTAGCGGTAGCGGGCGGCGTCCAGGTTAATTACCAATAACTGGTTCGACTGATGTAGCTAGATTTATGTCAGACGCATAACGTTTTCTGTTGTAGTACAAGCCAAGATGCGTCTGTGGCTGTTGCCACAGGCCTCCGTAATCAAATCACCAGCTGCTCAAGCATGCGCTGCATTTCTATCACCTTGATTGATTTTCTAAGCTGGGAAGTTGACTTGTGCTCGTTCCGGTGGTAGCTGAGCTCGTCTCGCCCTTGCTGCGTTGCGCTCACACACACACACGACACGGCAGGAAGCCCGGTACGATCCGGATCCGATTGTTTCTAAATTTTTCTTTTGTCAAATGCCAAGCAGACAAGCAGTGTAGAATATCAGTAGTAGTAGTGACGGTGGTTGAGGATAAACACGCCATAGACGCGGACCCGAGGAATAGCCGGAGGCATGCTCGTGAAGACAGATGGGCCCTTACTCGATGACCTTATTCATCCAAAAAAAATATAGATAGACTAGGGATGGAAAGCCTGATTTTGACAATGGATTCTGGCGGTAAATAGGACGTTTGCAAAAAAATAATTATGAGCTAGAAATATTTTTAACATGTAACGAGAATAAAAAATTTAAATCAATACAATAAAATATAATAAATTTTATGCGATGACAATACTTTTTATACGAGCAAAACATTTTTTCACACAATAAACACAATAGAATCACGTCCTACGAAAAATAAAAATCAAACCATTTTCTAAGAATAACTCTAATTTCTTTCCAAGGTCACGTCTCCTGCATGGTCCTACTTCTCTGGAGGACTCTAATCTAGTACGTCTCCACACGCTGGGTTACACATTTTTGTTCTCTCAAAAAAATAGCCGCTTCTATAAAAATGATCTTTACAGTCGGTCCAAAATGGCTATCTTAACTGATTTTGGATTCAAATATAGAGAAAGGAAGCTAATAATATATGTTATCCTAACCGATTTTTAAAACCGATTGGGATAATAATCCCTCATTCGGTTAAAACCGACTGTAATAATATATTATTCTAGTCGGTTCCTCTAGAAGAACCGACTGAAAAAATATAGTATCTCAGTCGGTTATATGCTTGAACCGGCTATGATACTATATTATCCCAGCCGGTTCGTGGCGCTGAATCAGTTGGGATATTATTTGGGATTGGCAGACAGAATTTAGATAATGCTTGTCCTAAAACAAAAAATACAGGTTATATATCCCAAAATTTTCAGATCTCTCTCGTATCATCCTACAACATATATCATACATATACACATGTATATTGACATTTACATCACATTTTAATTTACAAATGAACTCAAGTAGACGGCAATTCAAAATTAAACAAGTACATCAATCACATTTGAATTGAGTTCATAACACATTTAAATACATAATATATCCATTACAAATGACTTGTTCATCGGTTTTGTCATGGTAGAACTCAGCCATTTGGTTTGATGAGGTCCGCAACAACGAAGCTTGGCAATTGTGCTAGAATCTTTGCTAGTTCCGACTTGGCAATTCCGTCACGGCAGTAGGTAACATACAAAAGATGAATAGAACATAATCATTTTCTACTGCAACATCAATGAAAACTAGTGCAACATTCATGAGGTAACACTTGTACAAAAATTCACATTATAATGAAAAAGATAGTCTCCGACTATTGCCACTATGAGGTAACACTTGTACAGTAAAATAAGTTTTTGTAGAATGAGTTACGAATTTACACAAATCCTTAACACTTTATACAAGAACTGTTTCATTGTACATTAGTTATGTGGTCATTTTCATCATAGACATACTTTTTGCTGACTGATTCTATATGTATGACCAATTACAAATAGATAGGTTCCACACAATTCCAAAGAATACTGCTTGTGATCACCCAACAAGCATAATGACTGCACCGCAAGCCTTGGTTTCTACATCGACCAAGGCCCGCGGTAAAGGCATAACACTTACTGGGGATCACGTGTGGTTCTCCTTGATGTTATGTGGAACCCTTATGTTATTGGCAATTGATGATAATATAAAATCGGCGAGAACAAGATGCCTCATAATATCACTCATTTAAATTAATCGCACATCTGTTGGCAAAGGTTTATGTGAGAACCCTAGTTTCGGGCTAGTCGAGAGAGGTGTGAAGTGGAAGTCGTGGAGCAACTCGCGTTGTCAAGTTGATTCGAACCTATCGAGCTACGTCGGGAGTTAGTCGAGAGGGAGAGGAAAATGGCTGTGCATTCGCATTCATCGCATACATGGCATATGTAGAAACTAATGCATATATGTATAAATACATATGAAGTGAAATTTAAACTTTATTAACTCAAATACATGATACAAGCGTTAATGATACAACTTTATTACAGAAGAATAAAAGAAGAAAAAGAAGAAAAAAATTACATAATAAATTCTTTCTATCTATACATCATCTAACCTAAGTCTTGAATCTTCAAATCTTTGAAGTCTTCAAAAGCTTCAAGTTGTCGAGGAGCACCGAGAGCCGAAGGGGGAAGTCCTTCGGGAATGTAGGCGGTCATCCGAGGTCATCGAGTATGGGCACTCGAGACCGTTGGGAATCGTGCCGTTGCTGTAGGAGGCAAAAAGTTTCTAAACCTGTATTTTTAAATACATGTGGTCTTATCGACGCAATTCCGCCGACATCCGCGGGATTAGCCGCGGGGGCAAAATCGTGCCAATGACCTAGATAAGTTTTAGTTTTGAAAATAGATTTGTAAAACAATTTTGTTTTCAAAAAACGTCCGAGGGCCACGTGACTAAGACCCTCATCGGACAAAACCCTAGTATTTTATATTAGGGATAAAGGAGATGAGAGGAATAGTAAAGTAGCTTTATTATTTTTCCTAAATCTAAAGTTGCCTCCATGAGTTTGTTTTTGAAAAGAAATGATTTTACAAAGTTAAAGAAAATAGTAAGGCATCAGTTCATCGAATATTCACTTGACCAGCCCACATACTTTTGACCAAAGTCAAGTAGTTGTCTTGTAAGGCAGCACATCCAAGTAAATATCCAGCAGTAAACCATATATATAAATGGGTCAAGGCAAATATCTGAGATAAGATAAGCACAAATCCATCGGGTAAGGTCCAGCAGCTTGGCCAATATCAAGTTCCTTAGTTAGGAAGGCAGCCAGCATACGCTAGAAACCACAGCCGAACCCCAGCAGTAGAGCACAACCGACTTAGGCAACTAGAAGGGGTAATGTAACAGCAGTAGCAGCCACCTGAGCCACCTGAAACTAGCACAGCCATATTCCAGTAGCAGCAGCCATTGGGAGGAGTTCCAGAGGAGGACCGAAGCCAAGCCAAGCTCTAGGAGGAACCACCAAAACCGAGTGAAGGGAGCAGGCCATCAAGGCCAGGAGGAGGACCAGCCACGATTGGGGAGATGAGAGCCCACCACCAGGCCAGCAAAGGAGCAATAGGAGCAAAGAGCCGCCAGCAAGCTGAGGAACAAGACCAGCAGCAAAGGAGCAGCAGGGCCAGATCAGTAAGAACCCCTTTTTCGAAGATCACTTTAGCTGCACAGATACAAGAATACCAACTGGACGTAATGGACAAAGAAGAACCCTCAGAACTGCTTGCATCATAGGAATTTGTGGTAAGGGGTTTTGGTAGCACCTGTCTTATCAATAACCCACCAGCCCCTCAACCAAAGATCCTCAGACCTTAGATTCATCCCAGGGTTTTAAAAGGCAACTAGTGTAGTAATCTGTTCCTATCAGTTGTATTCTTCAGCCTTTCTCAAGTTTCAGAGAGAAGACTTCAATATATAGGTTAGGGCAACCGAATAGGCATCATGGCAGTAGCTTGTTCTTACTAGTTTTCAAGAACATGTATGCATAAACCACATATACACATGAATTTATGTCAAATGCTTCAGATGCAAAGTCATCTGAATAAACCACCAAGACCAAGATGAAACCCTGGTCCTTATGCCTAAGTAAACCAATATATATATGTGTTCAGAAAAGGAATCAAAGAAACATACGTATATTAGCTTAACAAGAATCAAGTGCAGTAGGAGATCTTATGCCATAAGTATGCAAGAAATAGGAAGTGATTAAAGGCAAATTAGCATATGTCCAGTTTTAGCAAAACATAACCATGGTGGATGTTAAATCACACCAACTCGAATAAGCAATTCATTATAAGATTACGGCAAAAACCAAGCTAATAACCTGTTCTTCAAATTGAATAACTGACATACATGAATATGTGGGGGAGGAGAGAAAAGCTAAGTTAAGAAAGCATCTGTTCTTACCAGAGAATAACGAATATACGTATAGGCACGAAAGAACTGGAAGAGGCTAAGGCCAAGCTGGATAAAAATCATCCTAATCGAACCACATATACATCAGCTCACGCTTAAGTGCTCATGAATACATGAGTATGCTGAAGATCAGTTCTAGCATTTCCAAATCATAAGCATCAGTCTAGCAGCAAACAAACTGGTATATAGAAATGGAATATCAATATGGACTGAACAACTTAAGCCGAGAGACTGTCTCATAAATGTAAACATATACTATATACCAATGCTTAAGAACATCAAGATAAGCACCTGTTCTCCTCAGATTTCTCAGTTCTTTTCAGAAATATTACTACAATAAGTCAAGGCAGCAAATAGGCAACTTCATAATGTAACTGTTCTTGTCAGTTTCGAGCATAGAAGAATATACAAAATACGGTAGGTACAAACACCAATACTCTTAGCTAGAGAAGCAAGTATACTATCGGTTCATATCCGCTTTCAAATCACCATTCAAGATAAGCATTTAATCTTATCAGTAATCAGTCAAAGAAAGATTGAACAGCAACTAAGAATCAAGAAGTGGTAACCACTAATGTCAACATATATGCAGGAAACAAAAAGAAGCTAAAGAATCAAGTGGAGTACTGGTTCTTAACAATTCCAAATGAGAAATATTGTAGATGCCAGCATTGGCATTAGTTGGTTAATAACTAAATGATGGTATCTGTTCTTATCTAACAATTTGGAGTATAGCAAATGAGGGATAAACCAAGAGAGGCTACTGGAGCATATCATTTCAAGGTTTTAGCTAGCAGTGATGCCTCAAGTAAATAGTCATTCCAACTAGACAATAATTAACCAGTTGTGATCCCAAGCAAATCATCTAATGAACTAACGAGCATAGGCAAGTACTAGAATGCAACAGGATTGCATACTCCTGAATGGATACTAAAACGAGCAGAATAGTTTATACACTTGGTATATCAGTCTGATGTTTCCATTCAGTCCAACATGTCTAGCTAGTTGAATGATAGGCTTACTGTCAGTTCTACTAGCAGTTGGTCATTAAACCTTAACATATATGAACATTAGTTGAGTTCTAAGTGCTTAATGACTAAACACGAATACCAGATCAAACATAGCGTCCAGGCCCTAAACAAATTTATCAAATCCCCAAATCAACCGGATCAACTTTAGTAGAACCCTAAATCAAATTAGGGGAAAATTAGGGATAAGAAGAGAGGGGATTGAGGAGTACTTACCTGTAGAGGAGACCGAAGGCAGAGCCGACCTCACCGCACCTCCGGCGAGGAGCGGGCCCAGTGGAGCGCCGCCGCTGGCGGGCTTCAACACCGGGCCGCGGCGGCCTCGGGCGGCGCGATGAGGCGACCAGGGCGACCAAGAGGCCGAGGGGCGGCGCAAGGGAGCCCGGAAGAGACCGGTGGCGAGGAACGCAGGCGGAGGCGGCGTAACCGAGAGGAGCCAAGGGCGCGCGGCGGGGCATCCGGCGGCGCTAGGCGACTAAGGCAGAGCACCGAGGCGGAGAGGACCGGACCCAGGTGGAGGCGGCTCAGAAAGGCGGCGGCGTGCATCAGGAGGCGGTCGCCTGAGGGAGGAGAGAACCAGGGGTAGGTGCCGGCGGCGCACGGGTCAAGAGAGAGAGAGAGATTAGGGGAGGGAGGAGAGGAAGAGTGAGGCGCCGGAGCGGGCCAGGTGGGCCGGCCGGTAATCAACATGTTAAAAAAAAGAGAGAGGAGGAATTGTGAGGAAAAGAAAGAAAAGAGATTAAAATTAAAATAGAATAAAAGGAACTATTTAAATACAATGATATTTTCTTTCTTAGAAAGGGAATTGAATCCATCCAAAACTATAAAACCACTCTAAGTATGTATGGATAGGTTAGGAATGGAGTAAAGTTTAAAACAAAGTTAAATAGATTATTCTTCACTTGAGAATAAAGATGAAGAAAGGAAAATTGGATGTATATATATGTTGAGGAGCAGGTTGAAATTTAAGATCCTCAAGTTTAAACATTTATTTCTTAAAAGGAAAAACAAAACTTAAAGTGAAGTAATGAGTAATTCCCACTAGATCAAGTATGCTTTCTTTCTTAAAAAGAAATTGAACTTGACTACAACAATAAGTTATTTTAGTTGAGATGAATATGTTCTTAGTCTTTAGAAAAGGATATTGAAATACTAAGTTAAATTTTAAGGTGTTAACTTGTTATCCAAAATTCACTAAAAGAGATTGAGAGGAAATGTTAAACTTTAAAGTAAAGGAAATCAATGGCTAAAATTTGAATGTTCCCTTAATAAATTCCAAATCCTCAAAGAATGACTAAAAGAATTACACTATACGTCTTGGAGCATTGTAATATACTTAGCATCGCATGCACTCAAATGCCATGTCATTTGCATTCATATTTGGAATTCTTTTGAATTAGTCCTTATCGGACTTTATTGCTTTTCTTGCCAGAAGCCGGAGTTCCGCAAGTAAACCCTTCGAACTCCATTTCAAATCCGTCACCAGGCAAGTCCAGTTTCTTGTTCATGTCCGTTGAGAATGTCCTTCGATTTCCCTCTTGTCTACAACCTGCACAAAACTTACTTTCTAAGCTTAATCAACTGTTGTTGTTTTACTTTGGATCGCCGGTTTTTGGGTGATCGCATGGCGGGTGATGAAATCCTGGTATGGGTGCAGTTTGGCGCATTTGGGAAGGTGGATTTCATCACACGGGAATGTCTCATATAAGGTTAATGCAACCAATGATCGAATGTGCTTAAGGGCCGTAGCGAACGCGCTTACCACATACCCTGTATGGGCGGGGCTGAGCTAAAGTACCCTTTACCCTAGGTTCATACTCCCCTGGGAACGCAAGACCTCGGCAGTAGGATCGACTGCCGGGAAGGTGAGATTGGCTGTAGGTTGGCCAGATCACAAGTGATCTAGCTGTAGGTTGGCTAGTCACGAGTGAACTAGCTGTAGGTTGGCTAGTCACAGGTGATCAAGTTCGTACGTCGACTTGTCACAACATGTTGGAAGAAGTGGCTCTAGCCGTACGTTGGTTAATCCACATTAGGAATCGGGACCGGTAGTCCTGTACGGACTACGACGTGGAGTATGGCCGAGCGGGCGGTGAAACGGCTCTGTGACCTCGGAAGTGTAGATGAGGCTTGGCCACCTCAGATACATGACTGTAGTCGTTTGTGGGTACAGTTGCGCACCTCTGCAGAGTATATAGAATTGTGGCATTGTCACTCCGTGTTCCCGGATGGAACTGCGAACCCGGCAAGAAAGGGATTCATCGGGAATCCTAGCAGCTTGTGAGACATGAGATCATTAGTCTCTTTAATTAAAACTTGACTCTCTTACCTTCTCCAGTTGCATTGCTTTTGGAGAACGTTGCCGTTCTCAGTAGATAGTGCATCAAACACCTCTTTGCTATTCCTGGACTTGTTGAGTACCTTCTGTACTCATCCCTCTATCTAATTCCTTTGAGTAGGCTGTGAGCCGACGACGGAGGAGGAGGTGGTCTACGTCAAGATCGACGACGAAGTCCCCGAAGAACAGGTGACGACCAAGGAAGACGGAGGCGTCAACTACTACGACGAGTTCCACGACGAAATCAACACCGAATAGTTAGTAGGTCGAGTGAGTCGAGAGTAGTAGTGAAGACTCTTGCTGTAGCCAAACGATAACGGTTTTAAATTTTCCGTACTTTTGGGGATATGTTGTAAAACTCTCTGTTGTATTATGAGTTTGTAAATTGAGTTGTAATATTTAGACCACTGCAATGCTTCTGTCGTGCTACTCTGTGAGATATGTGCAGTCGAGAAGGCACTTCGTCTGTGCGTATCACCGCAGGTGGTATCAGAGCAATGGTTGAGACCTCTAGGCATAAACAGTCTAGTTAGGAGACCTGTGAACCCTAGGAAGGAAGTTGGAACCTCTATAAGGACTATCCTCATCTATAGTTTCTTTTAACAAGGATAAATGTATTATTTTCAAATAACTTTCCTATTAATCTCTTTAGAAATACCTAAGGTTGTGGGTTAACTAAATTCTTTTGAGAAAAAGATAGTAATATATCATACACTCACTTACCTTCTTAACCTATAAGAAATTCAAAATTTTAAAAGTAAAAGAAGTAATCATGACAAGGGTATAAAGGTAAGGAATAGGTTATGAGGTTAGAACCCTAAATATCGGAAATAAAATACTTGTTTTTGCTTTTGTTCTGGACACTATAGATAAGTGCACATAGGTTATCACGTTTTATGAAATTGTGTGTTTTCTTGGAGTTATGGATCTTTTTGGATCTTTGCATGAGTGCTTAGCTGTGATTATGAAGATAAAAGCTTAGTATATGTCGTTGAAAATTATATTATTAAGCTTTGCTTCATATCACAATATAGGTGAATGGCGAGTCCAAGTGAGGAAACCCTTAGGTTGGCAGATGAGCAAGCTCAGAAAAAAGCGGAAGAGAAAGCCAGGATGGAAGCAGAGCAGAAGGCGAAAGCTGATGCAGCCAGTGGAAATGAAGGCAGTGGTGCACCATCACTACCACGATTCAACACCGAAGAAGTGTTTATGCAATATATGCGCCAAATGGAAGAAGATCGGAGGGCTAGAGAGGAAGAAAGGCGAGAAAGACGAGAAGCTCAGGAGAATCAGAGCAAATTCTTCATCGAGATACTAAAGATGTTGGAGGGAAGAAACCATGATACCCAAACATCAGCCAAAGGAGGCGTTAGCCTAAGCGATTTTCAGCAGACTAGACCTATGATTTTTGCAACCTCAGCTGAGCCCATGGATGCAGAAGATTGGCTGTTAGACACTGAGAGGAAACTAGAAGTAGTAGGGTGCAATGACGAGGAGAAAATCCGCTATGCCATACATCAACTCACCGGACCTGCAGCAGCATGGTGGGTTAATCTCAAGGCAGTCCAACCAGCCGGAAGGGTGATCACATGGGATATTTTCAAGATGAAGTTTCGCGAAGCTCATGTACCATCAAGTATAGTGGCGCTGAAGAGGAAGGAATTCATGGATCTAGAACAAGATAACATGTCAGTTACCGAGTATGTTCATGAGTTCAATCGATTGTCGCGTTATGCACCAGATGATGTGGACACGGAAGCCAAGAGACAGCAGAAATTTATGGAAGGACTCCAACCATTTCTATTGATGCAATTGAGGCTTGTTCGAATCACCGAATTTCAGGATTTGGTAGATCGTGCTATTACTCTGGAGAATGACTATCACAAGGTGCAAGACGACAGAAAAAGGAAGTTCGAACCAGGGCGTCAGCAATATCGACAAAATCAACCACAGAGAATGATTGATACCTGGAAAAGTCAACCTGGAAGAACATCATTTGAAGCAGCAAATCAAACACCGATAACTTTTGTTACGTGTAATAGATGTGGAGGAAATCATTATGCCTCACACTGTCCGAAGAAAAGGAAATGTTATAGCTGTGGTCAACGAGGGCACCAAATTAAGGATTGCCCAAATCCACACATTCAACGGCCACAACCTCAAGTGTCAGCACAAGGAGCAGGAGTTCAGGGAGGAAAAAGCAATCGAGTTCATGGTGGCAATAAAGTCCAAGAAAAGGTGAAACATATGACCACAAAGAGAACCGGAGCATCCCAAACGTGGTGACCGGTACACTATCTTCTACCCATCTCACCTTGTCTTTAACATCGTATCTTCTTGATTCCGAGCAAAGCATTCATCCATCTCTAAAGAATAATGAAGGGGATAACCGTAGAATTAAGATTTATTCCTTGCTTATCTCCTAATCATATCTTTTCAAGACCTAAATGATCTCTTAAGTATAGGTTGGTTAGTAAATTAGGCTTATAGCTCCTAACCATCGGATCGAAGAAAGAATTATACCTCGAGGTTGAAGGAACTCTGAATCGAAATTAGACTTTCAGTTGTTGAAAGTGAGGTTTAAATTTCAGTGGACGAAGGGAGTTTCCGGATAATTCAATAAAAGAGTATGCAAATAAGTTGGGTTAAAAATCCAGTTAGTAAGAAAGGGAGACCAATCACCTTATTTGGAAAGTAACATGTGAAAAAGAAGAGCCACGTAGAGACTACCCGTTCTTAATCTGATACCTCACCTTTAATTTCGAGGACGAAATTATTTTTAAGGGGGGTAGGATGTGAGAACCCTAGTTTCGGGCTAGTCGAGAGAGGTGTGAAGTGGAAGTCGTGGAGCAACTCGCGTTGTCAAGTTGATTCGAACCTATCGAGCTACGTCGGGAGTTAGTCGAGAGGGAGAGGAAAATGGCTGTGCATTCGCATTCATCGCATACATGGCATATGTAGAAACTAATGCATATATGTATAAATACATATGAAGTGAAATTTAAACTTTATTAACTCAAATACATGATACAAGCGTTAATGATACAACTTTATTACAGAAGAATAAAAGAAGAAAAAGAAGAAAGAAAATTACATAATAAATTCTTTCTATCTATACATCATCTAACCTAAGTCTTGAATCTTCAAATCTTTGAAGTCTTCAAAAGCTTCAAGTTGTCGAGGAGCACCGAGAGCCGAAGGGGGAAGTCCTTCGGGAATGTAGGCGGTCATCCGAGGTCATCGAGTATGGGCACTCGAGACCGTTGGGAATCGTGCCGTTGCTGTAGGAGGCAAAAAGTTTCTAAACCTGTATTTTTAAATACATGTGGTCTTATCGACGCAATTCCGCCGACATCCGCGGGATTAGCCGCGGGGGCAAAATCGTGCCAATGACCTAGATAAGTTTTAGTTTTGAAAATAGATTTGTAAAACAATTTTGTTTTCAAAAAACGTCCGAGGGCCACGTGACTAAGACCCTCATCGGACAAAACCCTAGTATTTTATATTAGGGATAAAGGAGATGAGAGGAATAGTAAAGTAGCTTTATTATTTTTCCTAAATCTAAAGTTGCCTCCATGAGTTTGTTTTTGAAAAGAAATGATTTTACAAAGTTAAAGAAAATAGTAAGGCATCAGTTCATCGAATATTCACTTGACCAGCCCACATACTTTTGACCAAAGTCAAGTAGTTGTCTTGTAAGGCAGCACATCCAAGTAAATATCCAGCAGTAAACCATATATATAAATGGGTCAAGGCAAATATCTGAGATAAGATAAGCACAAATCCATCGGGTAAGGTCCAGCAGCTTGGCCAATATCAAGTTCCTTAGTTAGGAAGGCAGCCAGCATACGCTAGAAACCACAGCCGAACCCAGCAGTAGAGCACAACCGACTTAGGCAACTAGAAGGGGTAATGTAACAGCAGTAGCAGCCACCTGAGCCACCTGAAACTAGCACAGCCATATTCCAGTAGCAGCAGCCATTGGGGAGGAGTTCCAGAGGAGGAACCGAAGCCAAGCCAAGCTCTAGGAGGAAACCACCAAAACCGAGTGAAGGGGAGCAGGCCATCAAGGCCAGGAGGAGGACCAGCCAAGATTGGAGGAGAGGAGCAGACCACCACCAGGCCAGCAAAGGAGCAATAGGAGCAAAGAGCCGCCAGCAAGCTGAGGAACAAGACCAAGCAAGCAAAGGAGCAGCAGGGCCAGATCAAGGTAAGAACCCCTTTTCGAAGATCACTTTAGCTGCACAGATACAAGAATACCAACTGGACGTAATGGACAAAAGAACCCTCAGAACCTGCTTGCATCATAGGAATTTGTGGTAAAGGGGTTTTGGTAGCACCTGTTCTTATCAAATAACCCACCAGCCCCTCAACCAAAGATCCTCAGACCTTAGATTCATCCCAGGGTTTTAAAGGCAACTAGTGTAGTAATCTGTTCCTATCAGTTGTATTCTTCAGCCTTTCTCAAGTTTCAGAGAGAAGACTTCAATATATAGGTTAGGGCAACCGAATAGGCATCATGGCAGTAGCTTGTTCTTACTAGTTTTCAAGAACATGTATGCATAAACCACATATACACATGAATTTATGTCAAATGCTTCAGATGCAAAGCATCTGAATAAACCAACCAAGACCAAGATGAAACCCTGGTCCTTATGCCTAAGTAAACCAATATATATATGTGTTCAGAAAAGGAATCAAGAAACATACGTATATTAGCTTAACAAGAATCAAGTGCAGTAGGAGATTCTTATGCCATAAGTATGCAAGAAATAGGAAGTGATTAAAGGCAAATTAGCATATGTCCAGTTTTAGCAAAACATAACCATGGTGGATGTTAAATCACACCAACTCGAATAAGCAATTCATTATAAGATTACGGCAAAAACCAAGCTAATAACCTGTTCTTCAAATTGAATAACTGACATACATGAATATGTGGGGAGGAGAGAAAAGCTAAGTTAAGAAAGCATCTGTTCTTACCAGAGAATAACGAATATACGTATAGGCACGAAAGAACTGGAAGAGGCTAAGGCCAAGCTGGATAAAAATCATCCTAATCGAACCACATATACATCAGCTCACGCTTAAGTGCTCATGAATACATGAGTATGCTGAAGATCAGTTCTAGCATTTCCAAATCATAAGCATCAGTCTAGCAGCAAACAAACTGGTATATAGAAATGGAATATCAATATGGACTGAACAACTTAAGCCGAGAGACTGTCTCATAAATGTAAACATATACTATATACCAATGCTTAAGAACATCAAGATAAGCACCTGTTCTCCTCAGATTTCTCAAGTTCTTTTCAGAAATTATTACTACAATAAGTCAAGGCAGCAAATAGGCAACTTCATAATGTAACTGTTCTTGTCAGTTTCGAGCATAGAAGAATATACAAAATACGGTAGGTACAAACACCAATACTCTTAGCTAGAGAAGCAAGTATACTATCGGTTCATATCCGCTTTCAAATCACCATTCAAGATAAGCATTTAATCTTATCAGTAATCAGTCAAAGAAAGATTGAACAGCAACTAAGAATCAAGAAGTGGTAACCACTAATGTCAACATATATGCAGGAAACAAAAAGAAGCTAAAGAATCAAGTGGAGTACTGGTTCTTAACAATTCCAAATGAGAAATATTGTAGATGCCAGCATTGGCATTAGTTGGTTAATAACTAAATGATGGTATCTGTTCTTATCTAACAATTTGGGAGTATAGCAAATGAGGGATAAACCAAGAGAGGCTACTGGAGCATATCATTTCAAGGTTTTAGCTAGCAGTGATGCCTCAAGTAAATAGTCATTCCAACTAGACAATAATTAACCAGTTGTGATCCCAAGCAAATCATCTAATGAACTAACGAGCATAGGCAAGTACTAGAATGCAACAGGATTGCATACTCCTGAATGGATACTAAAACGAGCAGAATAGTTTATACACTTGGTATATCAGTCTGATGTTTCCATTCAGTCCAACATGTCTAGCTAGTTGAATGATAGGCTTACTGTCAGTTCTACTAGCAGTTGGTCATTAAACCTTAACATATATGAACATTAGTTGAGTTCTAAGTGCTTAATGACTAAACACGAATACCAGATCAAACATAGCGTCCAGGCCCTAAACAAATTTATCAAAATCCCCAAATCAACCGGATCAACTTTAGTAGAACCCTAAATCAAATTAGGGGAAAATTAGGGATAAGAAGAGAGGGGATTGAGGAGTACTTACCTGTAGAGGAGACCGAAGGCAGAGCCGACCTCACCGCACCTCCGGCGAGGAGCGGGCCCAGTGGAGCGCCGCCGCTGGCGGGCTTCAACACCGGGCCGCGGCGGCCTCGGGCGGCGCGATGAGGCGACCAGGGCGACCAAGAGGCCGAGGGGCGGCGCAAGGGAGCCCGGAAGAGACCGGTGGCGAGGAACGCAGGCGGAGGCGGCGTAACCGAGAGGAGCCAAGGGCGCGCGGCGGGGCATCCGGCGGCGCTAGGCGACTAAGGCAGAGCACCGAGGCGGAGAGGACCGGACCCAGGTGGAGGCGGCTCAGAAAGGCGGCGGCGTGCATCAGGAGGCGGTCGCCTGAGGGAGGAGAGAACCAGGGGTAGGTGCCGGCGGCGCACGGGTCAAGAGAGAGAGAGAGATTAGGGGAGGGAGGAGAGGAAGAGTGAGGCGCCGGAGCGGGCCAGGTGGGCCGGCCGGTAATCAACATGTTAAAAAAAAGAGAGAGGAGGAATTGTGAGGAAAAGAAAGAAAAGAGATTAAAATTAAAATAGAATAAAAGGAACTATTTAAATACAATGATATTTTCTTTCTTAGAAAGGGAATTGAATCCATCCAAAACTATAAAACCACTCTAAGTATGTATGGATAGGTTAGGAATGGAGTAAAGTTTAAAACAAAGTTAAATAGATTATTCTTCACTTGAGAATAAAGATGAAGAAAGGAAAATTGGATGTATATATATGTTGAGGAGCAGGTTGAAATTTAAGATTCCTCAAGTTTAAACATTTATTTCTTAAAAGGAAAAACAAAACTTAAAGTGAAGTAATGAGTAATTCCCACTAGATCAAGTATGCTTTCTTTCTTAAAAAGAAATTGAACTTGACTACAACAATAAGTTATTTTAGTTGAGATGAATATGTTCTTAGTCTTTAGAAAAGGATATTGAAATACTAAGTTAAATTTTAAGGTGTTAACTTGTTATCCAAAATTCACTAAAAGAGATTGAGAGGAAATGTTAAACTTTAAAGTAAAGGAAATCAATGGCTAAAATTTGAATGTTCCCTTAATAAATTCCAAATCCTCAAAGAATGACTAAAAGAATTACACTATACGTCTTGGAGCATTGTAATATACTTAGCATCGCATGCACTCAAATGCCATGTCATTTGCATTCATATTTGGAATTCTTTTGAATTAGTCCTTATCGGACTTTATTGCTTTTCTTGCCAGAAGCCGGAGTTCCGCAAGTAAACCCTTCGAACTCCATTTCAAATCCGTCACCAGGCAAGTCCAGTTTCTTGTTCATGTCCGTTGAGAATGTCCTTCGATTTCCCTCTTGTCTACAACCTGCACAAAACTTACTTTCTAAGCTTAATCAACTGTTGTTGTTTTACTTTGGATCGCCGGTTTTTGGGTGATCGCATGGCGGGTGATGAAATCCTGGTATGGGTGCAGTTTGGCGCATTTGGGAAGGTGGATTTCATCACACGGGAATGTCTCATATAAGGTTAATGCAACCAATGATCGAATGTGCTTAAGGGCCGTAGCGAACGCGCTTACCACATACCCTGTATGGGCGGGGCTGAGCTAAAGTACCCTTTACCCTAGGTTCATACTCCCCTGGGAACGCAAGACCTCGGCAGTAGGATCGACTGCCGGGAAGGTGAGATTGGCTGTAGGTTGGCCAGATCACAAGTGATCTAGCTGTAGGTTGGCTAGTCACGAGTGAACTAGCTGTAGGTTGGCTAGTCACAGGTGATCAAGTTCGTACGTCGACTTGTCACAACATGTTGGAAGAAGTGGCTCTAGCCGTACGTTGGTTAATCCACATTAGGAATCGGGACCGGTAGTCCTGTACGGACTACGACGTGGAGTATGGCCGAGCGGGCGGTGAAACGGCTCTGTGACCTCGGAAGTGTAGATGAGGCTTGGCCACCTCAGATACATGACTGTAGTCGTTTGTGGGTACAGTTGCGCACCTCTGCAGAGTATATAGAATTGTGGCATTGTCACTCCGTGTTCCCGGATGGAACTGCGAACCCGGCAAGAAAGGGATTCATCGGGAATCCTAGCAGCTTGTGAGACATGAGATCATTAGTCTCTTTAATTAAAACTTGACTCTCTTACCTTCTCCAGTTGCATTGCTTTTGGAGAACGTTGCCGTTCTCAGTAGATAGTGCATCAAACACCTCTTTGCTATTCCTGGACTTGTTGAGTACCTTCTGTACTCATCCCTCTATCTAATTCCTTTGAGTAGGCTGTGAGCCGACGACGGAGGAGGAGGTGGTCTACGTCAAGATCGACGACGAAGTCCCCGAAGAACAGGTGACGACCAAGGAAGACGGAGGCGTCAACTACTACGACGAGTTCCACGACGAAATCAACACCGAATAGTTAGTAGGTCGAGTGAGTCGAGAGTAGTAGTGAAGACTCTTGCTGTAGCCAAACGATAACGGTTTTAAATTTTCCGTACTTTTGGGGATATGTTGTAAAACTCTCTGTTGTATTATGAGTTTGTAAATTGAGTTGTAATATTTAGACCACTGCAATGCTTCTGTCGTGCTACTCTGTGAGATATGTGCAGTCGAGAAGGCACTTCGTCTGTCCGTAACCAGACACTCGGCAAACACACTCCATATGACTACAGGTTGCCACGTGTCTCGGTCTTTGCCGAGTGTCATAAACTCGACACTCGGCAAATAGACAGCTTTGCCGAGTGTAACACTCGGCAAACAGCCTCCATATGACTTGCACAAATGCAATACTTGTATACCTAATACATTTTTTTATCTTATACACCTCAATACATTTTTGACATGTAATATACTACATATAAGTTTTTCTGTAGGAGTTTCCATAATTTTGAGTTGATTTAATATTTTCTAAAGTTTAAATGCCTAGAAATGCACTTAATGGCTTAAATATAGCAAACATACCCGAAAAATGCCAAATTTTGACATGTCACATGTAATGGTGTATGTTGACTGTGAAAAAGTTTTCAAGTCCAACCGACGAAACAGCGGTCGCTTCGCATGCAAACCTGACCTGTTCTCTCTTGAAACCCTGTTTCTTCCTCGGAGATGGTCCTGTTTGTGAGCAGTCTACGTGACAACTTTTGTGAAACATTTTCAAATTTTTACCACAGGCTTCAGGGGTCATATCATGACACCATGCCAAGTTTCATGATTTTCGGATTTCGTTTGAATTTTTGAGAATTAAAATGCCAATAACCACCATGTTGGTGCTCGAGTCTCGGCCACCTGGTGTCTGGGACTCCTCTTCTTTTCTTACATAAGGCCTAAACATACATTAAAGACCACCAATAAAATTTTTCAACCCATTTCTGGTGATTATTTCATGTACCTGCAGCTCAAGTTTGAATTATATCCATTAAAGGCCTAGAAATGCATTTAATCGCTTAAATATAGCAACCGGACCCTGGAAAATGCCAAAGTTTGACATGATACATGTATTGGTGTATGTTGACTGTAGAAAAAATTTTAGGGCTAACCGACGAAGCAGCGGTCGCTTCGAATGCAAACCTCACACAAGAAGAAAGAAAGAAAAAAAAAGAGAAAAAACAAAGCAAAGAAAAGAAAAGAAAGAAATAAAATAATAGAGAATAAATAATGGAACAAGAGTGCTTTATTTCCTACAACAAAATGGTCCACTATATAAGTAATAATTTTATAATTGAAACTAAGAAAACAATTTAAAAAATGGTTTGCCGAGTGCCTAAAGGAGGACACTCGGCAAACATGAACAGTGCTAACGGGGCTGCTGGTTTGCCGAGTGCCCCACGGAAAACACTCGGCAAAGGAAGCATGCCGTCGCCTTTCCGTCAACCGCGGGGAGTAAGGGCACGTGTCCCTATATTTGCCGAGTGTTACGCGTGTGGCACTCGGCAAAGATCTTGTTTGCCGAGTGTTAAGATTAGGGCTCTCGGTAAATATCCTGTTTGCCGAGTGTCGCGTTTTTGCCGAGTGTTTTGACGTGGACACTCGGTTTATGGGTTTCTGTGCCGAGTGCCCGTGTTTATGCACTCGGCAAAGCTTCCGGCACTCGGCAAACTTCGTGATTCCGGTAGTGGGTTTGATCGGGGAGTTACTAGGCATTAGAAAATGAATCAACGCTACGTTATCCCAGTCGATTCAAAATATGAACCGGCTGCAATTATTATTACAATCGGTTCAAAATGTGAACTGGCTGAGGCTATATGTTTTTCCAGTTGATTATTTTTGTAGTCTATTTTTTTAGCTAAACCAGCTTAAGTTCTTGTTGCTGCTGTTGGTTTCAGAAACCGGTTCAAGAGTCAAAAAAGCCTTTTTATAGTACTAAATATATATATTATATATAATCCTGGATGTCACTCACACCTGTCATGGCACCATATCACTGTCGGTGCAAACATCTGACGGCTGGATGGCGGTCACATCGACCAGGGAAGTAGGTGTGGCACGACGTCCATTAATCAACCAAAAGAAATACTAAATAAAAGGTTTGTTCTCTTCGTCACGAGAAAAATAAAAGGTTTTTTTGTTCAATACCGCTCGACGCATGCACGTCGTGAAAGCTAGTAGTGAAATTTGTTGCTTGGGTTGCAAGTGAACAATTAGAATGCGTAGCGGGTTACATGCGCACCCCATATTGCATGCGGCCCTTTGGAGTTTTAAAAGACTATAATTTTTTTGAATGAAGTTATACTATATTATGTTCACCTATAAACTTCCATCAACAAGTATAATCATTTGTGCCATGTAAAAAAAGATGAAGTGGTGCAAAAATTTATATTTTTGATGAAAATTTATAAATGAACATAATATAGCATAAATTTTATCTGTGATTTTTTTATACTTTTTCAACACTCGTAAAGACTACATACAATATAGGATGCGAGCGTAACCGCTGCGCAAATCTTTTTACAGTCCCCGTCCCGATCTCGTGCGGTTCAGGGTGGAAGGAAGGAGCTGTTTTCTCATCAGTACATCTCGCAGCTGCAAACGTTGTTGGTTACGTTACAGCTGTAGCTAGCAAATAAATACATCTTCTATCATCTACCCTGACTATAGCAACAACTATGACCAACGGTGGTGAACATTGTGTGTTGGTGCGTCCGTACATGCAAGCTGCAGGATAAGGATATGAATGCATGCAGCTATGGAAGGCACGTGGGTATCTGAAAAGGTAAAATATATATAATTATGGAAGGCATGGGCCGCTGCTAACGAAGGACCCTGCTGCAGCTTCTGAGCTGCAGCCTGCGTCCTGCAGCGGGAGACTTGGTCACTTACGTACCACACGGGCACGCGCCGCAGAGGATCGCAGGCCAAAGCAGCTTCAAAAGAGAGAGTGGATAAGCACGGCCCTACCTATCCAACCACCATACCCCCTGCCTGTGTGTCCCCTCCGGCTACCCTGTCTATCATCGCCCATCGCCCTTTATTAGTTATGACCGTCATTACGGCCGATTCATGTCAATCTCTTGTTGTTGTTAAAGAAAACTCTCTTGTTGTTGTAGGCTCAAAGCACAAGGATCTTGATAGATGATGGCTTTGTTTTGTTTATGTGGTAGGGAATGATCGGTTTGCTCTTTGGCTGATTTGTGTACGTGGTACCTTCCGTGCTCTTGAAGTTTCCATTGTGGGTCTTTTGCTACCGGCTAGATGTTCTTTCTTTCCAAACTAGCTGAAGCAACGAGTGAAAGCGCGTCTTGTTGTGACCTATATCATAAGTAATGCATATAGTAACTTTAAAAATATAATTATAGTTAACATGCAAGAAGTAAATAACTAAAGGAGTTTTATGGGTTTATGCTACTAAGGTGTATGAATTAGTTTAAATAGAGTTGAGAAATAGATCCAAGATGTCAAAATAGTCAAAATTGGTATATATAGTGTCTTCAGGTTTTAGATAAATAGTATCGGACTTGCTTATTATTTACTATGTGTTGGGTAAATCAGGATGTAGGGTTGCAAAAGGGAAAAAAGGGTTTTATGGGTTTATGCTATTCAGGAGTATGATTTAGGCTAAGCAGAGTTGAGAAATGGATTTGGGGTGTCGGAATGGTCAAAATGGGTATATATATAGTGATTTTAGGGTTTTAGGTGAATGGTATCGGGTTTGATACTATTCATGCGGGTCGGGTTATGAACAGTTGCAAGCACGTACAGTCTTGCACAGGGATCGAGTAAATAGTAAAAAACCACAATATCAACAGTATCGGGTTGGGTACTATTCACTATGGGTCGAGTTGTGAACCGTTGTACACGGGTTGGGTCAATGGTACAAAACCCAATATGAACAATATCAGGCTAGGTACTATTCATTGTGGATCGGGTATATGACAGTGATTAAACTCTTAATAAACGTTAGATCTAGGTCGTCCACACTAGATCTAACAGCTCATAATCAACCACGTCATCAAGAATGACGTGGCTTCTTGAGAATGCAACAGTCTAACTGCTTTCTAGCTTATAGATATAGATTAATATGGATAAAAAATATTAAGCGCTATCTTACTCGTGTCATAATGTAGATCCTTTTTTATATGGTTATGGCCTCTAAATATCATTTTGACTATTGATTTTTATTAAAAATATATCTCCTCAAATAAAACTAATATCTCCTGATGAATCTGGTAATACATATATATATATTATAAGTATATCTCCTGATGAATCTGGTAATACCAATTTTGGGTTGTAGATATTGGTAAATTCTTCTATATTAATAATCAAACTTAAAAATATTTGACTTCCACAGATTTTAAAATGATCTACACCGTCACATAAATTCTAAACCGAGTCATGGGGTATTTTTGAAACATGAAGCACTACTCTATCTAAGTTGTATGTACGTGTACTTTATGGTTCCATCACTGCTTGCTATAACCAAATTGTTAAATACACTTCCTCGGTTCATAATACTTAACATATTTTTACCAAAGAAATCTTCCTATAATACTTGACATTTACCGATACCTATCAAAGGTTGTCAAATGACCTATAAACTCACAACCTGCTCCGATCTGATCTCAAATGTAGATAGTTTAATTTAGGTTCGGGGACAAGGAGGCTAGCTCTACATACGGCGATGCAATCTTTTTTTTTCTTACTCTTGACCCTCGGGTCATTGTACATAAACTCTATATTGTTTTACTTTTCCTATCTATATAAAATTGGCAGAGCGCCTACATTTTAGGATCATAAGTAAATAGTTGGAAACATTACTGTAAATTAGGGACTGGTTATTTTCACAACAAGCAATTACTCCATGTGCTTATGGAGTACTCCCTTTAATCACAAATGTAGACCATTATGGGATGAGTGCAGTCAACTTTTTAAAAATTTAACCACTAATAGATACAAAATTACATTGAACACTATAAAAATAATATCATTAAATTATTCTTGCAAAATTGTTTCATTCTATGCACTTCTCATTATTTTTTATAACATAGTATGGAAAAAAAACTATGGTCAAAATCTTGTATTGGAGACTGTGAAAAATAAAAATGACTTACATTTGTGATGAAGGGAGTAGCAATCACAGTTACTAGCTTAGCATGACTTAATTAATGTGATGGAAATGAAGTAGCTTATGGACTAATGAAATTAGTGAGGAGGTAAAATAGGAAAAGAGTGACTAGAAATTCTGAAACTACATGCATATAGATAAAAGTAGATAATGCTAATAACTTAATCTCTCATGTCATAATACATGTCATTTGAATATTGATACAGTCTTGAAGTTTACACTTTATCCATCAATTTCTATGAACTTATATTTATTTGAATAGAAATAAATATACATTATAAAAATATATTTCATGATAGACCTAGCATTATCATATGTTATAACTCCAAAATATTTAATGTACTATGACATGAAGGTAGTATAATTTGAATTGGAGACAGAACATTACTATCTCAATTTTCGTGTTTGAGATATTGTTTGAGCTAACATTCACATAAAAATTTGCATCTAAATAGACATGCATCGATAAATGCCGAACCAAGTGAATGTTTTAGGAGAGTAGATGATACCTCTCTGTTCGGATAAATAGAACATATTTTGATTGGTTGAAATAAAATTTTGACCAATAATTACTTCACTAATATGCAGTTTATGTGATATAAAATCATAATCGTAATAAGTACTTTTGAATAACATTAATTCTATATCACATAAATTATATTTATAAAGTATTTATTAGTTAAATTTTATCTTAATTAATAAAATACGTAGCGAAGGGAGTATGTGGCCACAGATTTTTTTTTCTTGAAAGGAATACACCAATTGTTAGTACACTTCGTGTCGCTGAGCTTGAAAGACTGTTGCAACAATTATCCTTACACTCTACCAATAAGCAATCTAAAGGCTAAGGTTGAAAAACATACCCAGCTACTCATCTAGAAAGATACTCTCATGGTTCAAATCAACCAAAGCAACTTAACAAGTCAAAATTGTTGAAAGTTAAGTCGTGCATAAGATAACTCAGTGTAACGTACCCAAAAAATTTCTTACATGTTTATTTTCTTTCGGACCCAGTGTAACGTAGCTAATTTTAATGATTAGATAACTTTTACTTTTTTACTATTTTCATAATTAGTAGTCAGTACACATAAATTAACTTAAATACCATTGTCACAAACATACATCTTAAAGTTTGATACACAAAATAGACTTTTATGGTCGATTTCTTACGCAGAGCCTATTGACTGGATTCAAAGTCTGCAGGACAAATAAAGCGATCAAGGACCCATCGTTATTCCAAACCCTATATGTAACTGACTGGGGTAACTATGGCATACCCAGTTTTAAGGCCGTATAAACCCTTGTGTTTACCGTGCTAGTCCCATGATCAGTGGCTAACACACACAAGCACTTGATAGCATAGATATACGATACATCGTTTATTACACAAATAGCCATAATTGGTCTTTATTTAATACAAACTGGGCCTATTGGCCAAATTCAAACTGCAGCGGAAATAAACACGCGGTAGATAACCCATCAATATGCCAAACCACAGGCAACTGACTGGGGGTTGAAACCCTACGCTTCAAAATCACTGTCGCTATATCCGGACTGGTACTCCTCCTCGACTTCTGGCCACATAACAAGCCAGATGAGTACATTGAATGTACTCGTAAACTTCCCACCGGGGAGTTGGATATGGATAAAAATACATGCAAAGGTATTTCAAGCAATGGCTCTAACATATGTTTCATATTGTGTGAGAAAGTAAGTTTGCATGAAATAAGTAAATAGATATTAAAGCAGTTCTTATAAATTGCCACGATGTTCCGAGACAAACATATGTTCGTCTTTTCCTTCCCGCTACAACGGGATTCATTTCTGTGCTTTCCGTTACAACGGAAATTCTCATAATCACCCGCTTCAGAGGGGAGTCTCAGCTCACCCGTTTGATGATGACATGGCGCCCGGGTATCACCAAGGAGGACAAATCCGGCCCTCCGGCCACGGGATGGGTCGGGCCAACTACTCAGAGTCCGACTCCAACACGGGGGCGCCTCATCAACGTGAAGTACAAGACATGGACTAATACCTGTCCGGCATACCCGGAATCAGTTGTAACAAGTTAGGAAATCAATCTGTTAACCGATTCGGACTCTTGTAACCCTACCCCGGTCGCCTATATAAAGCCCGGTAGGGAACCTCCGATCGATAAGTATTCTTTAGGTCATAGACAATCTCCATTGTTTCCAAGTCCAAGCAACCTCGAGATCGATTCTCAGGGCTTGCGGCACTCGGGACACAAGCTACTTAAGCCACCAAACACAGGACGTAGGGTATTACCTCTCCGTGAGGGCCTGAACCTGTCTAAATCCTGTCTCCCGTGTGCACCCATCCTGATTTGCTGTGCTCACACCGCCCTATAGTTAGTATTGCCGAAATAATACTCCGACAGTTGGCGCGCCAGGTAGGGGAAGTGCGCATAGATCCATCTACACGAATCGGGATGGGTTTCGTCAACAGCAACAACATCTTTGTTCCGGGAAGCGTCATGAGATTCGCTTTCGTGAACGCTGCCCCGGACCCCGGCCAACTTTTCCAATTCGGAAAGTTGGACTTCATCACCGACAAGATCGGTCAGCTTCACCTCTGCTACTCGGCGACGTCTCGATCGGCAGAGGTTCCATCAGCTTCTCGGCACGGACCTGCCCCTGAGTCCACGCCCTCGGCCCCTCTCCCCAGGGAAGAGGCTACGCCGAAACTGGATTCGTTGGCTGCGCACGAGTTCGCACTCGGATCCCGACTGGTGGGGGCTATTGACTCTCTCCTCCCTGTTCTCGAGTATGACTCGGACGATTATGAGAGCTCTGGTAGCCACCATCCGTCCCGGGAGGTCTTCATGGCCAACGCCAACTCGCCAGACGGTGGCGACAGACAAGCAATCCCCATCGTGGAACAAACGCCGGCTGAGCTTGAAGCCACCCGACTCCGCCTCCTTGCCAAGGAGGAAGAGTTGGTCGAACAGCAGACCAGGCTCGCTCGCCAGCGCGACGAACAGCGGCACAACGACGACATGAGGGCTCGTAGGCGCCAAATCCACAATGAGCTCCGCATGCGTGAAAGGGATGGGGTCATGATATTCCCGCTCCCAAGTCACAACATCGTCGCGGCCACGATGGCGGCACGCGCCATTGAAATCCCTGAGGGCAACCCGGGACATGACGAACTTCGGCGACTCCGTGTTCTGCTGGAAGAAACCGCGCTCCAGCAAGCCGAAGCCTCAGGCGATCGTACGGGCTCCTCAGCAGGCACTAGGAGTCGGCGTTCTACCCCTCCAAGAAGTCCATCCGATATGGGTAGGCGACAAGTAAGTCCCGACCGACGTCAGCCGGCTGGGGCAGTTCACGAGCGACTCGGGCCCAATTGCGATGCTCGAGGCACCATAGTTGCAAGACATCGTGCCCGCCAGGACGCGGACAAAAACGTTCGTCAGGTCGCGCCGGTCCGCAGTCGACTTGGACCACGGGACCCCGCAGACGCTGAAAGAAGCACCCACCGAGGTCCCAAGAGGGACGATCGTGGCAGCCACCGCGATGACAGTGGCGCCACCAGCCGGGGACGCTCTCCGACTTCCTCCGGCATGGGATATTTGGGTCCGAAAGCATTCGGCCCCCGCATCCACAGCGTCATCTTCCCGTCGCGATTTCGGGTCACCGGCATCGACAAATACACGGGCGAAACTCGGCCGGACATTTGGCTGGCCGACTATCACACGGCGTGCAGAACCAACGGTGGGAACGACTATGTCACGATCCATTATTTGCCACTGTTCTTGGCTGACTCAGCATGAGCCTGACTCACCAGCTTACCTCCGGGTTGCATCCAGACGTGGAGCGACCTTGAGACCCTCTTTGTGAACAAATTCCAAGGCACTTACAACCGGCCCGGGAACGCGTGGGATCTCCACAGTTATACCCAAGAGGAGGATGAGACTCTCTGAGAGTACATCCAACGCTTTTCCAAGAAGAAAAATTCTTTACCTGAGGTCCGAGAGGGTGACGTCATCACTGCCTTCTCCAAGGGAGTTCGAAGCACCGACCTCATCCACAAGATAGCGCGCAAGAATCCCCAGACTACGCGTGAGCTCTTCGACATAGCCAATAACTTTGCCACTGGCGAAGAGGCTGTCCGAAGTGCTACTCGGGATGACAAGGGAAGAAGCAAGGGCAAGGTGCCCGAGTCACCTAGTCAGGAGGCTCATCCCGAGTCGTCCAGGAAAAAGCACCGGAAGCGTAAAGGCGGAGATCTCGTTGCTGCAGCTGAGCGCGCCCCGCCGCGCCGACCTCAGCGCACCAACGCGACCTTCGAGGAAATGATGAGTCAGCCGTGTCACTTCCATGGACCCAAGTCCAATCACCTGACACGTGACTGCAATCTCTTGAAGAATCTGAATAAACCCTTCATCCCCAATCGGGGCAAAAAAGAGCCTCCTCAGGACGAAGGCGATGAATTCCCGAAAGAAACCGCCTGTCTGATGATTTTTGGTGGACCTAAACAGCTACGAGTCCAAGCGCCGCCAGAAGATCACAGACAGAGAGGTCAACGCAGTGGAACCGGCCGTGCCCAAGTACCTGCGATGGTCTGAGTCCGTAATTTCATTCGGACGTTCGGATCACCCCAAACTACATTCCCCAGCCGGGACGATTCCCCTTGGTGGTAGACCCGATCGTTTACGACGTCCGCCTTACGAAGGTCCTCATGGACGGCGGAGTGGTCTCAACATCCTCTACATCAAAACTCTTGACGACATGAAGATCTCTCGCTCCGAGATCAAGCCGACTGGTGCCCCCTTCCACGGGGTGGTACCCGGCAAGATGGCGAGTCCACTCGGGCAGGTCAGCCTGCCCGTTACCTTTGGCACTCCCGACAACTTCCGGACCGAGACCCTCATCTTCGAGGTCGTCGACTTCCCAGGATCGTACCATGCCATCTTGGGGCGTCCCTGCTACGCCAAATTTATGGCTGTTCACAGTTATGTCTATTTAAAGCTCAAGATGCCGGGCCCTCACGGGATAATCACGGTGCAAAGTAGTTTCCAGCACGTCTACACGTGTGACCTGGAAAATTGCAACCTCGCTGCGGCCCAGATCGCCGAGGCCGCGCTTACCGACCTCAAGTCGGCCGTGGTTGAGGAAGCGCCCCCGGCCAAGAAGGCTTCGACATCGACATCTTTTCAGCCGGCGCGGGATACCAAGTCGATTCAGCTCGACCCCGAAGACTCTTCGAAGACGACGCAGATCGGGACTGCAGAACAACCGGGATAGCTTCCTCCAGAACAACTGGGATATCTTCGCATGGACATCTTCCGACATGCCTGGAGTTCCACGGGAGGCTGCCGAGCACTCTCTAAATGTTCGGCTGGATGCTAAGCCGGTCAAGCAACGCTTGCGCCGATTCGCTGAGGATAGACGTCAGGCTATAGGAGAAGAAATAGCCAAGCTTCTAGCAGCTGGCTTCATTAAAGAAGTGTATCATCCCGACTGGTTAGCGAACCCAGTTCTTGTTCGCAAAAAGAATGGAAAGTGGAGGATGTGTGTTGATTATACTAGCCTTAATAAGGCGTGTCCCAAAGATCCCTTCACTCTGCCTCGCATCGACCAAGTGATCGATTCCACGGCCGGGTGCGAAATTTTGTGTTTTCTCGACGCCTACTCGGGCTATCACCAGATCAAGATGAAGGAGGATGACGAGATCAAGACATCTTTATCACTCCATTTGGCGCTTCCTGCTACGTCTCCATGCCCTTCGACCACAAGAACGCAGGCACTACGTACCAACAGTGCATACAGCATTGCCTTCAGTCGCAGATCGGCCGGAACGTACAAGCCTACGTTGACGATGTGGTGATCAAGTCCCAAAAAAGAGAAGACCTCCTGAGCGATTTGGGAGAGACCTTCTCCAACCTTAGAAGATTCAGCATGAAGCTCAACCCCGAAAAGTGTGTATTCGGGGTCCCTTTGGGCAAGCTGCTCGGTTTTATCGTTTCCGAACGAGGGATCGAGGTGAACCCGGAAAAGATCGACGCCATCGTCAAGATGAGCCCACCGAAGAACCTCAAAGACGTCCAAAGGTTGACCGGGTGCATGGCAGCTCTCAACCAATTCATTTCCCGACTCGGCGAGAAAGCCATGCCCCTCTACAAGCTCATGAAGAAGTCGGAGACCTTCACCTGGACATCCAAGGCCCAGGACGCCATTGACGGCTTGAAGAAGTTCTTAACTACCCCCCCGGTGCTGGCGTCTCCCATGCCCAACGAGCCACTGCTTCTCTACATTGCAGCAACTACTCAGGTAGTTAGCACGGTTTTGGTTGTAGAACGCTCCGAGCCCGGCCATATCCAGAAGGTCCAGCGCCCGGTCTACTTCATAAGTGAAGTCCTCTCCGAGTCCAAAGCGCGGTACCCTTAGACCCAGAAGATCATCTATGCGGTGTTCATAACGTCACGGAAGCTAGTCCACTACTTCCAAGGACACCCCATTACGGTGGTCAGCTCCTTCCCGATCTCCGATGTCATCAACAACCGCGATGCCACGGGCCGGATCGCCAAGTGGGCGATGGAACTCATGGCCTTCAGCATAGTTTATGCTCCCCGCACGGCCATCAAGTCCCAGGCTCTCGCCGACTTCATGGCCGAGTGGACAGAAGTCCAAACTCCATCCTCCGTCGTCGACCTTGAGCATTGGACCCTCTACTTCGACGGCTCTCTGATGCTTCAGGGCGCGGGGCTGGCGTTGTGCTCATATCTCCCAAAGGCGAACGCTTTAAGTACGCTTTGCAAATCCACTTCCCGGCATCTAACAATGTTGCCGAGTACGAAGCTTTGCTTCATGGTCTTCGTCTTGCTGTTTCACTCGGGATCCGCCGCCTCCTGGCACGCGGCGACTCGGAACTGGTAGTCAGGCAGGTCATGAAAGACTGGTCATGTAGAGACCCCTCCATGGAAGTCTACAGCCAAGAAGTGCGCAAGCTCGAAGACAAGTTTGACGGTCTTGAAATTACCCATGTTCCGCGCCGAGACAACGAAGCTGCAGACGCACTCGCCAAACTGGGATCCAGTCGGGACGTCGTCCCAACTGGAGTTTTCCTCCAGGAGTTGCACGCCCCTTCTATCAAGGCAGACACAACACCCGAGACCGAAGAACAACAGGCCCCGGAGAGTGACGCCGCTCAGCAGCCCTCATCAGAGGTCCTGGTCGTCACTCCCGACTGGACAGCGCCCTTCTTAGATCACCTCCTGCGGGACATCCTCCCGCCGGATCAAACAGAGGCGCGCCGTATCGCGCGACGCGCCAAGGCCTTCGTCATCATCGATGGTGAGCTTTACAAAAAGAGCACCTCCGGGATACTCCAGCGATGCATACCCCAGGATCAAGGAAAGCAACTATTACACGATATCCACTCGGGAGTGTGCGGACACCATGCGGCGCCCGGGTCCCTAGTCGGGAAGGCCTTCCGACAGGGTTTCTACTGGCCGACTGCCGTATCGGATGCTGAACATATCGTCCGTACCTGCGAGGGATGCCAGCACTTTGCCTGGCAGACACACTTGCCGGCTCAGGCTCTCCAAAACTATCCTGATCACCTGGCCATTCGCGGTTTGGGGTCTGGACATGGTCAGTCCCCTCAAGAAGGCTCCCGGGGGCTACACACATCTTTTCGTCGCGGTCGACAAGTTCACCAAGTGGATCGAAGCCAAGCCGGTCGCCACGATAACTGCAGAAAAGGCCATCGAATTCGTTTGGGACATTGTCTTCTGTTTCGGCGTGCCTAACAGTATTATCACAGATAACGGCACCCAGTTCACCGGGCGAGCTTTTCTCCAATTCTGCGACGATTACAACATCAGTCTCGACTTTGCCGCCGTGGCGCACCCGCGCACCAACGGACAGGTTGAGTGGTCCAATGGTTTGATACTGCAGGGTCTCAAGCCTCGGATTTTCCAGCGACTGAATAAATTCGCAGGCAAGTGGGCAGCCGAGTTACCATCAGTACTTTGGAGCCTTCGGACTACCCCCAACCGGTCAGCCGGTTATACGCCCTTCTTCATGGTCTTCAGTGCCGAGGCCATCCTCCCGACTGACCTGGAGTACGGGTCCCCACGCGTCCGTGCATTCAGCGAGGCCGAGTCAGAGGAGGCCAGACAAGACGCTCTCGACCAGCACGAAGAAACCCGCGAGGTTGCACTCCTTCGATCGGCTAAGTACCAGCAGGGTCTACGACGCTATCACAGTCGGCACGTGCGCGGCCGCTCGTTCAACGTCGGCGACCTGGTTCTACGCCGAGTCCAATCAAGCAAGGAATAGCATAAACTCTCGCCACCATGGGAGGGTCCGTACATAGTCGCTGAAATACTGCGCCCGGGGGCTTACCGACTGAAGGATGGCAACGGCAACGTCTTCACCAACGCATGGAATATTGAACAGCTACGTCGTTTCTATGCTTAAGTACTTTATCAATACGAACACATGAATAAAGAGATACCTTTCTCATTCCGAATAAGTTCCTCCCCCCGACTGGCCCGCTACGCCCGTTCGTAGCGGACACTCGGCAATTGCGTGGTTTCCCCCGCACTTGTGAAATCTTTTAGCACGGCTAATCCCTATGCAAAGGAGGCTACAACGGGTTGGCAAAGAACAGAAACGAACGAGAAAACATGCATGGGAACGAAGTCCTTTCATAAATAAAATAAACTTAGTCATTGATTGAGCAGTTTATATACAAGTTACTCGGCATCCCCGAGTACGTGACAAAGAAAAACACTCGGGCCTCCCGAGTCCTTACAAAAGTCACTCGGGCCTCCCGAGTCCTAACAAAAAATCACTCAGCATCACCGAGCCTTTCACTACCACTGTTATTTTTACAGGCCTGCGCGATCCATGAGGGAGTCGGCCGTCGCCTCGACGACCTTCACCAACTCCGGAATCTCTTCGTCCGGGATGTCGGCAGCGTACCCCTCCCCGATCACGTCCATGTCCAGCAGCGGATAGTGCGACCGAGCCACTGCCAGAACCATGGAGGCACCTGTCCGCGCGGCGTCTGACTCTATTTTCTTCACTTGGTCAGGCGCTTGCGCCAGGCGCTCCGCGACTCCCGCCACGGAGTCAGGGGCCGGCTCCTCCAACCACAGGGTGCTGCATGCCACCCGTCCCGCAGTCAGCAATGACTCGGTCATCCCACGGGCCTTCTCAAGGCGCGCCTTAAAAACTGCAAAGACAACACTGAAGCGGTGAGCAGTGAAGACTCGCAGACCCCGCCTCATTCTAAGCTCGGGTCGAAGACTTACCAGTCTCAGCCTCGGCGGCTCCCCTCTTCGCCGCTTCGGCAGCCGCTGCTGAGTTGGCGGCTCCCCGCTTCGCCGCTTCGGCAGCCGCCGTAGAGTCGGCGGCCTTGCGCTCGAGCTGATCCGCACGGACCTTCTCCGCCGCGAGCATCTCCTCGAGCTTGCGGATCTGGTCCTTAGCGGCGTCCAGCTCCCGGGTGCAGGCCTGCACTGCCTCGAGCTCCTCCTTGAGCTTCACGGCCTCTTCCTCGGTGGCTACAAAGGGCAAGACATCAGTAAGGCAGACGACAGTAAGGGTCAGCAAAAGCCATTCGGATTCCTCACCTTTGGTGCGGGCGATCTGCTGCGATAGGCCCGCCTTCAGACCGGTGATCTCCGCCCCACGCTTGCGGGCCATATCCTCTGCCGACTGCCGGCTCGCAGCCATCTTGTCCCACTCGGCCTTCCGTAGGTCGAGTCGGTCAAGGACCGGGAGCCGGTCCTGCAGGAAAGCAGTTTTGTGTTGCGACCGCTGATTCAAGCTCTGCAAAAAAGAGAAGACAACAGAATAAAGTCACCCGGGAAAATTGTCAAAACCCTCCACTCGGTCCCAAGGACCCAGCGGAGGCTCGGGGGCTACACCCTCTGGGTGCACTGTTCGTGCACCCAGAGTCAAACTCAAAAGGACAACTACACCCTCCGCCCGACTATCCTAGTCAAACGCAGGCTCGGGGGCTACACCCTCTGGGTGCACTGTTCGTGCACCCAGAGTGGCGACTACAACAAACTAAGGGCCCTCCACCCGACTACCTTAGTCAGGTAGAGGCCCGGGGGCTACTCTCTACGGATATACCCTTCGAAAGTAAAGGGAACTCCCCTGCATCAACGGGCGCAACCTCCCGTTTAGCAGATTGGCTCCCGCCTTCATGGTCTTCAACAAGGTCGGGAGCATCTCGCCAAGCTGATCCGCGTACCCCGTCGCGTTGTTCCACTCCTTCTCCTCCGCCAGGTCGTCGATCTCCCAGACCGTCATGCCCGACCGCCACGGGTCCGACTCCCGGACCCGAAGCGATCGGCGTACCAGCTCGGAGGGCGGCGGGCGAGGAGCAGCACCGCTGAACTCCTCCATCGGTGGGGGCGGGCCGCGGTTGCCGCCACGATCCCGCGGCACGGCCCCAGCCGACCCGAGACTCGCTCCTCCTACGACCACCAAGACCCAGCTGACATCCCCAGGCGCTTCCCGAGCCGACACTCCGGCGGGAGGCTCCTCCCCCCGAGGCTCGGTCGGCAAAGCGGGCCGCGCGCTGGGCCGCTCAGGGGACGGCCGGGGAGACAGCGTCGGGGCCTCAGGCGGGGGCAACGTGGGCCGAGCGTCCGACGCCGGAGGATCCCCGCTTTGGCTAAGTCCTGGGGCGCTCGGGGGAGCCTTCGGGATGTCTCCCGTCCTCCGCAGTCTGCAAAAAGGAGGTTGAGTTCACCAGCCTTGAAGAACACGAACAGGAAGACAATCGCCGAGGACACTTACTTGGCGGATCGGGGAACGGCAATGCGCCTCTTGGGCCCTGCAGCTCGCCCCCCGGGTGCGGCAGCAGTCGGGGCCGCCGAGGCCCCCGGTCCACCTTGCACCCCGAAGGCGGTGTCCGCGTCTCTTTTTTCCCCCCGGCTGGGGGGAACGTCATCACTGGCCGCCCGAGGACTGTCACTCGGAGCGGTAGCCGCCGCAGTGGCTCCCGCGTCAGCCGGCGCCACGGGCTCGACGCCAGCGGCGGAGCCATCCCGCTCCGCCGGAGCGGTCCCCGTGACAGCCGGAGCCACCGGGTCAGCCCTAGCAGCGGGGCCGCCGGGTCCGGCCGAAGCGGTCCCCGCGGCAGGCGGAGCCGCCGAGTCAGGGCCGTCCGCAGAGCCGCCCTGCCCCGAGGGAGCGGAGCTCGCCGCAACAGGCGTCGGACCCGCGGCGGAGCTGCCTTGTCCCCTCCGGGCAGGGCCCGCCGGCGCCCTCCGCCTCTTCAAGCGGAGGGGGACGTCATCCTCGTCCTCGTCCTCCTCCAGGGCCGGCGCGCTCGGCGGAGGAGGGCGGGGGGCCGCGACCGCCGAGGCCTTCCCCTTGGAAGTACTGGCGCCTTTCGAAGACCCGGCGCCCTTAGAAGAGCTGGCGCTGGAGGAAGATGTCCCGGCTACCCCCTGTGGTGGTTGCCCGCCGCTCGGGACGTCGGCATATCGCGGCTGGTTCCATATCTCGTCCTCCGGGAGGGGAGCGTTGGAACAGAAGCCAAACAGGACCTGCCGAAACACAAAGGCAAATCCCGAGTGAGACTCGGCAAAGAAACGAGGAAAAAACCAAAGGGGCAGGACTCAGTTACTTACGTCACTCGGCGGGTTTGCTCGGCAGAAAGGAGGCGGCCGCCCGGAGAAGTCCAGGCTCATCCTCTGGGCCAGGATCCTCTCAAGCCGGCTCTGGACCTCGCCCTCTGTAAGCTTCTCAGCGGACTCCCGGGTCGCGTCACCTTCGCCGGTGTACTCGAACATGGGATGCGCCCGCAGCTTGGCGGGCTGCACCCGCCACCGGACGAAGGTCGCGGCGACGACCGCCCCGGTGACCCCGGCCTTCATCGCCTCTTCGAGCTGCGCCATCAGGACGGAGACGCTGTCCTGCTCCCTGTCGAGCGGAAGGTCCGACCAGCTCGGCCTGACCTCTGGAGGTTGGCCCGAGAAGGCTGGTAGCGACGGCTCGGGGTTGGCGCAGTAGAACCAATAGGCGTGCCAGCCTTTGTTCGACGACTGCATTGGCGGAGCCGGGTAGTTCTTCGCCGCTTCGGACCTCAGCTGGAACCCGGCGCCGCCCACTACGGCCGGGTTGTCCCTGCTTGGCTGCGGCTTCACCATGAAGAGGTGCTTCCACAGGGCGAAGTGGGGCCGAATGCCGAGGTAGCACTCGCAGAGGGTGATGAAGCACGCGACGTGGAGCATGTGTTAGGGTTGAGGTTGTGGAGCTCCAACCTATAGTAGTAGAGCAGCCCACGCAAGAATGGGTGGACTGGTACCGAGAACCCACGCTCGAAGAAGGGGCCGTGGACGACCAGCTCGCCGGTGTTCGGTGTGGGGATGGTCTTCCCTGCGGCGGCACGCCACTCGACCAACTCCCTCGGCGGTAGCAGCCCGAATCGCACGAGGATCTCCAGCCGGGAATCCGTCGCCGACGATTTCATCCACGGAGCCATTGGGCTGGTGGGTGAATCCCCTTTGCTTAGCAGTTTTCAAACCAAGGCGTCCTCTTCGGCTTCGGTCGGATCGGCTTCCCAATGTGGAGATTGCATCCGAGGTGGCTAAAACGGAGGTTAGGGTTTTGGGCAGAGCGGCGCGTGCGGGCGGATGTGGGAGAAGAGAAGGCGAAGAGTTCGGGCTCGAGAGGAAGGAGAAGGCAAATGGATGCGTGGGCCAAACCCGCGATCTCTTTAGAATATAAAGGGACGGGCCGACGGTTCAGTTTCCCCACGTCCGCACGCGCCCAGATCTGCCGCGCCCCACGATGCGCCCCTTCATATTCCCTCACGCGCATCTGGCGGGCCACGTCGCGTCCTTTTCGCGCCCACGACCTGGCGGCGCCGCGATTCGTGCTGGCTAATGAAGGAAGATCCGACGGTTGGCTTTCTAGGCTTAATAACCCGACGGAATACGCCTTCACCAAATGGCGGCCGAAGCGTATTTCCCTCAAATCACTAGCCGGTTACCGGGAGAGTCGGAACCGGGCGCTTCGGCTGTGAAGGGTATTAGAGGCTGGCCTCAAGCAGGAACGCAGTCGCCTGAGTACACCCGAGCGAGGGGCAGTAATGGCGTGCCTCCCGTAGACTACAAGTTGGATGCTGAGCAACTCGGAGCTGCCGGATTCTCCGCCCAGACCTGCCGAGCGCTTAAGTCTCGGAAGCTTTGGTATCTGGGATCCCCAGATTCAGTGGAATGACCCGGCGTAAGACTTTGTAACTCGGGAACCTATGCGCCATGGCTTGTTTCTCTGGTTCTGACGTGAATTTCGGAGGCATTCCTTCAGGGGACTCTAGCTGGCCTTAACCCACTCGGGAAGGCTGGGTGCTACTCGAGAATTCAGTCGGGATTCATGGCATACCCCATGCTGGGTTATCAGCCGGTCCCTGTCCATAAGGAGGGGCCGGGTGCCACCAGAGCTTACCCGTTAATAGCTCACCCGCCTTAATATTCCTGCCTTACGGGTGAATGTTACTTAGCTTTAATTGTCTTTCTTGCAGGAGTTCAATTAGTCCTTCGCCATCTCCCAGCAAACCGAAGTCAGTCGGAAAGCTCGGCCAGAGGTGAAGACCGGCAGTAGTGAGATCGTGAAGGACTCGGGGGGCTACTGATGATGACATGGCGCCCGGGTATCACCAAGGAGGACAAATCCGGCCCTCTGGCCACGGGATGGGCCGGGCCGACTACTCAGAGTCCGACTCCAACACGGGGACGCCTCATCAACGTGAAGTACAAGACATGGACTAATACCTATCCGGCATACCCGGAATCAGTTGTAACAAGTTAGAAAATCAATCTGTTAACCGATTCAGACTCTTGTAACCCTACCCCGGTCGCCTATATAAGGCCCGGTAGGGAACCTCCGATCGACAAGTATTCTTTAGGTCATAGACAATCTCCATTGTTTTCAAGTCCAAGCAACCTCGAGATCGATTCTCAGGGCTTGCGGCACTCGGGACACAAGCTACTTAAGCCACCAAACACATGACATAGGGTATTACCTCTCCGTGAGGGCCTGAACCTGTCTAAATCCTGTCTCCCGTGTGTACCCATTCTGATTTACTGTGCTCACGCCGCCCCATAGTTAGTATTGCCGGAATAATACTCCGACACCGTTACAACGGGGATACTAGGGTTTGCCCGAATCCACGGGGAAATCCCTTCTTCACTCATCCCACCACGACGGGGAATTTGCATGGCACCCTGCGAACTCGGCGGAAAGCGTCCTTAAACCTATAACCCATTTTTGACTTTGAAAGTCAGTCTACTTTAGTGTGGCCTAACCAAGTTCGTCCTTGACCGTGGACATGGCTATTCGAATAGTTTAAACCCTCTGCAGAGGTGGTACGATTTTACCCACACGATGCAGGTTGCCCTGGGCATACTGTGCACCGCATACTACCAGAGCTAGTACAACGAGACTCTTCACCGGAGTAAACCTAGCCATGAACCCACCAGAAGGACATGTCCCAAACATAGCTTGAGTCAGTATCATCACTTGCAAGGAGGTTGGCGTTCCAACTTTGTGGCGAACAAGCCATCGCTTTCCCGCGGAAATTTTTCTCCACAGAGGCTACAACCTCATCTGCACACTTCTCCCTGCCTACGGGTTCATACTAGTCTCAGACCGGGTACTAGATCAAGTCCTTCCCATAAATGACATGTGGACATACGGTTAGACTTGGCCAAACGGCACTTAAGCTCGGTCCTTATGTGATCCGAGAGGGACTCCACACCACACCCGTAAACGGGCAGCGAGAACCACGCCGGGCATTACCTCGCATTTTGACAAGCTTTCTGCTTTCGCCCTTCATTTCCGACCCAGATCAAAATCTTCTCCATGTTTGTTTTGGTTTCACAAAACCACTTTGCCGTAAAATATCCCAACTCATGGATATTCTACCTTCATACACCTCCAGACACGACGATCCGTTTTCAAACTGTTGCCACAGGAAATATGGGAGTAATCCCCTTTTTATTTTGAAAATCTGATATTTTTTTTTACCGCAGGGCTAAGCATACATACATACTCTACCCTAGGCTTCTGATAACTTTTTGGAATACGTAGTCCTTAGGGTGACAAAGTGTTTAGGGTTGGACTAGGGTTTGCTAAGCTTAGGTTATAACTACCCTACATAAAATAACGGTTGTAAAACATAGCATGCATGTTTTGTAAACAAAATATCATTTCGTAAACTCGGGATTTAATATGATCAAAGGTGGAGAGCTTGCCTGGCAGTTCCTGGTCTTGTTCCGGACTCGGGGGTGCTTCTGGTTCCTCCTGACGAACGTACCTCACACCGTCAACTACACGTTTGAAAACAACACCAATAAGAATTCAAACGTGACAACGAACCAAAGAGGGCAACTTCATGCACAACATATGCCATGTTTTTGAGGTGCAGGAATGATTCGAGAGAGAAGAGGATTGGGGTCTGTATATTTTATGCACATGGAGGTTATCGGGATTAGGTTTTTAAGTCTATAACTTTCTTTGCTCGGAAACCCTAGTTCTAATATGGTGGAGGAGGTGTCTTAGTGGTTCAAAAAGGTTCGGGAGAAGTTTTTTTTTGATGAGGTTCACATGTTTGGGTATTGTTTAAAACATATATATATGCATGAAATCTAAGGTTAGGGTCGTTAGGGTTTATGCTCGCCTTCTACAACTTTTGAATCATGCAACATGTACATATATAGGTGTCCCTATTCTAAGGTTCTGGAGATTCAAGCTTTAACATGCTAGGAATTGTTGGAATGGGTCTTAAGTTCAAAAGAAATTTCAAAAGATGTTTGAATTCAAAAAGAGTATTGATTTACTCTCTGTGTAGTAAGGAAAATTTGAATTTTTGAAAATTTTATTTGAACCAAAAGTTTCTAATATTTTTAGGAACAATTTTTATTTTGGGACTTTCTCAAGAACCGGTCGTTAAGGTGCTGAACCGGCCGAACCAGAGACTAGGATCGGTTTCTGGAGGGAAAACCAGAGGGTTTTCTGGTTTTGTGCTTTCTTCACGAGTGAGAATACGCCTTCAAACCAGCCTGGCGGAGAAGGGGACAATGCGCCACCTCATAACGTCGTGGACCCGGTCGGGCCCGAGGCCCACCTGTCAGTGGCCGGGTCACTTACCCTTGCGGTTGCCCGCTTGGTTCAGACCGGGGCTAGCTCGAGCGCTCGGACCCGAGTGACACCGGCGGCGGCCTGGTCGGGAAGAGGCTATCGGCGGCGGGGCTGGGCTAGAGACGAACCGAAGATTGGTGAAGCAAGAAGGGGAGTGATAGGTTGCTTGCGGGTAGATTTGCTTTGGAAGTGAGCTCGGCGCGGGCTAGGCTAGCTAGGGCAGAGAGGGTGGAGCTCGACTCGATGGGTGGAAGGGAGAAGCTCTAGCGCGCGAGCTGGATCGCTAAGCTTGGGGGAAGGAACCAGGGCGCGATGAGGAAGTTAGGAAAGCTGGGGGGGTTCTTATGGTTGCAGGTGCAGGAGCGGGGGTGGTGCACCGCTGGGGTAGCCATGCACGGTGATGCGACGACCTTGGCAGCTGGGGAATGGTTCTGGGGTGCTGGAGGACGCAAGCGAGGTGGTGGCGTATGGCAGCAAGCTTCGGCGGCTAAGGGTCAACGAGCGGCGCGCTGGTGCCTGGTCTTGTCGCCGGCGCGTGCGCGGTGCACGTCCAGAGCCATGCCAGGCCATGCCCAGGCCGGCATATGCGTGCACGCTTGTCCTCTAGTGTGGCAAGGAGTGCATGGTCGTGTCTTCAGCACTGAGGTGAACCAAAGAAAGAGATTTGGAGAAGTGGACACCGAGTTGTGCAGAGAAGAGGTAGCAAAGGGGTTTGCCAATGTCGGCATGACTTGACACTAGGGTTGAATGCTGTGGATTATGACCCTGCACTGGAAAGAAAGGGGTGGGGTAGGGTTCTGGACTGATGTAGAGATCCTGGTAAGAGTTTGGGAGCAAATGGTTGAGTGCTGAGCTTGATTTCATGGGAGAGGTAAAATGGAGTAGAAGTGTTTGATAGACGTTGTGCCAAAATCTTGAACTGGACATAACCATGTTTTTGCATATTTGAGTTATTGGTACTTAGATGGGTATTATAGGATTTTATGGGATTTTTCTGAGCAAGACTTGGAAGGGTTGCAGTTCAAAGTGAATTTTGATCAGGATTCAAATTTGGATGTAATCCAAAATATTTGAACTAGACCCTCAAATATTATTTCATAAATGGGTGACAAATAGTTTCAAGAAATTTCTAGAATTTTTCCAGAATTTTTCGGTGGAAGAAAACACATGTGATATTGATTTTAGGGTTTCTGTCTGATAAAAGAATTATTAGGAAATAGGTCGGCAGATTAGGTTTTAGGGTTTCGGGTGACGGCACGGATGAGGTAGAGCATGGGGGAGGTTAGGGTTCATGCTTGGAGGGTCGGGAGCAAAGACGGGCGAGTTGTCGCTTAGGGTTTGGGTTTGGGGAGTGTTTGTGCGTATACGGTGCATGTGTTCCAAATAGAGTTTTGGGTTCCATGCACATGCGATGATGGGGTTGCGACTTGGGTTTGTTGCGTGACGGTGCAACCTAGCTCAAGTGCTCCCATGAAATGACATGCTTCGAGAAGAATTGAAATCCGAATGAACATGCAATAAGATTGAAACATATACGCATATACGCGTCTTCGGTTTTTGGTTTTTGAAAATCGGAGTGCTTAAAAACAAGGTGTGACAGTAACGCCCTAATATTCGTAATCACTATCGTCATCTTCGGAGTAGTAGTCTTCCTTGTGTGGCCAAATTAACAAGTCAGGTGAGTACATTGAATATACTCACAAGCATCCCACAAGGAGAGTATAACAGCTATATACATGATTTACTTTGTTCAAGAAAGAAGTTCTATCCTAGATTGCATGTTATGTGAAAAATTAAGTTTTCACTTAAGATAGATCTAATAGATTTCAAGCACTTGAGAAAAAGAGCATACTTCTACGAGTAACGTAACGAAATTCCATATGATGGGTAGCTCTTACAACCATCCCATAACTCAAAACTTCGATAACTTGGACTATCGACTTATATCATCACCATCTACCAACTCGTACAACAAGGACAACTCATACTACCTCCTTATAGTACCATTTATGTTACACTTTTGCAGCTCTAGCTACCTTCCTTCTAGCTCATACTGCATACTATAAGCAATTTATGCTCCACATCCTTAATCCCATGTCCCACATTTTCAAATCTTTGAAGACATAGTCTAACCAATGTGCGGCCTAACCAAGCCGTGTACGTGACCGTTGGTGCGGCTATTCGAATATATTTTTAATACTCTATAGAGGTTGTCCGGCTTTACCCACAAGTTGCAAGTCCCCCTTCTTGCTAGAGCTCTATGAGCACACTTCATAAGGTATGCCGGCAGGGATATCACAATGAGACATTTCCTTCATCTAGTTCTAACGATAAACTCGCCAGATGGGCTTACCTCAACTAGATTGTATTCGCTTCAACGCTACAATTAGAGTGGAGTTCCCACTTTGGTGTCGAGTGTTTCCATACGCTACAACGAGAAAACTTCTCCAAAGAGGCTACAACTCCATTTTGCTCATATCATCAATCGCCTACGAGTTCATACGCTAGTCCCAACAGAATAATAGGTCAAACTATTCCCATCAGGGCATGTTGAGGTACAATATTAGCTTGAGTGAGCGGCACTAAGGTACGGTCTTTAGTTGATCCGAGTAAGGCTCCACATCACATTACTTAGCCATGCAATAACATGCTACAACCATCTTCCCAAACTCAAACTTACATTCTTACATGGATCCAAATCATTCTGTTTTTACTTTGTGGTTTTTGACATAACACTACTTATAAAAGAAACATGCCTTGGGCAGTAAATGTCTTCCAAGGTGTTATCCTACAAGTGATTCAAGTGATCCAAAACTTCCTATTAAATTTTATTTTACTAAAGCGGGTTTAAACCATGTTACACAATAGAATATTTATACCTAGGTTATCACTGGTGCTACCATGACTAGTGGGTATTGATGCTAGGGTGGCATGCAACATTCATCAAGGGTACGTCACATGCAATATCAGGGCATAACTAGTTCTAACTTAAAATAACGATTCATATTAAAGTACGCATATATGTTTGCAACCAAGATAATATATTTAGATTTATGGGGTTCAACATGGTCAAGGTGGGAGCTCGCATGACAAATCTTGGTCTTGGTCTTGATAAGGCAAATGCCCGAGATCCTTCTCGCGAGATATCGGGACGTCGGAAACTATATGTTAAAAAGACATCGAATAAACAAGAATGCGAGGTAAAACCAAATAAAGTCCAAATAATGCAAACATGACATATTTGAGATAGGTTCTGATCTTAAAAAAAAAGAATTTTTAGAAGGTGCGATTTGAATTAATATTGCATAAGATAATAGACTTACATATATTGGAAAGACAATGTTTCTTTTATTGTTATTCAAATACTTTACGTTTTCAAAATTTGGTTGGAACCACAAGGTAGGAAATATTTAAAATGGTTTTAGAAATTTAGATGAAGTGACCCGGAACAATATGCAAATACAATTTGTATTCTAACGAATATTGGAATTAATAGAGAATATTTGTTCTTTGTTGTTTTAATATATAAATATTTGGAATTCAAAATTTTGTTTGAACCAAAAGATAGGAAATATTTTTAGGGTTTTGGAACCTTTTTGGCTTTCTCTGGAATCGGCCTAAAATTTTGTGAATCGGTCGAACCAGAGAGAAACCTGTTCTATTAATTAGAAAACCAGGCTTTTGAGTGGTTTACGGTTTCTGTTTAAAAGGAAATACACTTTCTTTCACGGAAAGCGTAAAGGGAGTGAGGGTGCGATGACTTAACCTGACAGTGGGCCATTGGTGTCATTGACACCTCCGTCAAACCATTATGTTGTTAAAACATAACGACCAAGCTTGTCTGTCAGTGGCACACGGCCGTTACTCGTGCATGTGCATCAGCGGATGGTTCTGTCCAGCAACGATGATGCCTGAGGAACTCCGACGAGATCGGCACCAGCGTTCCAGAGGGTCTTAGCAAGGGCGCGTCATACATTTGTGATCAACACAGCAGAGGAGCCCAATAGGGTGATCGGTGGTCACGGGTAGTTGCCAGAGCTCAACGACAAGGTCTGAGGCGGCTACAACTACCACGATCTAGGGCTTCGTCTCTGGTCGCCCGAGCTAGAAAAAGGAGAGGGAAAGGATCATAGATGTCCAAGGAAGGCTCCAAAAGGAAAAAGAGAGAGGAGACTGCCACTGGAGTGGCCGGGAGCATCAGGTAGACGCAGCGGGCGTATCTGACCGGAGAGGAGGAAGGAGAGGCGCTCCAGCGGTGACTTCTGCTCAGGGGGTTCTAGGGGAGTAGGACAGTGGAGCGGAGGAAAGAGGTGAGCTCAGGGAGCACTTACGTAGCGAGGCGAGGCAGATAGGAAGATGAGGTCATCGGGGTGGCTGGGACCGGTGAGAAGATGTCTCAATGCAGCGGCAAGCGGCATAGGATGTTGTTTGGAAGTTAGGCGGGCGTATTGGCGCAGCTAACGCAATGAGAGCGGCAGGGCGAAGGCATGCAGCGTGGGTGACACTGTGTCATAGTGGTGGCGTCGACTTGGGGAGATAAATGAGGAATAGGGAGATGGAGGGAATGCCGACTAATGCAAGAGATTAGGGTCGAGTCGGCTAGGGCAAAAGGGGATTCTCAAGGGTGCTTGTAGCTAGGGCAAGGATGTCCTCTTGGCATGGTAAGGATGCCCTAGGAAATATCTCAGAATTTTCCAAGAATTTGGAGGGGTAACATGCGGTAGATCATTTGGCCGGAAATTTTCATTTGATTGTGTGCGAATTTTTTGAACTAGAGGTATGGATATTTTTGCATATTTTAGTTCCTTGGTTCATATTGTCTCATACAATTTCTCGGATTTTTCTGAATTGTATTTATGTGAGATGTAGTTCAAAACCAAAATCAGCCTTAAATTTAAATTTAAAGTTTTTGTATTGCACATCACCATATTATTTTAGAAATGAGTTGAAGATGGATATAAGAGGTTCCCAAAATTTATTTGGGATTTTTGGAGATAGGGAACATCATGAGATGATAGGATTAGGGTTTCAGCCTAGTGAAAAAAGGTATTTTGAGAAATGATAAAAAAAGATTCAGAAAGGATATAGGGTATAGAAATAAGAATGACATGTAGGGTTAGGAACTATTGGAATACTCATGTTCTACTGATTTAGAAATATGTAGTCATTGATTGGATCTATGTTTTCACCTTTTTGTTTTGATTAAAAAGAAGTTAGGGTCTATATGTGCACATACATATGTGTAGTATATATTTACATATATTCTTAATATAATGTAGAGATGATCATATGAGAAAAATATGACTTGTGAAACACGATATAACATGTGACTATTGATTTCTCATATGAAAAGCAAGTTTTAAAGCAGATGTAGTGAAATCTATTGTAAATGAAAAATTAATCTCAAGTACAGTACTATCACACTTAATATATATTTTTTAAAAAAATCAGAGCGTGACAATCTATCTATGTCAGCTACAACACTCATGAAAGTAGCCACGCAACAGCAACTAAAATTTCAGTAATCCACAGTTCCATATTCTCGTCGTCATTATCCGAACACGAAATCTTCTAAAGAAACATCACCAAAGTCAGAAACGTTGACCTCGTGTTCATCGGGGGTAATACGGTAAATTTTGCCACACAATCCATGCATGCACTGGACGCGTCTGGGCGGCCGAGATGGCCCGTCCCGCCCGATCCAACGGCGGAGATAATTCCGAAAACAATTGTGATAACACGCTGGACACGTCGTGCGGGGCACGTGCCTCCCCCATCTTATATTTCCTTCTCGCCTGGCTCCGGCGAAGCGGCCGGTGGCTGCCTACCTGCCTGCACGCGCGCGCGATTTCTGTGGGCGCCGGTGGCACGCCGGCGTAAATAAGCCCCAGCCCCCGTAGCATTCTCGTAGGCCAGTAGCCTCCCACGCCCCTGTTTTAGCTGCTGGTTTCGCCTTTTAATACTTGCTTATGGGCGGTGTTCAAGAGGTGGTGGTACTGCTCGATTGATTAGTGGAGGTGGTGGGAGGAGTAGCTGCGGGCGGCGGTGGCGATCTGGGCATGGGGAACGCGAGCGCCAGGGAGGTGGGGAATGGCCATGCGGCGGCGCCGTCGCTGGAGCAGGTGGCCACCGGCGGCGGCAGCGGGAGCTCGGCCGAGGCCGTGGCGCCGCCGGACGCCGTGATGCGGGAGCTTCCTCCTCCGGTCCCCTACCTCTTCGCGCCGCAGGTGATGAGCTTTTGCCCGAAAAGGCTAAAAAGGAATTCCTCATTTGGTTTCGTGTTCTGATGTTCCTTTTTTTTTGGTGAGAAAAATTGCTCCTTTGTTGTTGGTTAGTGTGAGACGCGCTTGTGTAGGCGTGCAGTTCTTGTTAACAATTGATTCTTGATTGTCTCTTGCTCCTCCTTGATGATCAAATTAGCTTTTACTTCTATTTGTTGGGGTTATCCTTGATTAGCTTAGCATTGGTTGTGAGCTTAGTTTTGAAAAAAGAAAAAAACTGAGCAACTTCTCTGTGAATTCTTAGCTGTTGCACTACATCAGTCATTAATACATTAGATTCATCAGGTGTCTAAAACTTGAAATGGCAGCTGTGGATCACAGTTAAACTGCAACTTGTAGATCTTTGTGATATTCTCAAAGAGTGGGTTCTTGTTCAGGATAGGGCTGGAAACGAGTTGAGCCGAGCCCGAGCCGGCTTGTAATGGCTTGCGAGCTGGCCTAACCCAGTTTAAGCTGCTTCCGTCCAATTCAGTCTCTCAGATCTCGCTGCGTTCCCTTCTCTCTCTCTGTCTCCTGCGGGCCGCGACGGCGAATCGACCTAAGGTTAGGGTGCCGCCGCCTCCCACCCCTCCTCCACTGGGCATAGCCGCCGGTCCGCCACCATATCCTCTGCCGCATCCTCCGCCACCCCCTCCGCTACCTCCTCCTCTCTGCCACCTCCTCCGCCTCAACTCCTATTGCCGACTGCTATGCCGCCGCCTCCTGCCGCTCCTTCACCGGGCACAGCCGCCGTTCGTCGCCACCTCCTCCACCGCCGCTCAAGGATCAGGAGCGGCAGCCCAGCGAGGGGTCGCGGGCCTGTGCGCGTGGAGGCCGCAATCCCGATTGCGCTGTGCTGGCACCCCCTGGTGCAATGTGACTACCTCCGCCTCGTCGAATTCTCCGGACCTTACTCCTCCCCGGCCGCCAGGAATCCACCTCCGCTTTCACCTTGCGTGGCCCCAACTCCACCTCCACCTCCCCTACCCGGTCGCCTCCACCTCCTTGCTCGTCTCCACCGCCTCCACATCCGCCACGTCGAACCCTACCTCCGGCCTCCTCGACGAGCCTACGAGCAGCTCGCGAGCTTTTGCGAGCCGGCTCGCTTTGCAAGCTGAGGAGGCGGCTCGGGCTCGGCTCATTCGACCACCGAGCCGAGCCAAGCCCGGGCCAAAAGCCTTAGCGAGCTCGAGCCGAGCCACGAGCCTTGAGCTTTATGTCCAGCCCTAGTTCAGGATATGGCTAGAATTTGTTTGTGAAAGAAAATATTTGGTAAAGACGAGTTGGTAGATTTGGTTGCACCTGGATTCTGCACTCGGATTGGGTAGTTCTATCTTGGATTAGGTTCGGTGCAGTGGGCAAGTTGGTCCTACTTTCTCAAGTGGCGCATACACTTTAATTACCAGATAATATCTTTAATCTTCCTCGGTGATTACGCTGCATTGCGACAAAATCGTTAGTGCCTGATCTTGTTCTGTGGGCAGTTGATCTCGCTGTGTAAAATATATTGTGTGCTAAGCTTTTGGTGCGACAACGTTGAGCAATTGTTTACTCTTGGTCCTGGGATAGTCCCCATTCAAGAAAACGATGTGGGGCGTCATGTTGAAAAAATGTGTTTCACGGTTAGAACTGTAATTCAGAAGGAAATCCCCGAGAAGATTGATTGCATGAACTATATCCAGTACTTCTTGAAATGTAATCAGACGTGCAACAGTACATATATAATAGTTTGAACTGAATTTTGCAGCACGTGCTAAGGGGCAGAAAAAGACACTTGGTTTTATATATTATCATATGGAATTTTGAGTTGCATTTACAGTGATTTATGCTGGTGCTTGAATTCTTAAGGCTGGCCATAGTGGGAGTAACTTAGCTAGTAACATAACGCACCCCAAGACAAGTTTGCTTATGTGGCAAGTAGTTAATGAGGAGAAAAGTGTTTGTGGTAACATAATATGTTACCGTAACATAACGCATCTCAAGGCAAAATGAGTCTACATCTAAATAAATGAAGACTTGCATGGTACCACACATATGTTACTATCCACTATGAAGGTAGTAACATAGACTAGTAATATATGCATGTTACTAGTCTAAGTTACTTTCCACTATGACCAGCCTAATCCATTTCTCTAGTGAACATTCCTTTCACGTTGTTCGATACAATAGCAATTAATCCCTATAAAAAGAGATGCATACAAAACATCACAGTACGTTATGCATTTTTAAATGTAGACCCAATTTACACATTCTGCTGGGCGCCGTGGGTGGGGTTGGCTTGAGACATCTGACATGCCAACTGATCACAGGGCAGCGACCACTGTAGTCAATTGATTATCCTTTCATCTACAATTCATAAGGGACAAATGGCTGGGCTATTGGAGCATGTGGGCTAGTACCACTACTAGGTTCTAAGTCATATTGATGAAGTAGATGCGTTAAGCAGCAGATGTAATTAAGTAAACATTAACACCTATTTGATCATCTTACTGAAAAACAAAGCATTTGACCCCCAATGTGTTCAGTAACTCTGTAGTCCTCTTAATTACAAGAGATCTTTAAATTTGCATAAGTGGCAGTTAAAGATGTTTCCTTTCCCCTTTGGAATGGACATAGTAAAGTACCCAGTCTCTTTTTAAGATTCTTACCAAATTCATTGGACTGTGAAAACTATGTACATTATTGACCCTTTCAGAACCTCTAATACTGGGACATACGTGCATAGGCTCATGTTTCTGAACTCTAAAGTCTGCTCACTATTACAAGTTGGAATCTGCTATGTTTAGCCATAAGATGTTTGTTGCTAACTCGCATTCGTTTGGGTCAAGTCACATGTATGAGCATTATTGCTGGTCCTGCTTGAACTGACAGATAAGTACGTCTTGCAGGTTCCAGTAGCTCCACTGCAGAGACCTACTGAACTTGCACCTGTCTTTAACCATTCATGGATAAATGGCTCGGATGAACCCACAAACAATAACCCTCAGGAGAAGGGAATTGCAACCTTGATTACATGGAGTCAAGGAGGAAATGAGGTGTTCGTGGAAGGATCATGGGATAACTGGACATCAAGGTTTGTGCTTCACCTAACAATAGAATTTGTTGTCCAAATGCTCTATCCACTTTTGTAAAATGAGATACTAAAATACCGAATTCCATATGATTACTCTCAGGAAGGCGTTAGAGAGGTCCGGGAAAGATCACACCATCTTGTTGGTTCTGCCATCTGGAGTATATCATTACACGATCATTGTGGACGGGGAGCTGACATATATCCCTGAACAACCTTATGTGACTGATGAGAGAGGGCAGGTGGCCAACCTACTGGATGTCCATGTCAGTAAGGATTATATACGTCTATTTCAGCAATCAAACTAGTGCAAACCTAAATGGCAAAGACAGAAAAAGAAAGATAATGGGGGCATTTTGCTCTGGCCTTTTCTAAATGATGTCCAGAATGCAGGTTCTTGGTTTTATCTGAAAACATATCTGTTTTGAATAGGATTATGTTCCAGAAAGTCTGGACAGCGTGGCGGAATTTGACGCACCTCCATCGCCTGAACACAGCTACGACCTGCAGTTCCCAGCGGACGAGGAGTTCGCGAAGGAGCCGCCCACCCTGCCACCTCAGCTTCTCATGTCAGTCCTTGGTGGCACCGATAGCACCGACGAACACGCTCCAAGGCAGAAGCCACGGCACGTCGTCCTCAACCATCTGTTTATCGAGAAAGGATGGGGGTCACAGTCTCTGCTCGCTCTCGGAGTCACCCACCGATTCCAATCCAAGTATGTGAATTCCGTGCTCTACAAACCGCTGCTGAGGAGGTGACAAACTGACAATGTGGTAAGTGGAAGAATAAGAAGAAAGGAATTGTGGCCTGGCACTGATGGAGGTGGATAAGAGTGTGTAGCTGACAATGTGCAGAAGGGGAATGCAGGAGCTAGCCCTTGTTCTTTCATGCTGCTCCTGTACCCTTGTGTGTCCTTTTTTTCTGTTTCTTTTTCTTTCTTCAATAAGCTGTTCTTGTAGCATGACGCATGAGGTCTCATCAGCCTGAACTCTTTTGAGAAGAAAATGAAACAAGAGATATTAGTTGAAAAAGAGACTTCCAGTATGGAAAGCCTCTGGTTGTGCAAATATATGGTCTTGTTTTTGAGCTTTGTGATGTGAAGAAACTGAGAAAATGCTGGGAACGGGGCCAGCGATCACATACCTAAGAATCCAGTTATTTCGTCTGGATAACGTTGAAGCGCCAGTTTGCTGGAGACGTAGGAGATTAAGACGATGAAAGAAAAGGATCCATCCATACATGCGATGTGGATGTTCACCATACAAAAGCGACATCAGGCAATAACGTTGCCACCGCAAAATTAGCAGCGTTTGTCAAAAGGCTCAACAGCGACGGCGAGACAAAGTAACTAAGCAAGTGTAATGCAAGCTGATCTCCTGAAACCCATGGTGGAGATTAAAGTTTATGAACTGCGGGGTAGTATTTGAGCGCCCGTCACAAGGAACAGTAAAAAGATGACGGGAGTGTTTAGATGAGGCATCTTTTTTTTAGGGTAAAATTCACCGATGGTCACTATATTAGTCTGGTTGATTTACCTTAGTCACTGTATTTAGAAAAGTCTAAACAACAGTGGATCAAATATGATCATTATCTCCCTAAACATATGTATTAGACGCGTTTTAACCGCTGTTGGCTATCCAGAGTGACGGTCTAGCGTGGGTTAGTCCATCCTGCACATGGTCTTGTAATTTGCCCCTTCCAGCACACAGAGGTACACCCAACCCAACCGGTGCCCACCGCTCTCTCCCGTCTCCCCGGTCCATCCTCAAAAAGAAATCCATAATCCGTCGTCGGCGCCCTGCAGCACCTCGATGTGCAGGGACCAGAGAACGTCGCCTGCAACCTGCTCGGCCGCGGGCCTTACACCAGCGTCACCGGCGACCGCGCGCGTCCTCTTCTGGGACGGTATGTGTGCCTCCCTGAACTGAAGCGCCGAGCTCTGCGTTCCCAACGCGTCGCCACTGGAGTACCTTAGGGACGAGCACGTCTACGGCCACACGCTCGAACTCTGGTTTGACAATGGGACCGGGGACCTCTTGCACAAGCTCATGTACGGGAGGACACCGTTCAAGGAGCAGACGGACCAGGCCATGCTGTTCAACGTCGTCGGCCAGCAGCTCTGGCTCCCGGACCACCGCCACCGCCGCCAGCGAGCGAAGCGAGCAGGGACCTCATCACGGGTTTGCTGGTCAACGAGCCCTAGGGCCGGCTGCAAGGAGTTCTATTAGGGAGTTTGTAGCCTGCTGATTTGCAGCAGCTGCAGGTACTTACTTTGTGTCCTTAACATTATATTTGTTGTGATCTGAGCTGCAAATGTATTAGTTCCATAGTTCTCAGCATTTGGCAATGGCATATATGACCGGTTTTAATCTTATTGCTACTTAATCACCTGTTTGGAATTCCGTGACTTGACTAATAGTACAATTTAATTGCATGCTAATTACATAGGAGATAAAAACTAAGCCTCCAGAGCCGGCTGTACACGCTGCTCCACTGATGGCACACACGAAGATGCCACTTGAACGCGGTCGGTTCTTTTCTTTGACAAGAAACAAATAGCTGTCAACAAAGCTTTGATTCTGCCAGTAATGGAGAAGCTTCCATTGCTCTCTCTCTCTCTCTCTCACTATCTCTCTCTTTCTTCTTCTTCTTCTTCTTCCTTTCTTTTTCCTTTTCCTTTGAGGGTACAATGTAGAAACACAAAACTCATACACACCACCTCACGTATACGTGTGTGCACGTCTCCTGTACACGCTACGATATTCACCGGAGATCTAAAGCCTAGGCACATGCTGCTCTACGGATGGCACGCACGGAAATGGGAAAGCACCGCACTCCAACTGGGTCGGCTCTATCATCGACTGGAAATAAGCCCATGAGCCTTATCTTTCTTTTAAGCATACAGAAAGCCCATATATTGCGCTTGGATTGAACAAAATCAGAACGAGGCCCGTGAGATGTCACGCTAGACAGAAAAGAGAAGGGCGTGCCTAGGAGTCGGACGTTCGATGGGAGCTTTCATCGGACGCTCGCACTATCGTCGGATCAAGGCTTGCTCGTCCCTACGCTCGACATCAGATCGGTCTGAACTCACCTTCCTTTCCCACTACATCAGATGTCTTCTCTTTCTGTGCAGCCGCGTCACTAACCTTCGCTCTCACCCTGCATCCATGCATCCTCGCTCTCGTGCCTGTGCGCTCATGCACCTTTCCCTCTCTTCGTTTCCTCCCTCTCCCTCCCTCCCCGATGCTATCTCGTAGCGTTCACTTCGGTGCTCACCAGAAATCATCAAAAGGGAACAGAACACAAATAAAACACCATGTACACAATGAAAGAGTGACTGTAACAAAGAGAAGATCTTACTGGAACGCAAGGAATTAGCACACTGCAGCCCACAGATTTAACACGGTGCAACATCTGAAAATCAATTGGTGTGCAAGAACTCAAAATACCTCGTTGCAGCATACAAAAATTACTCACTGCAACATTCAAGAATTGATCATTGCAGCAATTGAAAGCATATTATTACAAAATACATTACTATAGAAAAAAAATCATTGTAGGTGGTTCAAAATCTCCAATACAAACGGATTCCTAAATTGCCTATAAGTAAGGGTTTGTGATGATCCTCTGTCATCACAGGCGATGCAATATTGTAAACGGTTCTTTTTTAGAACCGTCTCTGATATTCCCACCATCCTAGACAGTTCTGAATAAGAACAGTATATGCTATCCCCATTATCCAAGAATCGTCCATGATATCCCTCTTATCATAGGCAGTTATGTCTATAGAACTGCTTGTGATCAGGTTTTAGGGGAACCTTATATATTCCTAATTATCAGCTAGCATCCGGGAAGAAAACAAAAATCGCACATATATCACATTGATTCACAGATACATATCATATTCATTTACAGATAATTAATACATATAACATATTGATTCACAAAATGAACTCGCCTTCTTCCTAGTTGTCGGGACCCAAAATCCATAACAGAGATATTTAAGTAAAATCACCCGCTAAGTCGAAACGTCAACCCCGACCTCAACCATTGGGTGTCAATTCCAAGAGGAGTGGAGTGATATGGCTTCGAATAGCCCGAGACGTCAACCCCGAACTCGCTCCGGCAAACAAATGCACGGATTGAGTAGGGTGATATGGTCTCCTCACTCTTTTCTTACTGAGCCAGAACATCAATCCCGAACTCGTCCCAGCAAATTAATGCTCGGCTGGAGTATGATGATATAGTTCCCAAGCTCCCAGTAGAAGAGTCACTTTACATGAGTGATTAAACCTAACAACTCTATGATATAGACTCTGAAATCCTACCTGCACCATATGCTTCAACAACATACACGTAGGGCACATGAGGCAGGTGAGAACAACCAAACATCACAGCAGTAACTTTACGACAGAAACTGCAATATTATAAGTTCTTAAAACTTAACAACATATTCACATAAGGGATCCGAAGATCCAAATCCAACTACACAGTAGAAGAGTATATATGGCTACGAAGCCAAAGAGGTCAGGCCAAAAGTGGCAGCAGAACAAACCAAGCTACCAAACCCCAGGGGCAGGACCACTGCCTGGGATTTTCAGCGACTAGTCGTCGTTGGCGTCGATCTCTAGGTAGAAACCACCCTTGGAGGGGATGGTTTGCTCTGCAAGAAAAATGTCAACGATAGCAGGGTGAGTACAAAAATTGTACTCAGCAAGACTTACAAGGGAAAATTAGTAATAGATGCAACAGGTATCAAGAAAAGGGTAATTGTGGACTATTTTGCAGAAAGCCAGTTTTACCTTTGTCAATATTTTGTAAGTAAATGAAAATCGACTACTGGAATACTTTTAAAAGGGGGTGAGTTGAACACTTGACAATTAATTCTATTGCAAACCACCGAACACATAAACCCTCGATTCTTCCTCAACCACCCTGGGAGGAAGCAATCGCTACACCTCAACCTTAGAGTTGGTAAGTTTTAGATTTATCGTTGTAGTTGTCTAATTCGATGCAGGTAATCGCCAAGTTGTCCATAACCGCGGACACGGCTATTCGAATAGTTCAAACCCTGTAGGGGTGTACATCTTTACCTACACGTATCGATCGTCTCTTAGCGCTAGACCAAGGACACACTTTCACGAGGTGTGCTAGCAGAGAGTGATCGAACACAACCGTTACAATGCTTTCGACCTAGGTATGAGCCACCCTTACGGGCCATTCCATGTACATCAGTCTGGCCGCAACTGCGATACAGTCCCATAAGTTGTGAATCGAGGTACATCCCCGGTCTCCCAGACCGTGTGTCCACCCCACCCTTATATTGAGATACCACACCACATCCCCTTTTTCACGCACCCGGCAAATGGAAACGGCGAACTAATGCAGCTCATACTCTAAGTCTAGGTAAATTATTTAGTCGTGGGTGGTCTGTTATCCCACCCGTATAGAAGTACGCAAATCTTGGGTCAATATACATCGGGAACCGGTGCTTGTGGGAAAACGAGACAACCCACCATGCTCCTAGTCATGGTCTCTTGTTTAACCCGGTAATTATTAGTCAAGTTCATTAGACAGTTCCTGGTGAACACCCACCTACCACCTAACCCATCCAGAGTGTTGTGTTTTATCTGCCATCCAAGAAATTATGACTTTTACATATCTAAGCATGTCTAAGCATCAAGAATTATATAAGTAGCTTAGAAGCAATAGCTAATCTACTCTAAATAGGTTGGGAGGGTGGTGGTGTTGATTGAGCGACAAAATAAGTTCATGCAAAGGAATAGGGTAATACTTAGCGAAAAGTAGAATTTGAACGCATGCGATATTGAATTTGAAAAACAACTAATACTTTGCAAATAATAGGCATTTGCAATATGTTCAAAGGGGCTGCTTGCCTTATTGCTCTGCAACTACACCCTGCTCGTGATCGGGATTGTAAGCTTCCGGATCCTCCGGCTCTAACGGGGAAGAACGAAAATACCGAAAAAGAAGGGCATAATCATAATTATCAAAATGCTGAACATCGGCATGAGATGAAATGCATGCCATGACCTAGAGGATACAAAATGAAGATTAATGCAAGTGGAATCAATTTAATCGGAGTCCGGATGCTTGAAATATTGCGATCCGAAATTCTCCGGCTAATCGGGGAAACCCTAATTTGAGTTTTTAGCCATTTTTATTTTTTTCCTAGCATGCAAACATGGATGAAAATGACATATTTGAATAGCTCTCATTTTTCTGAGCATTTTGATATATTATTTGTATTTTTCTAATTTAAAATGAATTTTCTATGAATTTTCTAAGGTTTGATCCATTTAAATACCCTTCTTGTATTTTTCTCAGTAAAAATAACTAAAAATACTTTTATTACTCATTTAATTTTAACCCAGAGGCTGACAGGTGGGCCCCCTGGTCAACTCGGGTCAAAGTTGACCGAGTCAATGACAAGTGGGGCCCACTTGTCATATTCATTTTATTTTCTTTTAATCTTTTCTTTAATTTCTGACACGTGGGACCCATATGTCATTCGAACACGATTAATGAGTTCATTTAAAGCACTGTTAACCATTAAATAGGGCCATTATGGTGTCGAAACAGTTATCATTAGCATTAAGTACAGTCATTAACTACTAATCATTGATTACACTCATTAATTATGGTTAGCAATTAATAGGACTATTAATTATGTCTGAAGGGCATTAATTGCCCTAACACCCGATTTAAAGGGGCTTAATGCCCTAACGGCCTCTCGGTTGGGAGCTCGGGTGGCCGCCGGGCTCGGCCGACGTAACGCCGCCGGCGAAGAGGGGCGGCAAGGGGCGATGGCGGCGAGGCGTGCGGCGGAGGCTTATCGGCGGGCGGAGGCAGAGGCGGCGAAAGGAGGCGGCGGCGCGGTGATGCGGGTGGCTCCAGTGGCGCTTCGGGTGAGGGAGAGAGGCGGTGGTGAGGCGTGGCCGCCGGGTGGCGGGGTGGAGCCGGAGCGGAGGGGCTCGACGGCAGGTGGAACCGAGGCGACGGGGGAGGCGGGGCACCGGTGCCGAGGTGGGGGGCGGAGCTCGGTTGAGGGAGGCTCGGGATGGGCGGCGCGGCAGCGAATGGAGGAAGGCGGAGGGGCCGACGGATCCTTGGGATGGGGAGCTTGGGTGGTAGCGGAGGGTGCAGCGGGGGACCGAGGCGTCGGGGTAGCGGCTCTTCGGCGGGGCAATGCGGCGGCGCTTGGCGGCGAGGGCGACGTGAGCTTGGCAAGCGGGCGGAGGCGAGAGGGATGGGGCGGCGGTGAGGTCGGACGGCGGGGAAGCTCCAGGGGCGGCGAGGCTGAAGGTGGGGCGGCGACAGGGCTCGGGTGGCAGCGAGCAAAGAAGAGAGAGGGAGGCGCGAGGAAAAAGGGGAGAAGGCGCGGTCGGCCGGGGCGAGGTATAAAGGGGAGGAGGGCGGCCGGAGGAAGCAAGAGGTGGCTTCGGGAGCTCGCCACGGGGCGGACGGCAGCTGCCCCGAAGCAGCTCGGTGGCGGCTCCCGGTGGCGGCGGCGGTTGGATGAGGGAGACGGGGAGGGAGCGGGCCAGGTGGGCTGGCGCGGAGAATAGGCTGGGCCACTCGGCCCAGCAGAGGGGGGGAAGGCGGGCCAGGCCGCGGGGTGAGGGAGGGGAGATGGGCCGAGAGGGGTTGGCCCATCCGGGGGGGGGGTTAGTTTAGGATTTTTCTTTTTATTTGTTTTTCTTTTCTGTTTTGAATTTTGTTTTACAAATTCAACCCAAATTCAAGCCTTTTTTCTTTGATTCAAATTTAAAATTTCACAAACTTTGACTCACACATATGCGATGATGCACACTAACAAGGGATTAGCAAAAATAGGGTTGTTACACAAGTCGTACATGTGGAATTGGCCATATTCATCGAGGACCTCTCTAACAAGGAAAGCAATGATGAGTTCTTATATTTTGTCGAGATGGGATATTTTCAATGCCATCTCTGGGATCTCCCTCTGTTGTTGATTAAAATATATATTAAATTCATGCATTTATAAAATAAAGAGATATATGAAAATAGTTATAGCAATAGTGTGAAACCTTCAAATCATGTTTTTGAAAGTTAGTGACCATGATTTCTATGTTGTGGCAAACATAAAAGTCACAAATGTTTGTTCCTCGTTGTTGTTGGTGGCACTAAAAAAAATAGAATTTGGTTACTAATTTGAGGACGCCACGAGTACAATTTATGAAATTTATTATGATTGTGCATTGAAGATATCTTAATGTCCTTATCGTGTACAAGTAGCTTAATGCCACCTTTTCCTCCCATCTCATAGTACCTCTTCCACACCCTACGCGAATCCAAATAGTTTAGGAGTGAACGGTAGATTAATGTATGTGGGAAATATGCTTACTTGTTGAGAAATCTTTCAAGTATTTCGATGTTAAAGTTCGCTCGTAATAAAGAATCCAAATACATGATCCTTAGATGGTATGATATAATGACAACAAGAATCCAATACTCCCTGCATATAATTATCTCACCATGGTTAGTGAATTCACATTATTTTAGAGGATAAAATTCAACCAACAAGTTTATGAAGTAGCTAGTGCAGCACTTATGTCTAGTTGTATGGAGGAAGTATGAACTCATTATCTTATTGAGCAAGCGACATGTTTATCACATAATAAAAGGCAAGGCTTTCATTCTCTTACTGAAATGTCATAGATACACACTTTTTTACCTATAGAGAAGAGGCTTGAATTGTACTGAGTGTGAGAAGATTTTACATGTACAATTGTAAAAAATTAAACAATCTAGAAGGGCATACTCAAAAAGTGCAACTAAGTGGTAAGGCCTCTCCACCTCCTAGCATCTAGACCATCCATTCTTTATTTGATGGGCGAGTTCATCTAGAATGTATGTGACCACCTTAAGGTCCTAGTGTATGCAACTCATCCCCCGGCTAATTGAATTTTGACCTGGGGACACAACTAGTTGGTAGAGATATAATCAATGACATGTAGATATGTATAGCATTTATACTCATTGGACTCACTTCGTATTTCTTCTATTAACTTCTAACAACATACATCTCAAAACCCAACTGTGTCGTACGGTTTACTGGAGCACCTATCACTAGGAGCCAAAAAATAACTCTCTATGAAAGGCCATCTAATGAGTTTTTTTTACCAAATGTGTAACATGTCTATTATGATTTGCTTAGGAAGGGAGAGGAGGGGGCAATTTCCACTTTGGCCCTCACCATCCTCCGCCCCTGTGCCTTACCCTATCATTGTTTCTTTCATTTCTATCGAAGGTCATCTCTTTTGACTGTCCCATATATGGTAACACATCCTAGTATCCCACTAACGATAAACTAGAAATTACTTTGATCTTCTATATCCATCATACCATATGTTATTGTTCCCCAACCTCCGCTACTCGCAGGCTTGCAGCTTCTAGGCTAAGGCTAAGTTGACGTGCTCAAAGAAAAATCAATCTCAAACTCCAATACACCTAAAGTAGAATAAACCATCGAGGCATTAACCCCTTATTGCATGAAGAAACTCCTGCAAGAACAATCTCATCGAGAAGAAAAGAACAGTCTAAAATCAAAGGCACACAAATTGATCATGGAACCGTAGATTGCCAAAGATCGAAGAAAAGAATAAGGCAAGAGCCAGAGAAAAGATGACGGAAAAAAAGGAAAGAGCACCGGATACATAACCCGCGGTTCGAGCAACCCTCCCCTCGTCGCGGCCTATAAAATCCACCCACCAACAGAAGCACGGACACACAGGCAGGCCATTACCACTGCGCACCCCATTATTATTCCCCCTTCGTGCAGGCGTGTACCCCGTCTTCTCGCGCAGCACCTTCTCGAAGTCCCCCCATGGCGGACCAGCTCACCGACGAGCAGATCGCCGAGTTCAAGGAGGCCTTCAGCCTCTTCGACAAGGATGGCGACGGTAACCCCTCTCAGCTCCGCTCCTCCGCTAGGTTCCTCGGTCTCTCGCGGCCGGATCGGGTCGACCTCTGGTGTCGCCCGATCCGGTTTAGTCCTAGGGTTTCGGCCGGAGTCGTTGTGGTTAGGGCTCTAGATCCGGTCAACACTCTGTTGATGATGGCTATGGTTCGGTGATTTGTGAGGAAATTTGTAGTATTTTGGGCGTGCGCGTGATGCCTGCATCTGATTGGATCGTATGCTCGGTTGGTTTTGTTCTGTGGGGATTGTACTGTATAGGGGTTTCGATGTACGGTTTGCATAGGATTTTGCGCTGCTCCCGAGGAAGGGACAGTTGGGGTCAGCAATTGGTTTCATTGAGGAACTAGGGTTTAGAGCTTTAACGGGTCGCGGAATTTATAGTGAAGGGACATCCGTACAGAGTGCTTGAGATGTCTTTTGAGTATGCGCCTTTGGTGGAGTTAGGTCAACGAAGTTCTATGATTTTGAAGATACGGTATGGAAAAAAGGCACAAATGATTGGACTAGATGTAGAAATTGGGGTATGGATCTGGTTGTGCTATAGTAGTATGATGTCAAGGATTAGTCACTTCAGGGGTGAATATATAGTGTAGTAGTAGATGAATTTCCTTTTGTAAAATTAGACACATTAAGAACATCAATACTGGAAGAACTTTGTGATAATGGAGATCAAGTGTTTACTGTGTAGTCTAAGACCAACATTAAATTTGTAGATTGCTCTTTTCTAGCCACCCTATCATACCTCATTTCTGGAAGCTTTTTACTGTCCTATTGAATAGTTATTTCTTTATCTGATACAATAAAGTTTATTTTTCAGCAAGTCTTGGATGAAAGCATGTATGGTCTGTGATTTGTGTCATATCTAGTATGCATAATGATTGTTGACTTTTGGATTACATATGTTAGTGGACAACAACAATGCCTTTTTATTTAGTTGGTGGGAAACCACCCAATTGAAGTTTAACATAAGCATTGCATTCCTAAGGCTTCATGTTATATCATCTGTCTATAGGCGGTTCATGATTTATATTCTATGATTCTTCCTGGTACTGTAATCATTCTGTGAAATAGATTCATAAATTGATTTCCAGAATTCAGTATGTTTGGATGAACATCAGTGTCAGTGGGTGGCAGTTGACTGTCTACCTATAACATTTATCCTTATTGTTTATGCTGCAATATTGTGTTTGTCTATATAACTTTCAAGCAATGTCTGTTTAACATAGGTGCCTGAAAGTGACCAGCATGCTGATTTGTGGTATTATGATATGTCCTGTCATTAGGACAAGAACGATTATGTAGTCTTAAATTGGGTATTTATGAGTGGAAACTACAATTAAATCACTAGTGGACCTGATTTTTTTTAATTTTGTATGATTGCTCAATGAGAAGGCGTGTGCTTACTGAATAGTATTATCGTATGAGGAGCTTTGAATTATTATTTTTTGCAGGTTGCATCACTACTAAGGAGCTTGGAACCGTGATGCGATCCCTTGGGCAGAACCCTACCGAGGCAGAGCTGCAGGACATGATCAACGAGGTTGATGCCGATGGCAACGGGACAATCGACTTCCCAGAGTTCCTGAACCTGATGGCAAGGAAGATGAAGGATACCGACTCTGAGGAGGAGCTCAAGGAGGCCTTCCGTGTCTTTGACAAGGACCAGAATGGTTTCATCTCGGCTGCTGAGCTCCGCCACGTCATGACCAACCTCGGGGAGAAGCTGACCGATGAGGAAGTCGATGAGATGATCCGTGAGGCTGATGTGGATGGCGATGGCCAGATCAACTACGAGGAGTTTGTCAAGGTCATGATGGCCAAGTGAGGAGTGGGTCCCATGAAATAAGTCTAATCTGAAGTGAATTGAAATACCACGCGTATAAGTTGTACTTTGCTATGTGCCTTTTAAGTACTTATCTTGCAGGGTTAATGTTCGGTAGTGATCTGGTTAGGTGGTGTAGTCATGGGAAGCAACATCGGATACCTGGTTTCTTTTGATCGTGGTACTTTTCTTGCACCTGTTCGAGCTTAGGATTTGTTGAGGTTCATCTCTTCCTGGACTTCGGGGCTATGTGCGAATCTTATCTTTCACCTATGAATTTTGCGCTGCAATGTGTCTGCTCGGTTTGTTTTACACTCTCAAGTGTTCAGTGGTACATTAAATGGAGACGTTTGGCCGTTTCGGAATCTGATAATTTCAGCAGGAGTTTTGGTGGAAGTGTACCGATTCCTGTGAAATCTACTTGAAATTCTTGTTTCCTAATTCCAAACACAAGGCCTAAGTTTTGCACCCCCATAGGAGGTATGATTCGTGCAAATGCAGAATCCTGAACATCTAGACCTCAATTATCTTTGGAGTCTGTGCTTGTACGAACAAAATGGAATTCAAGTCCTGGTGATGCTAGCTACCGTTATGTCGCTTTTCATCAAGATTGGAATCAATAATAATGGAAATGGCGCCCATGACAGCAAAGCCATGCATTGTTGGAATCTTGATGCATGTTCAATCATGAAAAGGTCCAAGCCAGCAGGTATGGTGCCAGGCTCTTGAACCAAGCAGTATCAGAGCTAGTTGTCTACTTGGCTTGCTGCTGACTCGATCCAGCTCCTTGCACCGTGATTCACCGTTGTTTTCCTTTTGAGTTCCATGTTCCTGATCAACTTTTTTATGACTAGCTGTTGGATCTCCTTTATAACTTCTATATTTGCAACTTGTAGATTTTAGGTACGGACCACGGCCTATCTTATGAATCAACCAAAGGTGGATGAAACGTCGCTTTATGCCAATTGAAGTGCCATGATATGATCGCTAGGGTGGTGCCCCCGTGAACTATTCCTTTTCTTTTCCAATTGTTAACCTGTCTAAGTCTGTTGTTTCGATCGCAGACGATAGATCACTGATTTGTTATTTTACTTAGCGCGCGAGAAAGAGACTTGTCAGAGAAGAGAGAGTAAATTGCGGTTTACGTGAATTAAATTTGTGCAATACACCAAGGCTAAGCTTTCTTTGCACATATCATCGGGTAATATGATGTTTTTTTTTAAGAAAGTGGCAGGAGCGCTGTCCTTCTTATAGAAGAATGGAATCAAAGTTTACAGAGAAAAGTAATAATTACAAGCGCATCAGCTAGTACAAGAGGACCGGCTTACTGAATCGGAAATGGTCCTTCACCCTCGCTACCCTCTTGCTGGAAGGCTTGCCGTCTGGACCTGATGTTATCCATCGTCTGGAAGACGACTTCATCAGTTGTTCGAAATTGGTGTTGGAAAATACGCCCGCTCCTTTCTTTCCACAGGTTCCAGAGCCCATACACCAGAATACCATATCGTCTCCGCTTTTCCTTCCGGTTAAGAAGTGTTCCGCGGGATTGCCACCAGGATTGTAAGGATTCATCCGTGCCATCTAGGAACTCATGAGGTTCCAAGCCATTTAACGTCGCCAGTCTTCTCCAAACCTGCCTCGCGAAAGCACATCTCAAGGATAAGTGTAGTGCATTTTCTGGGTGATTCCCGCAGAGAGTGCATATTGTTCCATTTGGCCATCCTCTGGCCTGCAGCCTATCTGCTGTCATAATCCTGTTTTGGAGCGTTAGCCAGGCATGTATTTTACATTTGTTCTCTGCCTGTGCCGTCCATATATTGTCACTCTGAATTGAGGGGAAGGATCCCTCAAACTGATGCTGTAGGCCGATTCAGCAGAGTATTGTTTAGTGTTTGACCAACGCCAGGCTATAGTGTCCTCCTGTTGTAGATTCCTCTGTGTTTGAGCAATCAGTCTCCATAGTTTGATGAACTGTCGCACTTGTTCTTGTGTGTTAATCCGTCGAAGTGGTTTCACCCACCTGTTATCCTGGAGCTCAAACTCCACCATTCTGTTTCTCCTTTTGATGATTGCGAATAGGGCCGGCATCTCTTCCTTAGGAGTAATCCGCCTGAGCCACTTGGAGGTCCAGAATTTAGCTTTATCGCCCTTCCCAACCGTGATCGACGTTGAGGCTCCGAACAGAGCTCTGTCGCTTTCATCACAGAGCGTTACTTGTCCATGCCAGGGTCTAGGTTCGGAGCTCCATTCCAACCAAAGCCATCTTAGGCGCAATGCTGATCCAAATCTCTCTATGTCTTTCACCCCAAGTCCTCCCATAATTTTTGGTATGTAGATCTGTTTCCAATTTACTAAACAGTGACCCCTCGAGCAGACCTCGTCTCCCTTCCAAAGGAATGCTCTCATGATTTTTTCTGCTTTCCTAATTGCTCATTTCTGGATCTTGAATGCTGAGAGGAGGTAGACCAAGGACGGAGAGAGGATCGATTGGATCAGAGTGAGTCTACCCGCCCTGTTGAGGAATTTTCTTTCCAGCCCGCAAGCTTTGCAGACAACTTGTCAAATACTGGCTGTATATCTGCTTTCCTCAGCCTGGAAGTGTGCAGCGGTAGCCCTAGGTAGGTGCACAGGAATTGCTTGAATTCTGCTGGGAATAACTGGGAGATCTGTTGTAAATCAATATCCTGGCAGCTAATGGGGAAGGCATCGCTCTTTAGGACGTTCGTGCGAAGACCTGTAGCAGCTCCAAAGTCCTGGAGACATTGAATGATGGCTCTAATTTCCGTTATATCTGGGTTAGCTATTATCACTGCATCATCAGCATAGAGGGAAATTCTTAGCTCATTAGGTACTCCCCTGATGGGTTTGATGAGGTTCTTCTCCATAGCTTTGCGAAACAGATTCTGTAGTGGTTCAATAGCTAGGATGAAGATGAGAGGAGAGAGTGGGTCCCCTTGTCTAACTCCCCTCCTATGCCAAACCCTGTCCGTCTTTTCCCCGTTGATGATGATCCGAGAGGAGGATGAAGCTAGGAGATTGGCTATCCAGTTTCACCACTTGGTCCCAAACCCTATTTGTGCGAAAAGCTCAAGCATGTATTCCCAGCTCACCGAGTCAAAAGCCTTCTGTATATCTAGTTTTAGGAAAAGTGCTGGGGTCTTGTTTCTATGTAGCATTTGGACAATATTCTGGGTGAAAAGAAAGTTATCATGTATTCCTCTTCCCTTTATGTATGCACTTTGTGTCGCGGAAATGATCTTGCCTAGTTCCGGAGCAAGCCTTGCAGCCATCATCTTAGTTACAATCTTACCAAATGAATGGATAAGACTAATTGGCCTATAGTCTTTTAGTCCTCCTAGCTGTGTCTTCTTCGCAATGAGTACTACATCTGCTTCATTCAGGAGATTTAGTCTCTCCGCTCGCAGGTCAAAGAACTGCTTAATGGCTGAAACCAGGTCCTCCTTTATGATTGGCCAGAACTTTTTGAAGAAGATATTGGTGAATCCGTCTAGGCCAGGTGCTTTTCCTTCTGGCAGGCTGTGGATAGTATTCTGTATCTCTTCTTCTGTGAACTCCTCTTCAAGGTGCGATAGGTTCCATGTATGAATGCCAAGGGGCTCCCAGTCGAGGGTAATTGTGCGTTGTTCTTTGGTCCCAAGAAACTCAATGAAATGACTCTCTGCGATTTGCTTTTTCTCCTTTTGATTGTACACTTCCTGGCCCTGTACGACAAAGAATGGTATTCTGTTTTTCCTGCTACGTGCATTGATCTTCAATTGAAAGAACTTCGTGTTGGCATCTCCTTCCTTTATCCAGCGTTGGCGGGATCTCTATCTTGCCCGGGCTTTTTGAACTGCGGCGAGGCCCAGGAGCTTATACTTCAGGCAAGACCTAAGAGATTGCTCCAGCGTCGTTAAGGCTCTGTGTTCCTGCGCCATGTCGAGCTGTAGGATGATCTCCGAAGAGATCGTGAACTGCATCTTGGTGTTGCCGATTAGGTTGTGCTTCCAGTTCATAAGCTTCTTGGAGAGACGTCTTGGCTTAGAGTGCAGACGTCTGAACGCATCGGCTGTATTTACTGGTTTGGTCCAACTTTCTTGAATAACATTATACAATCCTGGGATCTGTATCCACCACTCTTCAAACTTGAAGGACCTGAGCTTAGGCTTCTGTAGCTCGCCTGTCAACAACAGCGGGCAATGATCAGAAATCATCGAGGATAGAGCCTGCAGGATACAGTCATGGAACCGAACATCCCATTCTGCGGAGCAAACCATCTTATCAATGTTCGACATCGTTGGATTAGCTTGACCATTGGGCCACGTAAACTTCTGGCCGTGCAGCTTGAGTTCACGAAGTTGGAGGTTGTCGATCACTCCTCTAAATGCTCGAATTAGCCTCATGTTGATCTAGTTGTTACTCTTATCGGATGCTTTGAGGATTAAGTTGAAGTCTCCTGTGATGAGCCATTTATCAAGCGTGACTGGGTTCAGCTGTCTAAGTTCCTGTAAGAAAAGATGTTTGTCCGGTTCCGCCTATGGCCCATATACTCCCGTGCATGACCATTTAAGGTCGGAGTCTAGGTGGTTAATTGTAGCTGTGAGCGTGTATGATTTGGCCATCGGTTCTGTGATGCTGAAGAACCTGCTTGAGCAGGCTAAAATGATTCCTCCCCTGGCACCATTAGCCGGTAGAAAGCAGCAGTTATTCAGGTAGTCATTGCCCATTACGCGCATAATCAAATTGTCGTCTACTCTCTCCACCTTTGTTTCCTGTAAACAAATGATGTTTGCCTTGTACTGATCAAGAGCTTCCCTCACAGCATCCTTGCGTGCGTTGCTGTTGAGCCCTCTCACGTTCCAAGAAACCAATCTCACCTGATGCCACGACATAATGGTAAAGTCTTTCTTTCCCTTTTGTACCTGTGTATGCTTGGGTGGAGTCGAGAGCTCCTGTGGCTATGACCAGTATTCAACAACCAGGGAGAAAAGGCTAATCGGAAGCAATATTTCAAAGACCTCACACCTAGTGTTCTGCGCATAATCAAGGGGGCTCGCGCCAACAAACTGGCAGGCGAGAAATTATAAGGGTCTGATGTTCTGGGGCACATCAACTTCAGGATGTCCTGTGATACGATTAGTGGCCAGAGCATGGTCACCACAAAAGCAACATGTAGGATATCTAAACAACACATAATAGATAAACTGCTCCTGCAAGCCGATGGATGCTGGGACTAGGCTTCGCCGCTGAGCACTGCATTGATATCAATTTTGCCCAGAGCACCTACCAGAGTGGCAAAAGCTACTACGGTGTCTTCTGTCAGTGGCTCCTTAAACAGATCCTTGTAACGGGCAAAGTGCACCGCTGCTGGATCTTCTTCAGCCTGCAGTATACCCAGTTTTTTCATCAGCAGGGATCTTGCCTTCTCCATCATCGATAGACCGGCAGTATTGGGCCCATTTTTGCTCCTATTTTTCTTCTCTTTGTCCTTGGCTGCTATCTGCTCCGCCAGCTTGGATTTGCTTCTGGTGCATGGCATCGATTGGATCAGCAGAGGTGGCAATGGGCGGGTCACCAATTGTCTAAACTGGGCCAGCGTCATGTCATCATCTACCTCTGAGCCTCCTGAATCTGTCTCAATGGCTGGAGCCTGCAACTCCCCTTGCTGCGTAGTCTGTTGCTCCTCCTATTGAGAGACCTGCACACTTTGTCCTCACTCGTGCGCACCCAGGAAGAACTTCTCAGTCGGTCACCCATCCCCAAATTGCTCCAAGCCAAGCACGCTTAACCCAGAGGTTCTTTGGAGATGAGCTTCCGGAAAAGAAGGTGCACCTTGTTGATATGAGTAGTCTATCAATCCTATTAACCAGGATGTCACAGCTTCGCCCTGATGAGCCAGGATGGGGAGCGCGAGTGCTCACGCATCGTGTCCAACCCTTCATCGGAACCTTCTTCTGAGCTACCACCATCTCTTGGATCATCACGTCGGCGTCCTCCCCCTCTCCTGTTGCGGCCATGTGCGGCCAGACGGTTCCCCTGATCGGATCCTCTGCTACTGTTCCGGTTGGGGCGCACGTCCCACCCTATGGTCCGTCATCCTGGCGCCCACGGCGGAGGGCTGCGGCTATGGTCCCTGCCTCTGTCTGGCGCCGTGGGGCGGGAGAGGCGATCTTGCACCGAGCGGCGTCTCATCGGAGAGAAGTCATTCTTGATGCCCAGTTCCCAGTGAAAGGAAATTGCTTCCGGGCCCCGAACAGAGCCCGAGGACGGAGGTGATGGAACACCGCTGGCCTGGCTACTTGAGCTAGATCCCCTGAATTGCGGCTCTAGCTCTGGCAGGTCGTAGTCGATGAGCTGGTCCACGTGGAGAAGGACGAAGCGGCTGGTCTCGTGGCGGAACGTGCTGGTGGTGGTCGTTTGTGTCCAATCGAGCTGGTGATGGAGGCCTCCGCAAACTCTCATCCGTGTAGTAAACACCTGCTTTTGGCACCGCCTCTGGATCCGGGGTCGTGATCCATGTACGAATGCAACCTGTCTCCTTCTCAGCTAAAGGGTCGTCGAATCCTCCATCCTGCAGACCAGCATGTGCGAGAATCGCCGCAACAGCCTCTGGTCCCCACTCCGATCTGGGGACTCCCTCAATGCAGATACGCATCCTGTACCGCGGCTGGTTTAAATTCCCTGTGGCAAGGCGTGACTAGGGACGGAAGCGAAGATGGAGGTCCTCTTCGTCCACGAACGGCCTGCGCAGAACCGCATCGTGCATTCCTGAGTTTCTAAAGATCGCCAAGTATTCTTTGGGGCCGTGCACGGTGACCTGGACATCATCCCTGTGGATTTCGAAGAAGTCAGCGAGGATGCGCTGGATCTGCCGGTTTGAACTCTGCAGATGCTTTGTGATTAGGAGTACTATAACCCCTCTGGACATGAGCTCACGTTCCTCCGGCACCATCTGCGGAGTCAGCCTGTTGAAGCAGCGCACATTGTCGAGCCAGGCAGACCAGGCATTGGCACCATCCATCGTCTTGAGGGGGGGAAGCTGAATACATCGGTAAAACCTGTTGTTTGATCCCTGCTTCCTATCGCTTGGTCCCCGCTGCTACAGCTCGCCTTGCCGCCGGACACCAGCGGGCTTTATGACCAGATGCTTTGCAGACCAGGCATTTGGGCGGGTCGCGGCAGGAGGCAATGAAATGGTGGGGGCTGAAGTAGCGATAGCAGCATCCGGCAGCCTTTTCTTTGAGTAGCAAAGACAACCTGGAAGGAGGAGCTCTGGTAGGTGGCCGGGCTTCAATGCTGTTACTCTTGCTAAACCTGGCGTGCCTACCCAGCACCATCTGCCAGGGGCCGCTCGGATCTTCAATGTGTGTTATTGCCTCCTGCAAGCCAGCCTGTCTCTTGCTTGACATCTCTAGCGAAGCTACCTGTTTCATCTATCGCAGTGAAGGCTGGTCAGCTGAGAATCTGGCCGCTGTAGAGGCGGAAGGGATGTCCGCCAGCTGCGTCTTTGAGCCTGCCGCGCCTGATTCCTTGACCTGGATTGCGCCAGCTTGGCCATCGGATCTGCGGGGGATCTCCTAGGAAGCACACCGGCTTGGAAGCTGCGTTTCTGGAACGATATCTGCCAAATCTGGATCCGTTCGAGCGGAACCCGCCGAGGCAACGAGGGATATGCCGAACGACTAGGAGCTGGAAGCGGGGAAGGAGGCTAGGGTTGGGCGAAAGGGAGGAGGCGGCAGGGAGGCCGGTGGGAGGCGGGGAGGCAGCGGCGGGGAGGGCAGAGGGGGGGGTTGGTGGCGCGGGGGAGATGGGGGATGACATACTATTGATTCTTCGTGATGATGTTGTTTTTCACTTCGCACCTCACAATCCGGTTGCACGGATGAGGTGCAAAGGGATGGTGCGCATGACTTGAGGCAACTCCTTGTATTTCTGAGCTCCTCGCTACGGATCGTAATGTTTCTATCTCATAGTGAATAAAACCCCCTGTTCCTCAACATTTTCTTTTGCTAGTTTTTTGTGCAACTAGAGTCAAATTAGGTACTGCCAACGGCAATCTTGCTGAAAAAGAAAATAAATGAGAGAAAGTTTCTTATATTCTCTTTAGACCTGTCAAAAGAGAAGCCTTCGCTTCATCAGAAAAGCAACCATCACAAGCAGTTCGGAGAGCAATTAGGCCATTTCTTTCCAAACCCCCTCACTTATCTCTCTCCCATGGCGGACAAGCTGACCCAAGAGCAGGTGGACGAGTGCAAGGAGATCTTCGATCTGTTCGACGGCGACGAGGACGGCCGCATCGCCACCGACGAGCTGGTCACGGCGCTCCGCTCCCTGGGCCAAAACGTCGACGAGGCCGAGGCGCAGCAGTTCCTCAAGGACTCGGGCGTCGCCACCGGCACCGGCACCATCGACTTGGCCACGTTCCTGGCCGTCGCGGCGCGCAAGATGAACGCTGGGGTGTCGGAGCAGGGCCTCGCCGAGTGCTTCGACGCGTTCGATGACACGCGGAGCGGGGTGATCCCCGCGGAGCAGCTGCGGCAGGTGATGGTGACCCATGGCGACAGGCTGACGGAGGAGGAGGCCGACGAGATGCTCCGCAAGGCGGACCCCCGCGGCGACGGGCGCGTCGAGTACAAGGAGTTCGTCAAGGTGCTCATGAACAAGTGAAGCAAAAATGGAGTCTTTCTTTTTTCCTGGGGGACAAAAAATCTGGAGACCGGTGCGTATTTTGTGAGGAAATGTCATGTTTTTAAATTTTGTGCTGTCACGGTATAATGGATGTGAAATCTTTGTATATGCAAAGTTCAAGCTACAATGTTTGTTTATTTTGTTGTATACATGTACTATTGCTTAACGATTCTGCACACTTCACTACTGCACACTTCACTATTATAAGTTTGCATTGCCAAACGCAGTACTAAAATGTGGCCATACTTGCTGGGACAATAACAACATGTCATAGCCAAATTAAACATGATTATTATTTACCTATGGTCATTTTGTCTTGAAAACCATGTTTAACAAGTTCAACCAATGTGGCGCCGATGTTATCCTTTTACCAGCAACCAGCTACACCTTCTGCTGAACGAGAGCGATGGGATCAAATATTTGGAACATGAACAATCACGACGGATGCATCAGATAGGAGCCGAACAGAACTAACGACTCTAATAGTACGGACGAACCAAAGCTATTGCTTGGACACTTAAAACATTTTTAATAGGGTGATGTCAGTCTTCTCTTAGAGGTGCCACATATGATTTTTGTTGAGTTGGAGGAGAGAGAGAAGAAAGAAAATATTGCCTTTCCCTGGTGAAGGGATGATCCCTTCACACCTAAGAGATCATTATTTTCTCCATTGTACAATATGTCTCCCCTTAGACCCATGTTTTCTAGTTTAATTTTCGTCCTATATTCATGCATGCATTAATTGCTAGAGATGACATCAAAAAATAATCTATTGTATAACATGTTTTTGTTGTTATCTCTAGATGATATGGAAGACATAAGAGAAGGCTGACTTCTCTACTATTGGAGATGCCCTTAGTGAAGATGGTTGTACATTCTGTTCACTAGTCCCTATGAATCAAACCCTAGGTTTCGCTCCTATATGTTTTAACAAAGTGAAATATAGTGATTTTGTCCATCTTTAAATTTTGTGGATCCAGCTTTCAGTAGATATTATGTAAGTGTGTGCATATGATACTGTATGTACTCGTGTATGCGCCCATAAGTTATGCCGGGTGCTTCTTGGAATTTTTATTTGAAGAGGATTGGAGCAGAACTCGGCATCTCAACCCAGCCCAATAAGGCCTTTTGCACAGATGGACCTCTCGGCCCAGCCCAGCCCAGAGCACATGAGCATGTGAGCGTGTGAAGCCTGCACGCCGCCCACGTCCTATCCACTCCACGGTGCTCCTTTGCGCACCGCAAGAACTCGCGCTCGTATCCATCCAAAAAAAGAACTCGCGCTCGTATCCATCCATGGCCGCGGCAACCATATCCCTGTGCGGCTCGAGGTGCCTCGGTCAGAGCCTGAGGCCTGAAGCTCGCATCGCCTCTCCTCCAGCAGCTGCCCGGCTCCTCGGAGAATGGACCAGATGCCGTCCGCGCGCCAGACCGTCGTCGCACCGAAGGCTGGTGGTCTTGGCCGCTACGGAGGGGGATGATCAGGTACCCTCCTGGGCCCGGCCGGGGTCCGAAGAGCCGCCTCCCTGGGCGCGCGACGAAGGCGGCGCCGCGCCGGATGCCGCCGCCGCCGCCGCCATCCAGATCCCGTTCTACGCGTACCTGCTCGCGTCCGCCGTGACGGCCATCGCCGCCGTACGTTTCTTGAACCCACCCTGCCTTCTTTCTCCTCCGTTCCACTGATCAGAGCCCGGATCCAAACTTTTTCGCTGTTCGTCTTGTCGCTCCGCAGATCGGGTCGATATTCGAGTACACGAACGGGCGGGCGGTGTTCGGCGTCGTGGGCACCGACAGCCCCCTGTACGCGCCGCTCCTCGGCTTCTTCGCCTTCACCGGGATCTCAACCTCCGTACGTATATCCGCCATGCCGTCCCGGCGACTTGCTCGGCCCGGATCCTAAATTTGTAGTCTTTGATCCAGCTGCCGTCTCTTTCTGTTAATTTCAGGGGTTCTTGTGGTTCAAAGCTGTGCAGACGGCGAACAAAGATGCGGAGGAGCAAGACCGCAAGGACGGATTCCTTTGATTCCCGCAGGAGTGCACTGACGAACATATTGTTTTTGTGCTTACGTGTGGTGTGATGTGAAGCTGTAACACTGCCGAGAAGTTGGTTTTGCATTGGGAAAGATCAGGTAATGAAGAACAAATGATGCTAGTAATGATTATTGATACAAATATCTCTTTCTATGTGAAGCAACGTTCTATATACACACGGAGCAACGTCTGAATGTATGCATGTGGATAGGAGCTAACTGGTAATGATTTTGTAAATGAGAAGTTCATGAGTACATCTTCCACATTTGCGGCACAAAGAAATTGTCTTTATGCTAGATTAGACGGTTGATCAGTGGACTGCGCCAGCTGTCGTCGATACGAGACCCGACAGTAAATTTGAACCGTCGACTATGCTGACCTTCGGGAGTTTCGTTGGGGATGTGAGACGAGGGAGACAAATTAGTTCATCAAGACGAGGGAGACAAATTAGTTCATCAAGACGAGGGAGACAAATTAGTTCATCAAAACCTGCTCAATGTATCATCCTTTCTTCCACTACCCTAGAGGTCGAATAATTTTTATGTTGCCGCGGTAGTTCTTCTAAGACCTTGTTTGGTTAGGTCCATCCCGACATGAATTTCGGTCCAAACCACGTGGATCATCCCTGCCAAGGAACCATTCCCGAATGGGCCTATTTGTGCATTTGGATTGGACCGAGGTGAGGAATTTCCCGGCCCAATCCATTTCAATCCACCGGGCTCAAATAAATCGTCTTGGGATCGTGGAAAGAATCCATGCGAGCGGCGTCATTCTCCTGCCGGCGGCTGAGCGAGCGTGACGGTGACGGCGACTACGCAAGAAGGATACTTCTCCCCCGTGAGCCTCTCATTTGTTCTGTTCCTTCTCCCTCGCCAAACCGCTGCAAGTCGCACCACCAAGCCACCACCGCTCCCTAGCCAAATCTGGGGCTCCCTCACCACACAGCTGCGCGCGCAAGGACCCTGGCATCCGACCACCGCCAGCCTCACACCGACCAACTGCCGGCCTACTGTGTCCTCGCGCTGACCAGCCGCTGCCACTCTGCATCGCGCGGCCGTCGCCAGCTTCACGCTGCTCCGACCGCTGCCAGCCTCACACCGCCTAGGCACTGTCATCTCACTCCGTCCGTCCGCCGCAAGCCACCACGTCGAGAGCGCCACAGAAACCAAAGCCCGGAGCCACCACCGCTGCCTCTGTGGCCACGCGCTCGCCTCGTATGCCTTGTTCATCCGGTGCGGCCACACCCTCGCACTGCTCGGATCGGAGCAAATCTCCCCAGTGAGCCATCATCTACTACTGCTCCTTTGATTTCACTACTTCTTTTCTTACCCTTTTATTGCTCCAAGAAAAAGCATGTTTTTTATTTTGTTGATGTTGTGGATGCGAAGTTGGATTAAAGATTTATTTCTTTGAAAGAAAGGAATGCGTTGCCATTTGATTAAGATTTATTCTGATAATTGTTGGTGTTTGGAACTCTACTGTTAGTAGTACCATTTGTCCCAAACTTTTTCTAAGTGGTTGTTCGACTGTATATCGCGCAGGTGGACCTTCATTCTGGTGATGATTTACTTCGGGTTAGGCCCTTCAAATCGTTTCTTTCTTCACTGAATTCCTCAAACACAATGATACATGTTGATGACTTTTACATCGGCGCAATCCTTATCTGAAAACGACATATTGTTCTATAATTTGTTTAGGTCGGCACGGCACTGTCCATCTACGGATGCAGCAAATTTACCGATTGAAATGTTGGTGCGGCGGCGACAGATGTCAAGCACGGGCCTTACGTCGCCCATCAGGCATGTTATGCAACATTAGAAAAGACTATAGATAGAAGTGAGTCTTTTCCTCTTGAGCTTGCGTGGAAAGGAATGTTATAAACAACTATACCTTGCTAATGTCTGCAATAACTCACCTAGGCTGTTTGCAAATTGCAATCAGCTTCAGGACATTGCCATTGCATGCAAGACCCCCAGACCCGGCTGTCTACTAGTAGTAGTAGCCTTAGCTTTAGCTTTTGCTCTGTTTTGGTTTTTGCTTCATTTCAGCACCTATAGGCCAGTACAGTTCGTTTGTTTTTGCTGATAGTTCACCCCTCGCTCATGGCTCATGAACATCTTGATCCTTTCAGGCTGTTAACTTCCACTATTTGCAAGGGGGGCCAAGCTACTAGAGCAAATTGCAGGTGAAGTCTTCGATGGGAAGCAAGATTGGCGATCAACAGTTCTGCGACTGCAATACTGATCTGATGGATTATTTTGTCATGGCGTCTGTTTCAGTTGTACTTTTATTGTTTCAACTCTGTCAGTATTTGGGATGTAACTTGATGGTTGTGCCTTAGTGCACCAATCCATGCTTAAATGCCTTGTGCGGAAGATTTTTTAAAATATTTGACTCTATTTTTATGTTTAAAAATGAAGTTTCCCACCAAACTATGCTAATCCAAACAAGCTCTAGTGGAAGAGGATTAGATGGTGTAAAGGGATTTAATCCCATGAGGAGATTGGGTGGTGGGAGGGGGATCAACCCAATCCCCCGTTGGATTGGTTCCACTAGGGGATTAATTCCCCAAGAACCAAACAAGGCCTAAGGTGGTGGCCATGGGTGGTGAGATAGGTGGGGGAGAAAGAAGATGGGCAAAATAATCGGAAGTGGCATACAGTGAATAAAACAACATTTGAGATTTATTATCCTTCTATTATACTGCCATATCACAAAAGACCAATTTTTTGTCGGTATATAGCTTCTATTATTAGGTTGCTTAAAATTTGTTTGGGTCTAAGTCACCTTCTTCTCCATCATTATTGTAGTCGGTATATAGGTTCTATTATTAGGTTGTTTGAAATTTGTTTGGGTCTTAGTCACCTTCTTAAAATTTGTTTGGTCTTAGTCACCTTCTTCTCCATCACCGTTGCCTGGCGTGACCTAACCACTCATCGTCATCGCCATCTTTACCATTGCTGCCTTCCTTCTCCCTTGTCTTCAAAGTTGCCGATCTGTTGCCGCTCCCACTCATGCTTGTCGTCTCACCCTACGGTACCATCCTACCAGTCGTCTTCGCCTACCCTCCTTCCCCGCAACCGGTGGCTCTGTGGCGCCACCTCACAACATCTTTCTAACGCACCGCACCACCTCTATTGTTAGTTCGCCACCCCTCCCATCGTCGGTCTTACCTAGCTCTGGGAGCAAGAGAAGAAGTGACCTACCACCTCGAACCTTGAACCCTAACTCGGTGGTAGTGTTCTCCGCATCAGTCTCATAGGGAAGAGGAAGGAGGAAGAAAGTGGGGACAAGAAAGGAAGAAATCGATCGATGAGCAATTTTTTTCAGCAACCGAATAATAGCAGACGTGATAATTAATTCCTTTAAGAACTATCTCACGTCGCACTAGCTTATTTTTCTTGAGGGAATTGCATTAGCTTAGTTGAGTGCTAATCTCTTCCCGGTCTCAGCTGTCTTTCTCAATTGGCCGAAGCTCATCCCCAGTCCAGAAGTCCGCACTGTCCCCGACTTCGGGTCTGAGTCGCCTTTCCTGGTCTAATCCTGGCTCGAGTCCGACACGGACGCCTCTGCCCACATCGCAGACACCTCGTGCGCCCCTGCCTCTCTCCCCCTCAAACCCACACACTCCACCTTCTTGCGCGACAAGCCGGAACGACGAGACGAGCGCGCCGCCGTCGACCCGACCTCCTCCGCCCGCCGGAACTGGTAAGCCTTCCCCCCTCCCTCCCATCTACTCCGTCTCCTCGCGCTTCCGGAGATGCGCCGCAGCCGCGGTCGCCTCGCGCGCGCCGGTACTTGATTTAGATGAGATCCCAAATCCCAAATTCGACCGAAACCCTTCGCGGCCCAGCCGTCGAATCCTCTTGGGCGAACGCGCGCCTCCGTGTATCCTCCCATAGAAGCACGCCACCTCTAAGGGATTCTTCTTCTCGTGGTCGTCGTCCTCCGTTCCGCTGGACCGGCGTGGAGTGGAGATCCGTCTGGGCTTGGGTTGATTTCTTTTGTTGGTGGCGAACCCTAAACTTGTTGGGTTGTTCTGAGAGTATTGTTCTGGTCTTTTCTTTCGCTGTAGGCAATCTAACCTAAATTACTAAAATCCGTCTAATTTCTCGTGGATTTGTTTGCTGTGTGGTGGAGTCCTAACAGAAATATATTTTCCAAAACAAATGTTGGATTCAACTGAAACCCCGTGCCTGGTGTCAGTGACAATTGTATCCGTAGTGTTGATTTTCATAGATGAAAATCGCATCTTGGTGCATTACCAAGTGTACTAGCCAAGGAAAGTTTGAACCTTTTTTCTTTGTAGGCAGGTAGCTTCGGTTGCAAATCAACAGCAACCTGCACGTAACATGTAGTAATTACTTATTGGTTTCGCGGGAAAGGATTAGTAAACTACTTATGCGCTTTAAAGGCCCTGCCATTATGTATCACTTAATATATCTGTTCGAAAAAATTGCTGTAGTTGCTTATTCCATGGAGCTTGTACTGCTTATTCTTAACAGGATTACTGCAATTTCCTTTTCCAGGATAAAACTCTATATATAAACGGTTTAGAGGCTGAAGCAACTTAACAATGAGTAGCATAGGGACTGGTTATGATTTGTCCGTCACCACCTTCTCGCCAGATGGACGTGTCTTCCAGGTCGAGTATGCTGGCAAGGCTGTCGACAACAGCGGGTTTGATTTAGTTCCCCCCTACCATATTTCCTTCTCCTTTGTCTGTGCAACTTCACGCTGAAGTTCTGATGTTTCTGTGTAGGACTATTGTTGGGATCAAATGCAAAGATGGGATTGTCCTCGTAAGTACTTCTTGCTGAATCCACTTTTGCTCAGAGGTGGTGTTATTTTCTGCTTGTTTTGTGTGATATCCTTATATGCCGTTGTTGGTCTGTAGGGTGTGGAGAAGCTAATAACATCAAAGATGATACTGGAGGGGTCGAACCGGAGACTCCACTCTGTGCACCGGAACTCTGGCTTGGTAATTTGTCTTTCATTTCTTTGTTTTTTCGCCATATAAACAGTATTTTTCCTTTGTTTTATTTGTCAATGGAGATATGTGAATAAGTCTTACATTGTGCAAAGTGTTCCTTTCTTGTCATTTTTTTGGTATTATAGTTGTAATGAATTGCATTTGTATACCAAGATAGTTCTTATTCTCATTTTCAGGCTGTTGCTGGGTTAGCAGCAGACGGTAGGCAGATAGTCTCAAGGGCAAAGTCAGAGGCAGCCAATTATGAAAAGTAAGAATTACTGAAACTCGTGATTCCATACCTAATATCTTTTCGACATGTAGTCTAAAGTTGTAATCTACCAGGGTGTACGGAGAACCCATGCCTGTAAAGGAATTGGCTGATCGTGTAGCTAGCTACGTTCATCTGTGTACGCTCTACTGGTGGCTCAGGTAAGACATTCAACATTTTCTTCTGTTCAAGAAGGTGGTTGCCTTCTTCAATACACTTCTCTACTTGAGATGTTTGATATCATTTATACTCCTTCTGCCTCAGGCCTTTTGGCTGCGGAGTTATACTTGGAGGTTATGACAGGGATGGGCCACAGCTCTACATGATCGAACCTTCAGGCCTCTCCTATGTGAGTTCTTACCCTAGTACATGATAGTTCTTCCAATTTGCCTTTATTTATTAGGGCCAAGCCGGCTAGGTTATACATATTTCTATCTCGTGGCAATAGCTGACTGGCTGGGCTCATGTAACGAACTGATTTGCATTTTTGACTAGTGAGCATACAATTTTGTTTACATGCATTAAGAGTACATATTTAGTGCACACCACACATACAATCTTGTATTGAACAGCTTAATTTTATATGGAATCCATGATCTACTGAATTGAATTTTGACAGAAATACTTTGGAGCTGCACTGGGGAAGGGACGACAGGCTGCAAAAACGTAAGTCGTCGACTCAATAGTTTGTTTATTGTATGATTTCTGCATTAGTGCCCAGTTTCTGATTTGTAGCAAACCACTAGGACTCCTAATGCAGTGGCAAATTCACAAAGCATTAATTTTGATGATCCTATAAATACCATGTTAGTAGTTTGAAGTATACCTTGTTTATTCGTGTTTGAAGTATACCTTGTTTATTCGTGTTTTCAATGATTTTTATACATCAAATGACACGTCCACAACTAGCATTTGTGCACACAGTAGTAGTTTCAATAAGTAGCACCACCATTCCATATTAAATGGTTGAGAGACACTCGCATTTTGATGGCTTTTAATCTACGCTTTTGTTATATAGCACTTTGTTGACTTTTTGATATATGGACTAATCAATAACCTCTTTAGAGCAGAACATAGTTGTTTTACCAGAATTGGTAAAATATTCTTTGAACTAAGTAGATTCCATCTATAGTCTTTTTGAGTATTTGGGGTTCAAGGAAAGAGTTGGTGATGGCAAAACTTGGTTCAAATCTAGTTACCCTGTTCTCTTAGAATTTTTTTAGCTACTGACACATGGTTACTGAAACATTATCAGAGAAAGAGCTTTATTTTCAATAGAACTTGTGTGGTTCAAAATGATGAAGAGTGCACGTTTTATTGTTTAGCAGTTGCCATAAAATGCATTTGCACGAGATTTACGATTATTCAGGAACACTTGTTCCTTAAATCCAACTTTTGAAGATGCTTTGTATTTCTATTGGTCATAAACGATGGTTCTGTATTCTGAGTCATATGTCTGAATGTTGTCTACAGGGAGATAGAGAAATTGAAGCTTTCTGAGCTAACCTGCAGGGAAGGCATCGTTGAGGTTGCAAAGATGTACGTCCTAAATCTTTTGCCTTAAGACTGCATTTTTCCTGTTAAGAGTTCCCAACTTAATTATTTCTGTCATGAATGTCTTGAAAGCTTGTCAGTTATGTACTAGTATGTTTTGAAGTTGTTAGTTAATGATATGGATTTTCCTCCAGGAAGAAAAACACTATTCAATCGTACGAATCATTTCTGTTCATACTACTTTTCTACTATTTATGATCCTTGGTGTCATGATTTTACTGCTACAAGCAGTGGCTTTGGTTGGAACCCAATACTCTATTACAAATTGTGGTTGCAATAGGTCAACATAGCTTATAGGTGTTTCTTAGCACAGATTCTTGTGCCGTAGAATTTGTCTTGTCAATGGACTAGTGTGAACTATCAAGTGATTCCATTTTCGTGTGTGTGGGGACAACTGGCTGCGACAAGATTGACACTCCAAAGAATTAACTGATCTGACCTTTATTTTCTCTCTATGCAGAATTTATGGAGTACATGACGAAGCAAAAGACAAATCTTTTGAATTGGAGCTGAGCTGGGTATGCGATGAATCAAACCGTCAGCATGAGAAGGTAATAAACGCTCATCCACGGGAGATAGCCTCCTCCCTCTAAATTCCACAGGTAACTGAGTCTTCCCCCCCGTGAATTCCTTGCTAACTCGTCATACCATACAGGTTCCAAACGATCTTCTGGAGCAGGCCAAGGCAGCAGCTCAGGCAGCGCTTGAGGAGATGGATGCCGACTAAGAAGAAATCGCCAATGATGGTCCGAATACTTCCCATTTACTTTCACGGAGATCGTTCCTACCGTAGTGTAACAGATTCAGGGCCAGTTTGTCTATTTAATTTCAGTGCAGAACTACCTCAGAATGTTGCTGTCAGTTAGATTCCAGTTGAGGTAGCAGGGTCGTGTTGCTTTTGGATTCTGAACGAATCACATTCTGCTTGCTGTGTGTTGCATCTCGATTATTAGTTTCTTACAGCCTGAAAACTTGGAAATCTGACGAATACTAGTTCTTCATTATCATTACCGCAAACATGCACCGTATAGTACTACTGGTACTAGTAATATTTGGTTCGGGTGCACGACCGCTCCTCCGCGACTTGCTTTCTCGGGCCAAGAGGTGGAGGGACGTCCACCGTGACGGCGAACCGAGCAAAAAGAGCACCAAACACCGAAACCTCCCGTGCTATGAACATTTCCAACAAACCGTCTTAAAAAAACATTCCCACGAGTTAATTCTTAACTTACTTTTTAGAGGAGAGAACATAATTTCAAATTAAAAAATAGATTCTTCGACAAATCATTTCTTCATTTTATAACTAAGCCCCCTAATCTTTCTATTAGACTTTTAGTGGACCCTTACTTTAACAAATAACTATAGCCTTTAACAAAAAAAAATACTTATTTCTGGCTCTTAAATATTAACAACAAGAACATTTCTTATTTATTCTTTATTTTTTATCTCTTCAATCATCAAAAAACTGCTATAACTGAGCTGAAGCGTTGGACACGCTCGAGAGCCCCTTTCTCTCGGTATCATCGAGGGCAAGAAAAGGAAAAAAGAAACCCCGCAAAAGCGCCGAAACCTTGCGTCTTTTCCGTCCTTAGGTTCCGTGCGGCTCTGACCTCTTGCGGTCCGGGGCTCCTGCCCGAGGTGGTGGCGGGTGCAGGTAGCCACGCGGCCGTTTACCACCACCGGATCCGTGGCCGAGGCGCGGGATGCACCCAGCGGCACGGCCCCACCGCACGGGACGGGCCGCACGCTGCTCCCGGGGACCGGGGAAGGAAGCGCCACCCAAGCTCTGAACCGAGGCAAATAACCATTCACTCGGCCCCCCCTTCTTCTCTTCTCCCCGTGTTCTCTTCATTTCCCTTTCGACCAAGCCAATCACAGCCCCGAAGCGATCGCTCGCTGTCTGCCGGCGGCGGCGGCGGCGTTGGCGACTTGGGGTGGCGCTCTAGGCTCTCCCCGCTCGTCTCCTTATCGCCCCACGAGGCTTCCTGCTCTGGTAGGTTTGGCTTCCCTTCCTCGGCTCCTCCTCTCTCCCGGTATGCATGCATGTCCGTAGGCTTCGCGAGGTGCGTTCATTTCTCGAATTGGGTGGGTTCTGCGCTATCAAACCAAGCAAAATCTGTTTTTTTTCCCTTCTCCGAAGAGGGCGCCCCGCTGCTGCGTGATCGGGTGGTCTTGGTCGGGTTGACCTCCTAGGGTTTGTTGAACAGTCCGTTTTCCCCGTCCATTTCGATGGTTTTGGAGGAATCTTGCTGTTTTGGTTTAGATTCGTTTGTGGTTATCGTCTGCTAGGTTGGGGCGTTTCTCCCCATTTTGATGTAGCATTGGCGCTCGGTTACAGGAAGAATGCAAACATTAGGGTTGGTGTGAGCCCCGCAGGTGCTTAAAAAAGTACTAGCAACTTCGAACACGATTACTGCAAGATGCTGTGAGATTGTGCTGTGCTGGATGACTGGATGCATGTTAGTCCCATGTGTTTCTGTCTGAGTACCACTTTTGAGGTGGACCTTGTTAGAGGATCTGCATCAAAAATGCCATTAATAACAAGCATAACAAGGGCAATGGTTCATACCTGTTCCATTTACTACCAAATGGATTCCCCTGGTTGGACGTCGTCAGCAGGAATCCGACAGGCGCTCAATGTCTTCTTGAAATTGTCACTATATGATTTTCCCTTGGCAGCTTCCGGCCCGTCAGCTATTTGTCGGAGGCAACACTCCGTTGAAAACTGGTGTGTCATTTGAATAGTAACGGAAACCTGAGTTAACCGTCCGAACCACCATTTGTTTACTACAATCTTCTATGCGTTTAAGCCACAACATCTCTTCTCATTGATGCCTCTCTAACAAACTGGGAGTAATGAAAATGAGAAAATTCCATCTATAGCAAAAGCTTCATCTTGGTACCAATAACTAGCATAGAATTTCCCCATCGCCCACCAAGCAAAAGCAAGATTTGTATCCATAGCATTTTCGTCCAATTTTTTCTAGCGGTGTTAGTTCTTGACCAAATTGCCTTCTCTTCTAATTCTGTTTTGCTGCCAAATGATACTGCTCACTATTCTAATTCACTGCACCTGCCACAGCCTACTGTCGCAACTGCTAGTTCTGGACCATACACAAGCACCTGCCACAGCTCAGGTCAAAACCAAGCTCATGTTGGTGCATACAGATCAACAAGAACACATGCATATATGTTACGAAATGCCATATGCGGAAACGTAGATCTAAACCGAGAACATCGCAGAATCGGCAACGAGAGTCACAACATTTTTAACGTTTTTGTGGTTACACGGGGCTTGATTATGGGCGCTCCTCCCCATCTATTAACTGTCTTTCAAACTATATTTTTTTGGTTACACATGATACCTTTATTTATAGGAGGTCCGGGTTATCGGAGTCCGACACCAACTCCGTCCTATCCCTACTACAACTTCAAGTCCTACCTGTAACCTACTCTGAACACATATTTGACACAAACTTAACAAACTCCACCTTGACGAATATGTCCTTCGCCACCTTGAAGCCATCTTTACGCGAATCTCCGTGCTCCCGTAGGATTTGGGTTTCTTCCCTTGTAGCTCACCGACCGGAGCCATCCGACATGTCTGACTTGACCTCAGACTTGTCGTCCCCCACTGCAAATGTTGCGATGCTTGGTTCCTTGGTGACTCCACTTGCAATAACGTATCATTGCAGCTTATAAAGATTTTTTGTAATCCTCCTTCCCTCCATCACAGTCTCCTTGCCCTTCTTGATCCTCATGGTTTTCTTATCCTTATCAACTTCGAAGACAAATCCATCATCATGTAGGAACCCTAGCAAAACTAGATTCCTCTTGTATCTCTCCTAAAATCACCAAACTTGTATGTGCTGAACCACTCCCTGTTTGGTGTCACATGAAAGGAACTTGCTGAATCCGGCGCTTGCTTTGGCTTTGTACTTTGGACAATATCTCTTCATATGTCCCCACTCCTTGCACTTGCAGCATTGTAGCCCCTTTTGTTTCTTGTTCTTGGACGACCTATCCGCCTCATATCCTTTCCCGCCTTGATCATCTTTGACCAGCAAACTCTCAGCATGAGCATGAGACTCCACTGCATTGTTTTTCCTTCTCAAATCTTAAGCCAGTAACGTTGCAGTAATCTCAGCAATCTTGATGGTTTCCTTGCCGTACGTCAGAATAGTGACCAAATGCTCATAGGACGGTGGTAGAGAACACAGAAGAATCATGGCCTTGTTCTCATCATAAAGTTTTACCTCTAGTCGTGCTAGATCCGTTACCACTTGATTGAAGATGTTTATATGCTCCACCAGATCCGACCCTTTCTACATCTTTAGCCTGTATAACTTTTGTTTCAGATATAGCTTGTTGGTCAGAGATTTGGACATATATTGAGCCTCCAGCTTTTCCCATATTTGTTTTGACGAAATCTCATCCATCACGTGATACATCACCATATCCGACAGACTCAGCCGTATGATCCCGGCTGCCCTGACTTTTACCTCTTCCCACGTATCATCATCTATCTTGTTTGGCTTGACATCTTGCAAGACATTTGAGCAACCTTGTTGCGCCAACAAATCTTTGACCCTTGTTCGCCACAAGACGAAATTGTTGGAGCCGTCAAACTTTCCACCTCGAACCTTGTTGACGACGACATGTCGTCTCTCCCGAACGGATCCAAGAATCCGACCTGATCGCCTACTCCTTGCTCGATCGATGTCGCACCGATCTCCTCCTTCAAGCACTCCTCTTCTAAGCCCGAGCTCTTCTCCTCTTTAGAACTTGTGCTCTCTAGGTTGCTTGTAGGCTTCAACTCCTGAGATCTCGTGCCTTGAAGCCTCCCCCAACCCCTGCTTATATAGTAGTCCTTGGACTCTGAAATCCAAGCCGGACTCCTACTCCGAGTCTCTCTCCTTCTAAATTTCGGAATCTAACCCAAATTTGAGCAGAATTCGGATTCACGAAATTTGGCTGAGAAAACACCAAAAAACGCGTTCTGGGCCTTCCCAACACCCCCTGGGCTGCTTCCAACGCGTCCTGGGCCCCTCCTGGGCCTCCCCGAGCTCCCCCGGGCCTTCCCGAGCCTCCCCGGGCCTCTGCTGCTCCTCCGGGCCCTTCCCGGGCCGCGCTTGGGCCGGTCGAGCCTCCCCGGGCCGCCTCCGCCCCCTGGGCCCGCCCCGGGTCGCGCCTGTCCGTTGCTCCCCGGGCCACCCCTTGCCTGGGCCACACCAGGCCACGCGCTTGCGCCTGGGCTGCTCCTGGGCCGCGCCAGGCTGGCCGCCCTACCTCGGGCCGGCACCCTGACAGCTTGGCCTGGGCCACCAGGGCACTGCTGCTGTGCGCCTGGGCCAGCTCGCTTGGGCTGCGCACGCGCCCCCCCCGACCTGGGCCGCCTCGTCGCCTTGGGCCGCTTGGGCCCCCCAGGCCGCCCCGCCTCGGCTGCCGGTCGCCGTGCGGTGGCTGGCCGGCTGCCGTGCTCTCGCGGCCGACGCCGTGCGTCGTGCCGCCGCCGCTAATTTTTTTCCTTTCTCACTCCACCTCATGCCAAAGATTTTTTCACAAATTTTTTTTGAAAAAATACGCACGCCTTTTGAAGCGAATTTTAACGACGCGCTCCAGGCTCCACCTCGCCTTGTACACGCGCCACTGTCCTCCGTCTTGTACCCGCCGGATTCCTCTGCACCGCCTCAAGATCTACTTGAACCTCGCTCGGATACCACTTGTTGCGAAATCACGAGGCCACATGTGGAAACGTAGATATAAACCGAGAACATCGCAGAATCAGCAACGAGAGTCACGATATTTTTAACGTGGTTCGGCCACGAGGCCTACATCCACGGAGCTTGACTACGGGCGCTCCTCCCCATCTATTAACTGTCTTTCAAGCTACATTTTCGTGATTACACAAGGTACCTCTATTTGTAGGAGGTCCGGGTTACCGGAGTCCGACACCAACTCTTACCTATCCCTACTACAACTTCAAGTCCTATCTGTAACCTACTCCGAACATATATTCGACACAAACTGAACAAATATTTGACCAATAAAAGCACATGCATACATATCAAATTCACTGTCGTCTAATAAGAGCACATTCATGTACTAAAGTAGTCAAACAAAACATGCATGCATATTTGACCACCATAGCATGTACAAATCAGTAAAAGTCCAGGGTTCTAGCAACCACAGAACTTAGGACACAGAGGACGAGTGAGTTGAATCATGACTTGGTTCGCTCGACTAGAAGGGTCAGGGATGTTGAGTAATCTCACATGCCCACTTTTGCGGAAAAAAAACTGGACAAAATGAAAATTGCTAAGGGGAGCCGATGGAGGTGCTATGGATTGAAACTGTGGGCTCGGTTTGTGCTATAGATAGGAGGTGGGAATTTTTTTTGCTATTTATTTGTACCATGCTGAAACTGGTGCCATGGATGGAATTTTATCAATGAAAATTTGGTTGTTCTTGAAATTTAGTTTGCCAATACTATGCCACCACTTCATCTTCCTTTTCATAACGCGTACCCCCCAACTTCTTGGCTGATTTCCATCCGAAAGTCCACACCATTAGTGCCACCCCAGTGCCAATGGCGGACCACAGTCTGTAGCCATTCAATTCCTGATTAATCCTATCTTCTGAACTTTTCCCTGGTCCACCCTCACCCGCGTAAGCACAATTGGTGGCAAGAGCATGATGACCAACTATTCAGTTTGAATGGTGGCATGATTCATCAACTAGGCTACAGATTTGCTTGTATGTATCTGGTTTTGGTGTAGTTGTGTCAGTTGTGTCCTTATATTGACTTAAGAAACTAATAGTATGCATAGTTTTTCATGGAATTAACCAACTTTGATGTGAAAGGCTAATTCATGTCTAAATTTGTTACATCTCGTGTGGTTCTTTGCACATGGTGGCTACTCTACCCATGATACTTAGTATTATAGTAATTGTTGTCTGGATCTCCTAGTAGTTGTTCTATTATCAATCCAAGTTCTTTCAGATGATCATCAATGCTAGTTAGTAAGATGGTACTGATGTATGCAACTGTTCTACTCTGGTACCAGTGCTACTCTTTTTTAGTACATCAGAAGGAAATGTTTCATCTAATCGGCAAGGGCAATGATCCAATGTAGTTCTCAATCGGCAATGATGGCCCAATCAGTTCTTGGTAGGCTTACCGTTTACTCTAGGTGGTTTCTGATTTGGTTTGGAAAAGAGTAACAAAAGTAGGCCAGACTGTAACCTGGTGTTTAAGTTTCACATGCTGGTTCTGGTTCCATGCAATATTTTTTCCGGGGTGCAGCCATCTCTCTCTTGCTCTCTCCGTTTAAGGATTCACTAAGCTCGGCTTATTCCAGTAAGAATTTTTTTTGTTACCATATAAGCCACTAATGTTTTCCTTCCTTTTGCAGGAATTTTTGGTTGATTTGAGATGGACAGGGCTACGAATTTCATACCTGGTCCTAATCAGGAGCTCTTGGATATCAAGCCATTAAGGTCTTTAGCTCCAATGTTCCCTGCACCTATGGGGGTCAATATTAACCAGTCAAGCACCCCACCGTTGGTCTGTGTCACTCCGGTTGGCCAATTTCCTACAGGGTTTGGTGCTGGGAGCCTTCCTGCCTTTGGATCATTCGCCACCTTCAGTACTACTACGAATGGGGTTTCACATGCAGGCACAGGTGCTAATGGGCCCATTGATGCCACCCCTATCTCAGCATACAAGACGAGATCATTGGGTGTTGTATCACTTGAGGGTGATGATGAACCTTGCTCGGGTAACCAGACTACGGCATCTGGACGCAAGTCAAAGAGGTCATCCGGTTCGGCTGCTGACGGCTCAAATGGAGTTAAGGTCAAGCGCCCTAAGCCCATCTACAAGAACCTTGTTGCCGGCAAGGAGCTTGCCTTTTTGCCGGCTTCATCTAGTGATCCTAGGGAGACTGTTGAAGCAGTTCACATGACCTTCGAGGCACTCAGACGGAGGCATCTGCAAATGGATGAAACACAAGACGCTAGCAGGCGTGCAGACCTGAAGGCTGGAGCCATCATGATGGCCAGTAATATCAGGGCCAATATGGGAAAGAGGGTAGGAACTGTTCCTGGAGTTGAAATAGGGGATATTTTCTATTTCAGGATGGAGCTATGCATCATTGGGTTGCATGCTCCTAGCATGGGTGGCATTGATTACATGAGTGCTAAATTTGGAAATGATGAGGATTCTGTAGCAATATGTATCGTCGCTGCAGGTGGTTACGAAAATGAGGATGATGACACAGATACACTGGTATACAGTGGTTCAGGGGGTAATAGTAGGAATACTGAGGAGAGGCATGACCAGAAGCTTGAGAGGGGTAACCTCGCTCTCGAGAGGAGCTTGCACAGAAAGAATGAGATAAGGGTTGTTCGGGGCTTCAAAGATCCATTTTGCCCGACTGGGAAAATCTACATATATGATGGCCTCTATAAGATCCAGGAATCCTGGAAGGAGAGAACAAAGTTTGGCATCAATTGCTTCAAGTACAGGTTGCAGCGTGAACCTGGACAGCCTGATGGAGCTGCAATATGGAAGATGACTCAGAGATGGATAGATACTCCAGCAACAAGAGGCGGGGTTATATTACCTGACCTATCATCTGGGGCTGAAGCAATCCCAGTTTGTCTCGTCAATGAGGTAGATCATGAGAAAGGACCTGGACATTTCACCTATAGTAATCAGGTCAAATACTTGAGGCCCCTCAGTTCTATGAAACCGTTACAGGGTTGCGGTTGCCAGAGTGTTTGCCTCCCTGGTGATGCCAATTGTGCTTGTGGACAACATAATGGAGGTGATTTACCATACAGCTCATCAGGACTGTTGGTGTGCCGTAAGCCGATAATATATGAATGTGGTGAAGCTTGCCATTGTACCCCAAATTGTCGGAACAGAGTGACCCAAAAAGGGATCAGGTTCCACTTTGAGGTCTTCAGGACCACAAATAGAGGCTGGGGTCTTCGCTGCTGGGAGCCCATTCGTGCTGGTGCATTTATTTGTGAGTACGCTGGTGAGGTGATTGATGAACTCAAAGTTAATTTGAATGATAGTGAAGATGATTACATTTTTCAGACTGTGTGTCCTGGTGAGAAGACATTAAAATGGAATTTCGGGCCTGAATTGATAGGCGAGGAAAGCACATATGTATCAGCTGATGAATTTGAGCCGCTGCCCATCAAGATAAGTGCAAAAAATATTGGAAATGTCTCACGTTTCATGAACCACAGTTGCTCCCCAAATGTCTTCTGGCAACCAGTGCAATATGACCACGGAGATGACAGGCACCCACATATCATGTTCTTTGCACTCAATCACATCCCTCCCATGACAGAACTAACTTACGACTATGGTGTGGCTGGAGCTGAGCCCAGTCGTAGAACTAAGAACTGCCTCTGTGGATCATTGACCTGTCGGGGGGTATTTTGATTCACTAGGGAGCATGTACACTGTGGTGGATCAGCATTCTAGCCAATATGCTAGGTAAGGTTCTTTGCCAGATTAGTTTCTGTATTACTGAAGTATCCATCTATTCTCTTTATTACTCAAGTATGCATCTATTTCCTCTGATGCCAAATTGCTATATTTCTTTAGTGACTATAGTTATGTGATCCACCATATTTTTGTATGTTCATATCATAGAATTTGGCATTTTATCTTCCCCTAGCGCCAATATTCCTTTTCTAACAAACGGTTGTAATTTACTTCTGACTGCATATTGGCATATCTAGGAGGATGATAGGTTGCGCAGGTCTTTTAGTCTTGAAATGCCGCACACATGTTATTTACCCAGAGCCAAACTGCAGTTGTGTTTATAATTTATACAGTGGAAGAAAGGCTTCACTTTCTGCATCTCAAATTAGTTAAGTTGCGTCTCAAAGTAGTTAAGTTAGATGTAGTACTTAGAATCTTTATCACTTTTATAGATTTGATGTAGGTTCATTTATCATCTTTTGAGTATCTGCTTTATATAATATCTGTTTGCTCCTCCTGCAGATATCTCTGCTGCTACCTAGATTCTATCTATGGCATGATGGCTGCTATGTGAACTGTGGAGATGGTTAACTATCATCCTGACAGTGAATTATCATCGAGCTGTAGAATGTCCGCGTGTTAATGCCGCGCTTGGCTTTTGTTGCATGGTGGTTTTGTGCCACCATTTGTTGGGATACTTCTGGGTGCATGTATTGATGTACTGCTAATCTTTTGTATCCATTTGCACCCTTCTGTGTAGGCTAGCGTCGCTTTTAACTGGACCCCTGGCTGTTAGCTGCGACTTGTCAGATTCAGCCCTGTAAAATATGTGGCTTAATCTCATCTTTCATTCGGCTCAAAAGAACTTTCTGTGCTGTTGGATGTCGCCCATTGTGAGAGACTGTCGGGGGGCGCATCTATATTTGACACCAAATGTTTGTTTTAGCCTTTATATACCACTTGTCTCACTCACATGTTGGTCTTTGATCCACCTTGCAGTGAAACAATGGGAGAGATTTTGCAAATATTCTGAAAATGCTAATACTCAGTTGACAGAGATTTCAGTTAAATCGAGCTTAGTCATTAGATTAGTCTTAAAATTTGCTTTTTATTTCCTTCCAGATCTATAATTTTTTTATTTTTCTTTTTTTTTATTTCCTTCCAATGGCTCAAGTCGCAGTCCACCGAGGCCTAGTCAGGTCCTAGATATTCACAGGCGTATAAGCAATAAGCCGTTATACATGATTTTTGTGATGGAATAATTCGGTATTCAAGGATGTTTTGGACTTGCAAATGTCTCTGTCTAAGGGAGACTTAAAAGTGGGCCCACTGCCTAGCAACCAATAGCGTCGCTTTTCCTTTCTCAGCACATGTATGGGTAAAACCGGATCAGATTCGGTTCGGATAGCGCTTGTACCATATCCTATTTCATATTTTTTTCTCGGATTTGGAAACGGATCGGATAGTGTTCGGATATGGATATGAATACGGATAATTTCATAATCGGATATGGTACGGATACGGACCGGATGCGGACCGGAAACGGATAAAAAAAGTCGGATAGTACGCACATACGAAGAGAAATAGATTACATACAAAGAAGATCACACACATATATATATAAACATAATGACAATTGACAAGATCACACACAAAGAGCACTATGAAAAGAATATGAACATCTGATGCATACTGCTCAAAGACCACAGCACAAAAAACATACTTGATCTAACATAGTGCTGAAACATTTTTCGATCAGCTTTAGCACAACATAGCACAACTTTTAGAAGTTCCATAGTCATAATGCTCAAAGATTACATACATACATACTACAGTTTTTAGAAGTTCCATAAGTCATAGAAGATCCAACACAGAACACTTCCTCTCCTTCCATTTCCTCTCCTGACTCACACATCTTCTTTGCAGGGTCTTGGTGTGCTGACCAACAATCAATCCTCATCATCACCAAAAATTTATGATTCCTAACAATTTTCAATAATTAACATCTAATAAATTCTAAATAACAGCCAGTAAAAAGAATATATGAGTGTCATACCCGCTCCTCAAAGTCCTCGAGAGTTAAGCTAGCAACAAGAGTCTCCACAACCTCCAGATCATTGATGATAGATGTAACCCCTTTAGTAGAATCTGAAATTTTGGTAAGAAAATTATATTAGTAAATAAATAGACAACTATGTTGTAGAATTAGAAACAACAAAAATGATCACCTTTTCTAGATGCAGCCGCCCAATCTTTAGTACAGATCAATGCTTCCACCATCTCGGGTTCAAGGCGACTACGGAATGGATCAGTCACACGACTACTAGCACTAAAAGCCGATTTTGAAGCAACAGTGGACACTTGCATGACAAATACATCACGGGCAACTAGAGATAAAATAGGATATATATCTTGCTGATTTTTCCACCAAGACAACACATCAAAATGCTGACTGGATTTATTAACCCTTAGTGGTTGTTCTTGCACATATCTATCCAAGTCGCATGTGTCACCTTCATTCGCCCCTTCCACATGTGAGCCATATAAGAAGCTCTCAAATGTATCACTTTCTTCTTCCAGGAAGTCATCTTTATTTGATTCAGCACTCATACTCACAATACTGCTAGATGCTGTAGAACTCTTTGTGTAAGAAGAAGCATATGCTTCATAGATTTGATTCACTACAACCATGCATTCTTCTACTTTAGCTTGATAATGTAGTTTACCATGAAACTTTCTTATGTAATACTCTACTGCCTTTTTCTTGATCCTAGGGTCAAGAAAGCTAGCCACAGCAAGAGCAATATTTGACTTCTTCCAATATTTCAAACTTAGCACTCATAGAGCGTGCCATGTTTCTAATAGTGTCATCCTCACTATTGCACCACTCAGAAATTATAACCTTTATGTCACAAAAGTTTGAATAAAACAGATTTGCCGTGGGGTATGAAGTACCTGACAGTAGCTCGGTGACATAATTGAATTTCTTCAAGCACTTACAAAGTGTCAATGCCTTCTCCCATTCAGCAGCTGATGGAGCTATATTGTCAAACATTTTCTTGTCAATCTCTTGAAGCCTCTCAAAAACTCTTCTATAATATAGTGCATCCCTCAACATGTGGTATGTTGAATTCCATCTTGTAACAACATTCAACGAGACACCCTTCTTTGTATCCAACTCACACTGAGATACACACTTTTGGAAGTCCTCCCACAACTGCGGAGAGCACTTTATAACTAATACAAATGATCTAATGTTGAGAACTGCATTTGCAATTTGTTGCAGACCATCTCTAGCAACCAAATTTAATATGTGATTTGCACACCTCACATGAAAGAATAGACCATCACATATTAGGGGGCCTCTTTTCTTCAGTACTTCAATAACATCCTTAACACATACATCATTTGTAGCTGCATTCTCCAAACTTAGAGAAAACATTTTCTTATCTATGAACCATCTTGTAATGTTTGAAGTAAATGCATCAGACAAATTAGTACCGGTATGCCGCCCTTCTACATGCATAAAACTGATAATCCTTTTCTGAATATTCCAATTTTCATCAACCCAATGGACAGTCACACACATATATCCTTTGTTTTGGTTCGAGGTCCACATATCCATTGTTGCGCTAAAGCGACAATTAACAGTTATGAAATACTCATACAGTTTTGCCTTTTCTTCTACAAATATGGCCATTAGTTCCTTCCTAACAGTTATGCGACTCTTCATAGGAAAGCTAGGGCACAAGGATTTGATGAACTCAATGAAATATTCATGCTCAACAATACTAAAAGGGTACTCATGCATGATTATCACCAGATAGAATTTCCTCAAAGAAGCCTCTTGATCATACCTATAAGGTTCAATAGGAGAGGAACCAGTAGTAGTATTCTTCTCTACTTTGAGTTGCTGTTGGCCACTCATTAAGTTGTGTGTCTTAAGGTGGTTCAAAAAGAGGCTTGTTCCATTCTTGCTGTTACGCTCTCTCTTGAATCCGCAGTGGTTGCAACTTGCCCATTGTAATTTGACCTTCTTGCCATCCACCTCAGCCCACTCAAAAAAAAGAGTGAAGTCTTCCCAACATTTTGATGTGGACTTTTTCAATCTCTTCCCTTTCAACTCATCTGGTATGCCATCAATATCGATAACACTACCCACTGTTGGTGCCCTTGGAGTTGGAGCTGGGGATGATGATGCTGTTAGGTCTATGGGTGAACACTGACTTGCATTTCCCGCACTACCACTGGCCATCTTTGAGATTCCTGATTTCCTGTAATCAAAATTGTAAGCTGTCATGCACTGAAGTTTGATAGGGGAAACTGGCGCAATAATATCATTTCATTGAAGCGACATTACAAGCAGAATCTTGATTTGAGGATAAGATCAAATCAAGCAGAATTTAGTTGGGGGCATTAACCCAACACTAATCTAGCATCTGATCCTACCTATACAATAATAATCAGGTAAATATACAATCGATCCATACATCGATGCTTGTTCCCCTGTGTCGGACTAATTAACAATGTTATTAAACAAAAATAAAATCACATGATAAATCCTTCTCCAACACAGGGCAATAGGCAGGGCATCATCTCACTCACAGATTCTTGCTGTTCTCTCAGTCTCAGTCTCAGTCTCCCCTCTTCTCGCCAAAAGGAGCAGCCATGTTGTAGCAGTTCCTTCCCTCCCAACAGATCAGAAGCAGCAGCAGCAGCAGCAGTAGAGGCGCTCAACAAGAGATTCCTAGAAGCTTGCAAAACCGCAGAATAATTTGGATACACTCATACACATATATATTGCTTGCTCATATAGAAGCCTGAAAGAGATCAACACAGAGCAAGAAATCGAGCTAGAGATATGGGGGTGATGGGTGAGGAGCAGGAGACAAATGACGGACCTGCCAACAGAACACTTGCAGAGGGGGGTGGTGACCTGTAGCTCGATGGAGGGGCAAGGCCGCAAGGGGCAGAGCCGCGGAGGGGCAAGGGGCAGAGCCGCCGGCGACAGCGGGTATCTCGGCCTGGAGCTGCGGCTTGCGGGCCTGCGACGTCGACGGGGTGGGGGCTGGCGGCGGGGAGTCAGGGACGGGGTGGGGCCTGCGGTGCCAACGGGGTGGGGGCCGGCGGCGGGGAGTCGGGGACGGGGTGGGGGCCTGCGGCGCCGATAGGGTGGGGGGCCGCTTGGGGAAGGAGGCAGAGAGACCGGCGACGGCGGCGAGAGTGGCGGTGTGCGCTCCGTGGCAACCGTGGCGTAGGCGCCGTCAGCGTCAGGTGCGGGGCCGGCGGCCGCCCGGGGCGTGCGGTGCGGGAGACCGGGAGTGGAGTGAGCGGGAGTGGACTGGGCTAGGTTATGCCGTATGTGGAGTGGGCTGGTCACTGGTGGGCTTATCGACTGGACCGCGGCCTGGTGCCCTGGTGGGCTAAAAATTGGATAATATCCGATTTCGCTTTTTCGGATATTCATTTAAAATTCTGGATAATTCGATATCCGATGGATATTTGGCATACTATATTTGCTTTTAGATATCTAAATCCGAATACGTATCCGATCGGATAGTTCATTTTTGTTCCCATATCCGATTTAATCAGATACGGATGTGATATTATTCAGAAATTATCTGACCCGGTTTCACCCATAAGCACATGTTGCTCCGCCCTCGCTCCGCGGGAGTCGGAGATCTCCTACCTCCTCGCTAAATCCCCTCCTCCTCCTCCACACTCCAGTGTGTCAGCAGAGCGGAGGCTAGCAAATTCAATCCCCAATTCCCTCACCCGAAGCGCCCCTACCCCAATCCAGGAGGTCAGGAGCAGATCACAGCGCGATCGATCAAGCCCGCCCGAATTACAGCTCCGGTTACCCCTGCTCCAGCTCGGGGTTTTCTGGTCAGGTAATGCCGAGGCCCTCGGAATTGCGTGCAGGGATTGGTGGGTTGGGGTCGGATTTAGGGGTTTTTGGAGTGGGAATTCCGTTTTCGAGGGATGAGGATTGGTGCTTGTGGTGTAGGGTTTTATTTTCAGTGGTTTGATCTGTGAATTGTGGGAGGCAAACGAACTTGTTCTTCCGCTTCCCTCCAAATCTAAGGTTGGGTATACTGTTTAATATTCTTTAAACTTCCTCTCGTGTGCATTAGAAATCGAGAGATTTTTTTCTTTTCTTTTTCCAGGAGACGTCGAAATCGAGAGATTTTGTGGTTAAGTTTGATCTCAGTTAGGTTCTGGGTTTAGCTGTGCTCGATTTAGGGGATTAAGTAGCTCTGATCTACTGGTATCGATTACTTGCTTCTTACTAGTTGTAGACTTATCGATGCTTCAGCTATTATGTGGGTCCGATTGAAACGTGTTATAGGCATATAATACTACTACAAAGCCTTTAGTCCCAAGCAAGTTGAGGTAGGCACATACTATCTCTTAATTATTCTTAAAAGCGACAAAGGCCATATATGAATTTCTTTTTAAAATGTCATCTCTCATTCATGTCTGCCTTAGCTTCTATTGTTCTGTTAATTTAATCTCAACTACCAGTCATGTTTCCATGGCCAACCATAAACCATTTGAAGTTTCCAATCTTTTGCATAATTCAGAACCTTGGTTCTGAGAGATGATTCGGGTTAAGAGCGAGAGCCTCTGGGAGACGCTTGATCTGGATCAGATTGCCTTGTCGTCTGGTGACGATGATAGTGTGAGGGCATCACCACGTAGGGGAGCTAGCCAACAACTGAAGAAAGGCCCTTGGACACCGTCGGAGGATGCCATCTTAGAGGCGTATGTTAAGAAGCATGGTGTGCGGAACTGGAATGTGGTGCAGAAGGACACCGGACTGTTAAGGTGTGGAAAGAGCTGCCGTCTCCGCTGGACAAATCACCTGAGGCCTGATCTGAAGAAGGGAACTTTCACCAAAGAGGAGGAGAAACTAATCATTAAGCTTCATCGTGACATGGGAAATAAGTGGGCTAGGATCGCTGCTTATGTAAGTTCTGTTTCCACTTCTTATTTTTTGTTCTCAGTGTTCTGCACTCATAAAATGTTATTCTCATGGTTCTCTCGTAAGTTAGGAATTATTTTTATTATTCTTGTACTTTTGTCCATATACTATCTAATCTTGCATCTGATTTTGATCTCACAGCATCCTTAATACCATGATATTTTGAATGCATGATATTGTTCTTTTTATCGTTTCATACATGTATTTGTTGTTGTATCTGGTTTATGTTGTTGGGGATTTCCGTCTTGAAGAGTATGTGATAGTTCTGATTAAGAACAGAAGTAAAGTATTAGTTCCAGACACTATAATGTCATTTTTATTGTGGTTGCCGTGTTACTTCTGAAGGTATATGTAATATATAAAACTTGATCATTTTCTTGGTGCAACCTAATAAAGTACTGAACTTATAGTCCAGATTAAGTTATTTTGTTGTTTGAGCAAATAATCCTTATTTCCTGCTAACCCCTTGCTTAGATCGTTCTGCCTACAAAATCGTCAGTCGATCCAGTTTTTTCATTTCCTTAGATTTGTGCTGATCACGTATATCAAGCAATTGACATACGCTTCGCCTATATTAGTCGTTCCTGTTCTGTTTAGTTTATATGATCACTTGTAAGAAGCGAAGTGGTAATTTCCGACAGTATCTTTACTCTTATAAAGATATCAATTGACGGCGGCAGTCCGTCCACGTTCGGACAGACCACCATTTGGACCCAACAGAAACGGTTGAGATGAGAGCATATGTGACTGATCTAATATAGCATAAACAGTAGTATAATCTTCTTAAATATATAATATTATTATTTTTAATCTGTAGCAATGCACGGGCATTATGCTAGTCAATTTTGTATGACATAATCCACATATTGTTGAACCAATTGTTGGTCAAAGATAAATTTTGAAAAACGTGTGCGTGTTATATTTCCGGAAGGAGAGAGTATCTTGCTGCATGTACATACTGATTTTGGTAGCTTGTCTTTAAAGAAACTTACCAGTTCTATATGCATTTTTTTCTCCTTTAATTGTCAAGGTCATTGTCACTAACCTTGAGACATGTTCTCAGTTGCCAGGGCGTACTGATAATGAGATAAAGAACTACTGGAACACTCGAATAAAGAAATGCTGGCGTACCGTTACACCTATATATCCTGCCAATATATGTCCGCAGGCTTCAAATGAGTATCAGCATGAGTCCACTGAGTTCAGTTTCAGCGAGAAGCTGGCCAATGATCTCCTTCATGGAAATGGTCTATCTGTTCCCGACTTTACCTGGGACAATTTCATTGATGACCGAGAAGGTTTATCTTATGCACCCTATCTTCCAGATGTTTCGATCAGCAATTTACTTGGTCAGAACTATGCATAAAAAAATTATGGCTTCATGGATCAAGTAAACCAAGAAAAAGTTCTGAAAGAATCTGAGATTTCACTTGTGTTGAATGCGACCATCGATGGTATGTTTTCCTCAATTAATAAATCCTTGAAAAATTCCGAGAAGCTCGTGCAGGCTTTTGTTTCTGACTGTCACCATGCGACCAACTTTAGCGATGGACTGCCTCACCTTTTGCAGGTACTCTCCTTGGTAGCCATGCCTTTTCAAATGGCAGCTTCTCTGCTTCTAGGCCCACAACTGGTCCTTCGAAGATGGAGCTCCCTTCATTCCAATACTGCGCTGAATCCGATCCAAACGACTGGTCCACGTACTCAAGGACTTCTGTTATACAGCTTGCCAACTTTGCTGACCTCCGCATGCACTCCTCAGCGGCAATACTATCAGCGAAGTTTGAGAGCATGTGCATGTCACCAAGGAACAGTGGTCAATCGGAAGAAGTGCTTCCAGAAGCTCATGCATTAAGCTCTGTGAACCAACAGCTATCGGTGGGGAGTTTGAGTTCCTCTATTGGTACATCCTGCGATGCTATGATGGGATCTTCAGAGCTCGGTCTGTGGGAACAAGATCCAATTTTTGCACTCTTATCAGCGGCTGTCTTTCCGCCCCGCCTCTTTGTCCAACATCGCCAGACGAGCTTCAGAAGTCCGAAACATCTTGTGGTTGGTACAGTTTAATTTCGTCATCTTTTACTGATAGTATGGCTAGTTCACTGATTCACTTGTTATTAATACTCATTTGCAGCAAATAGCCCTGTGTTTGGTTCCAGTGAACCGGCAGCGCCCCAGTATGTACAAGGAGAAGTTTCGCCTCATCGAGAAGATTCCAGGCTAGATGTACTGTTCTCTTGGAACACCATGAGTACCCTTAAATAAGGGAAAAGTTTGCCGAGTTACGTCCGATGGAGCCATTCCCTCCGACGGAGCGAAAGAAAAATCTCACGCCACGTGGATCAATCTCACATCCACTCCTCTGTCCTCATCCAGCCTTCCACACATCTTACACGGCTTTTCATGTCTCTGTCACGCACTCTCTCTTACTCGTTCTCTCTCTCCTTCCATTAGTCTTCACATGAGGTGAGGGGAGCACCGGATTCGCCTGCTGCTGGCGATGCATCCGGGCACGGCGAGCAGTAGCCGGCATGAGCACGGGAACTCCGGCGAGCTAAGCCTCCTCCACTATCGTTGGGTTTTTTTTTCTAGTTGAATGTTGCACAACGTGTTTCTGGATGTTGCACTATGTTATACGGATCTGTTGCAATATAATGTTCGTGTTGTCGTAGTGCTGCTAATTTGATGCTGCACCAACTTGTTTTTCAATGTTGCACTGCACTTCTCCCTTTGTTGCAGTAAGTTGCTATCGATGCTGCACCAAAATATTCATGATGCTGCACTACTTTCTCGGTCCAATGTTGCAGTTACTTCTACTGGTGTTGCACAAAATAATTTTTGGAGGTTGCAGTTTACTCATTTCTTATGTTTCAGCAAACGATTTTTTGGATGCTGCAGTTTGTGTTTTCAATTTCTTGCAGCTTGTTTTTCTCTTTTTCAAAGGGGGGTAGATGTGGAGTGGGTGAGGAAGAAGACGAGGTAGGGAGGGAAAGGGAGAGAGGGAGGAAGACTGGCGCGGGCAAGGGCGTGCGCCCGGGCGCGAGAGGGCGAGGCCGCGAGCCAAAGCCTGGACGTGAGGCGCGAGCAGAGCGATGGCTGCAAGCACACAGTGAATCCAAGGGCGGAGAGCGTTTGATCGTCCGATTTTGGAGTTTACATGGGAAGATGGTAGCGGAATTTGTGACCGGAAATCCGCATCTTTGTAGACTGATAGAGTTTAGTAGCTTGTGGTCTGCCTCCCTCTGGTTAGGAAAGGCAAATGTCGCAGCGGAATCGTGAACGCAACCGTCATTTGGTTTCTTGTTGGTATGTGTGTTTATAGCTGCGAGAAGAGCGTCGTGTCACGCATTATCACGGCCATCTGGTAGGTGGGTGTTAAATCCAAATTTCACCGGTTTTTTCTGCCCACTTCTTCAGAGCATCTCCGATTCATAGTGGCAAGCCGACTGATGCAGGGTAGCTCTAGGTCTCTGAAGCGATGCGACAATGCTTCTCTGATCCCTGTGATACATTTGGAAAGTAGTAACATCTCTATACTGGCTTCACAAGAATTAGCTGAAGCTACTTTAGCCCGAAGCGACGCTCTTTGCCGATGTGGTATGCACCTCCTACGAGCGAAACAAAAAAGTTTGCACGGAGAAGCAATTAGCACTATACGCGTACTTTGCTACAGAATAAAAAATATATATTTTATATTTATAAAATTATACTACTAACTATGCTATATTAGGTCATTCACACCCGTTTTATCTCAACTATTTCTGTCGGGTCTAAATAATAGTACATCTAAAGGTGAATGGATCGTCGTCACCGATTGACATATGTATCCGTGTTAGCTCCCCGTACCCTACCGACTACCGTGTCTGACATGCTCGTTCATTAGAGAAACGTCGCCGTGGACGCTGCCACAACATCGCACTAGTGATACGTCCTGAGTCCTGACGGGCGGAACAGAGACAAACGGAGACGGAGAATTAATTGAATTGACGCTTTGCACATCGTGATCGTCGTGCGATCCACGGCCCGTAAGGCAAGGTGTCGCGGCCGCGCCGGATCCTCAAACAGCGCGGCACGCGCGCGCCCACACTTGTCGGCATCCTCCTCCCCCCGCTTCCCCCGCGTCGCGTCCGCGAGACAAACTCCGAATCCAAAAACGAAGAAAACCGCACGCCCGGAGCCCCAAAATTCTCGTGCATCCCGTCCGACCGCTTGCGTCCACCCCAACGCTACGCAACCCGCTGGATTCCTCCCTCGCTCGCCCGCTTCCTACTGCCGTTACCGCTACTACTCCTACACGAGCCTCGGTCTCGTCACGGCGGGTGACAGCCATGGGCGCCGCCACCGGTCCCCCTCCGCCGCCCGTCTCGCACGCTGCGGCCGCTATGAGCTCTATGGCTGCCGGGCCGGATCCGCCGGATCCGGGCGCCGAGGAGGCGCCGGTCGCGTGGCCGGAGCTCCGGCGCCGCCTCGCGGATGTCGGGGGCCTCGCCGGGGAGCTCGCGGCCGCGGCGGAGGCGCGGGCGGACCTGGCCCGCCGCCTCGAGGCCACGCTCGAGGTGCGTGCGTCTTCTCCCCGCGAATGCTGCGCGCTTGCTTAATTTGATTGTCGCGCCTCTTGTTGGGCATGGCTTGATTTGATTTGACGTGGTCGGGCGCTTGCTGCTGCTGCACTGCTGCAGGTGAGGAGGGAGTCGCTGCGGCAGGGCGCGGCGCTGGACGAGTTGAGGCGGCGGCTGGAGCTGCGGCAGGGGCGCGCGGATGACCTCGTCGTCGGGAAGAGGAGGGCAGTCGAGGGCGTCGAGCTGCGCAAGGAGCAGCTGCAGGCGCAGATCGAGCGGGTGCTGCCGCTCTCCAGGGCCCTCGCTGCCGCGCACCGGCAAGTGCAGGTACCCGTTTCTCTGGATGCAAAATGTTGCGGTTGGATTGGGACTGGCTGCTTTACTCTAATAGCACGTATCGATTGCAGGAAGCCAAGGACGTGTTATCTGGAGATAAGGCGCGGCTTGGGGAGCTGCAGAGGCTGCTTAGGATGAGGCAGCAGTGCATGATAGGCCAGGTTGCTGCCTTGTACCCTGTGAGGGTCTTCCACGATCTGCCGCACGCAGAAAACCGTCGTGCTGATACTAATGGTGAGAATCCAGTACTCATGTGTCTCTCCTGAGAACAATGCTTAATACGATGTTGCATGATTTTAGTGTGTATCCTTTTGATGAAAAGCATTCCTATAGAACCCAAGTATATGCCGTAGTATTTGCCTGTCGTCTTATATCCCCTCTAACATAGTATACAGTTCTAACAAAGCCACATAGGATACGTGAGATTGTTCAATTTGTTCAATTGCTTGAATCTGTTATCTCTTCAAAGTGAGCAAGCTACCTTCTTTGTGTGGTATTAATATTTTTCATGTATTAGTACAAGGCAGTGTTATATTGTTTATTCACTGATCTGTTGCTGAATCTGCTTCATCATTGTGATTTATTGCTCTGCTCTTACATCGGTGGCATCCATGATTCCATGCCTATGGTGTGGCTCTAGTTTAGTTTCCGATATGCTATTGTAGTTGGAGAGACCGCTCCCTGCACTCTACCGACAGCGTGAACTGAAGGAGTGCACCAGCTACTGCTTAAAAATCTTCAGACATAGACATTTGCATCTTGGTTCCCACACAACTTAATTTGATATTTGTATGCAAGGATTGCTACTATGATTTTTTTTTGGTGAGAATTAACTGAAATAGTTGATCCCTGTATCTCTCTGTAACCATTTATGACGAAATGACAAAATACTTTCAGGAGAGCATGGAACACTTCCACAGGAGAATGGAACACTTTCAGACGAGAATGGAAATGGTACACATTTACTCAGTGTTATCAAAACTCCACAAGTTCGTCACTTGTCGTTTTTTGGTTGGCAAATTGCAAACCATAAGGCAAGACAGAAGAGTCACAGTGACAAGGAGCTTCAGAGGTCTGCAGCTGTGCTGGGATATGCAGTACATGTAAGTTTGTCTGCCCAGTGCACTTGTACCAACACATTCGATCTAGAACATATATCCCAACCTAGCTGGACTCAATGTCATGCTCAAAAGATAAAATACCAAAACAAAATTCTGTACAACTAACCTTCTGATATATCTTCTGATCCGTCCTATTCTATACCATACCACCAATAAGAAAGATCAACATAAGAGTATTGAGTTTTTCATATATTAATTTGGGATACAGTAATAATAGGCAATACAGCCTTTTCAAATTTAGTGGTTTCTATAATATCAAGCATAAAACATGATAGGAGCGCAAGTTATTCTGCCTGCATGCACCTACTAGATTGGATTTGTGATGCAGTCACAAGATTACAAGAGTTAGAATCACCATGCTTACTTTCTTAATTTTTTGTAGGCAATCTTGCTCATAGCCTCATATCTTGATGTTCCTCTCCGATATCCATTGCGTTTTGGAGGATCACGATCTTATGTGAGTGATTGTTTGCCTTCAGCTCTAACAGCATCAGTTGCTTCAGCAGAGCATCCAAGTGTCGACAGCACTGACTCAAAACTAACAGAATATCCCCTTTTCCTGGAATTCCAAGATGACTCGAGTAAGGCGTCCTATGCCATTTACCTGTTGCACAAGGTGTGTATTCTCCACTTAATCTTGTATTCTATCTCCTTGTTTGTCTCTGTAGTGTTTGTTTAATCCAGTTTCACAAGCAAACTAAGACTGCTATTTCCATTTCCATGGTGGGTGGTTAGGACACAGAGCAGCTTCTGAACTACATTGGAGCAGATAGTTCTGGAAGGAACGTATTTGGTAATCTGCGAGACCTTATTAGGATTATACAGTCGGATGAGTATGTGTACATATGATGGATTCCGTGATCATTGTGGTTTTGGATCGCTTATGCTGTAGAAATGGTAGTATACAGATTTAAGGTGTCCTTTCTGTTCTTTTGTGTGATTCTTGCCTAGTTTCGCTGTGCTGAGTTTTTGTATGCACAGGAAAGAGGCGCATTGGGTTTTGTTAGATGAAACGAAATTTACAGATGGGGTGAGCATGAGCCTCTCCATGTATAGGCTTGAGGTTTCTTGGTGCTACCCTCTGAGGGTAATTGGATGTTGCATTATGAGTTAATTTCAAATTTACATTTTTCTTACCCAATATGTTGCCCTCACACTGGATTGTGAAAATTCAAGAGCTACTTAGGACCCGTTTGAAACGCAAGAATTTTCCTAGATTCTTGCGCGGATTGAACCTTTTCCTCTTAATTTTTCGCGCTCCAAGCAGGTTCACTCTACACCTAACTCATGAATGATTTGAGCATGGTTATCACGAGTCCAATACTAATATGAAACATCAGTCACCTAACTTCATGACTGATTTAAGCATGCTATTGTCATGTGAACAATTTATGAACACACATTAAAAAGAAGAAAGTGCATCAGACGTATTCTGGTGCACCTAAAGTCGGTGCATCATTAACAACTGAGCTGTTAAACATCATCAACACCAGAGAGACTGACGGAGACCAAAGAAAAGAATCCGGAAAGAGGCTTTTCGGCACCGTCCACGACCCCATCCAGACCAGAAAAGGCTACTCCAGGAATTCAAGAAAGCAACAGATGCAGATCCCGCACAGGCGCACACCCACCAAACACGCGGGGGGGAAGGCTCCACCCACTCCCCACCCCACACTGCCTCGGCGGCCCCACCACCGGCGACGGCCGCAAGTACCTGCAGATGCTGAGAGGCCGGGCCCGCCTCCTCCCCCCACCTTCCCCCACTACCATTAATCTGCCATTTCGTGGCTCATCTCACCTGTCTCACTTTCTTGAGCTCGTGTAGTGTTCGCCTTCACTTTACTTCCCTTCCCTTCTTCTTGCCGACCGCCATTGCCGCGCCTGTTGTTGTTCTTGACGTGCCTTTGGCTTCTTGTGCTGCTGCTGCTGCTTGACCACCGTCGATCACCCCGGGTGACTCCGGTCCTCTGTATCTTGTCTGTGTCCCCCCCCGAATCTCGGGCTCCGATCACCGGCTGCTTAAAGGTACGAACTTCTGATGCTATCCATGTGCGTTTGTAACATCATAATACATCCCGATTATGCTGCTGCGATGATGGCTCATCGAGATTTAGCATTCTGTTAACACGGTTGGATTTGGACCAGTTCTTGTGGATAGGTTGTGTTTCCAGAGGAATCATGTGAATTGCGTTCTTGAATTGCTTCACTTTCATGGGGGTTTGCTTAGGGAATGTTATGCGATTGGGTCCATTTGATCAATTGTGCTGTTTAGTACTTTCTGAACTATCCTTTGGTATAACCTGGAGTTGTCTAGGTATCACACAAGTTGCTGGCATAATATTTGTTCTGTTTACATTGTTTTTTTTTGAAGAACCCTTTGTTCTATTTACTTTACTCTTCGTTTCTTTGTGGTCTATTATACCTAAGGAAGTAACACTGCCTGCGATTTTTTATGCTAGATTTATGCTGCCAAGTGTGAGAACACTGGCCATGGGTGTTATGGCAAAGCATGACACGTTATGCATCAAGAAAGTCATGAGGTGTTCTATCAGAATAAGCTATAGATGTGCTTCCGAACATCGGGTTCTCTTCAGTCTTGTCCTACTGCTTTACCTGCTGTACAAATCTTCACCGGGTTTCTTCGCTTTCCTTCTCGCCTCTTCCCCTGTAATTATATGTGCCACCCTTCTTCTCGGCGTGCTGCTAAGTTATGGGAGCACACACCTTCCTGAGACCGACGAAGACGGGAAGGCTACCACATATGTTTCAGCTCCCGAGTTTGGGAAATTTTCCAGAAATATTCATTTTGAAGCACGCCAGGGATTTTCAGTCCCTGCAATTAAGGAGAACACAGTTAGCTTCAAATGTTGGGAAATCAAAAACCCAAGTTTTGGAAAGGGGAGGGCTGACAAGTGTGTTGAGCTGGATGATAGTGTTCCTCTTCTGAAGGGAGTTGATCAAGGAGATGAGAGAATTGATGCGCGTGATAGACTCGAGGAAGTGCTCACTTCTATTCCTTCCATGGTGACACTGCCCCAAGAGTTTGGTATGGAGGAATTCATGAATGCTAATCATGAACGAGATTCCAAAGATCCTTTTCCCAGCAAGGATAAGGGTGATGAGTATGCTAACTTGTCTGAGGATGTTCATCAGAGTAGACTTGATGGGAAAGATACAACATTTGGCTTATGTTCTTCCAGTGAGAACGACAGGGAAGATTGTGAAATGGTGGCGAAGGTAAATCAAGATAGAGTATTAACGGATTCACAAAGTGATGAGATGAGAGCGGTTTCAGAAGATAAGCCAGCTGAGAAGCTAGCAGGTGCTTGTAGATGGGGCCGTGCCTTTTCTGTTCGTCAGAGGAAGAAGCTTCCTGATTTAAAGATTGAGGCTATCACTGCTGCTGTGGACAACCACTTAGATTCTTCTCTAAGTTCACCATTCGCTAGAGTTGGCAGCTATGATGGTTCGTCAGGTTTTGATTCTGATAAAGCAGAGAGTTCCTCTTCTGATGTTTCTGTGACTCACGTTGCTCCGGTGCTCCATGAGATTGATCCTCTTTTAGGTGAGGAATTCCCTATTCCCAATCCCATTACCAATGATGATTCGACCAGTGATTCCAAGTTCTGCCCTCAGGATTCTGAGATCGAAAGAGATAGTAATAACAAGACTGATATTAGTAAAGCCATAAATGATGGTAAGGATGGTGTTGAGAAGGATGACGGGAAAGAATCTGCAATTCTTTGGACAGCTGATGACGATAAAAATGTAATGGACCTTGGGTACTCTGAGGTGGAAAGGAATCGTAGGTTGGAGTTTTTGATGGCTAAGAGAAGATCAAGGAAGAACATAATATTTGATCTTGACAGGAACTTGATGGATCTTGACGGGAATGTTGTTTCTAGGAGTGCAGATAGTTTTTCATGTTTCTCTATACAAGTTCAACCTATTTCAGTACCAAGGAGAAACCCATTTGACCTTCCTTCTGATTCTGATGAGGCTGCCATTCCTGGCTCAGCTCCGTCTATCCTGCATCGGCGAAAGAACCCTTTTGAGCTCCCTTTTGAACAATCAAATGATAGTGGTCTCCCTGCACATGATAACTTGGGGACAGGTTCCCATCAAGAAACGTTCTTCAGAAGGCATGACAGCTTCAACATTGGCAGCCAGGATAGACATCTTTCTAGATTTAAGCCATGCTTTGTGCTCGAGGCGATGGACATCGAGGAAGGAAGCACCAGCAATTTCCAGAGGCAGTTCAGTGACAGGAGCGTCTCCAAACTGAGCGCTGTTACTGAATCTGATACCATTTCTTCGGTCGCTGATCAAGAGGAAAGCAATGGCCTCCTCACAAAGGATTTCCTTTGGTATTTTCAGAGGCAGTTCAGTGATAGGAGTGTATCTAACCTGAGCATTGTTACTGAATCTGATACTGTTTCTTCGGTTGCTGATCAAGAGGACCACAATGACCTCATCAAAAAGGATTTCCGTTGGGGACATGCATCACCACACCTCCTAAGACAGGAGAGTGATCTTGGATATGTTGAAAGCGAATGCTCAGACGTGATCAATTCTGCGGATAATGGAACACTGGATACTGTCACCAGTGGAACAGAGCCAGAGGCAGTGGAGAATACTGCAACATGAGTTCCATAAATATCCATAACAGGCTTATTGAAGCCTTGGTCTAAAAAAAAGACTTATTGAAGCCTTTTATCAATTTTGGCAGCAAGGAGTTTGTGATGAAAGAACACATGAATTTCCTGTAGCCTTTGCTCATGTTGCATAGTTCTTTTCTTCTAAGTTTATCTGATGCACTGATTTGCATTCTTCAGATACAAGCATAACTCAAAACACACACACAAGAATCTGTACATTTTCGGTAATGTAATTGAATAGGACATCATGCCATCCAGGTACCATTCTTTGAACATAAAGCCTTGTGTCTATATAGGTATTCCATCCAATGGAATGTTGAATACCTGTATAAAGATTTCAACTCTGGTTCCTGTTTGCTTGTACGAAGTTTTCCAACTCTCATGATGTAATCCGGAGCCACGCTAGAACAGTGGCCGGCTACTCTCTAGAGTTTGGAACTTGCGAAATTCTGGTTTTGTGGGAAAGAGAGTAGGAAGCATACTTGGATGCGGACAAAAAGGCTTAGCTTTTCGGTCCCTCTTGCCATCTCAGCTACAGCGCTTGCTTCACTGACAAAACAATTCCCTCTTTGAGTCACACAATTCAATGACAAGTAGAATACAGTCCCCAGAACAACCCAATCTTGCATGCATTCATGCCTGATGGATTGCCCCATTTGTACGTAGATCAGATTCTTCTGAAGTTTCTTCTGGCGGAGGATAGCTTCTGCTACTCGCCATTCTGGCCACAAAATGGCGTGTTCACGTCTTGTCACACTGCATGATCATTCGTCCTCGTAGCCTAAAGATATCTTTGATGCAAATGGCAGTGACTAAGCCTGTCTGGGGCGCAGGGATTTTTTTAGGTGTTCCTTAGTGAGCACAGAACAACAGGGAATACTACCGGACCAAGAGTTAATGGTGCCCATAACGTTGTGCTCAAATCATCAGTCTGATTCTAACAACGTTCATCCCGAGTGAGGCTAGGATCACAGCCATCAAATGTTAGACTATGGTGAAGTGCCAAATACTAAAAGTTACTCCTGGATGCCATTAAATCACACCATGAATAACCATCACTCATTCTAGCCATCAAATCTAATAGTAATCATCTTCTGGTACGGACCACTCCGCTAGGAATTGATTACATATACAAGACCTTGTTTCGCAGGAGTGCTGCTGGATCAGTCAGTCAATCACTCACTCATCAGAGCGCACAACATGTAAACCGTCACATGTTGGCATCTCTTGCATCGTATGGTTTGCTTCAAGGCATTCTTAATTAGTACTCTTAATGCTGAGGCACCCTGGAGTCTTAAGCAAACCACACATGCTGCTACCTTAGTCCAAGAAACATACTCATAGGGTAGAACAGAGAGGATAATGGCATCACGTGGCAGCAGTCAGATATGTTTAATTTTGTTGGTGTATCATGTGAGTCACGTTGTTTGTCAAGTCTCTTGAAGGAGGTTCCATCCTAACCCTATGGAAAGTAAGTTTCATCCGAAGTTCCAAATTAGCCCATTTGAAGTTGCAAAACATTCGTGTAATTCTCGTATTTGTTTTGCATGTCAACACAAAATTCATATACTTTTGTTTCTGTTCCTGATTCTTTTTTCCTTTGGCGTGTCCATAGTTTATAAAATGGCAATAACATTTTCGTCCGTCCAAAAGCTGGAATACGCAATTCTCATCGTGACTGGCATTTATACTGATGAAAGGTCAAGAAAGTCGATGAAATGATAACATTGAAGCCGGTAACACAATCGCAAGTACTGTTTGGTCGAGTTTTAGCTCCATATTCTCGCTCAGTTTCTTTCACTCCAGCTTCCAAAATTTGCGAAGCTTGGAGTGTTCAAGCTTGCGAAGCGTTATACCTTTGGCGTTATATTTTAGGGGGTGTTTGGTTGGGCTTTTCAGTAGCTTTTGACGGGAAAAAGCTGCAGCCCAACCAAATGGTCAGCTTTTCAGCAGCTTTTGCCAACAGTAGTTGTGGGTTTTGTAGTGCAAATTCAGCTGTTTGAAAAAACTGTCTTCTACCAGCTTTTTGTAATGTGCTAAAATTTCAGTGCTCATTTTCCAAAATGCTGTAGATGGTTTGGATCAACCAAAAGCCATATGTTCACTTTTTCACAGCCACAGCAGCTTTTCCAAGCCAGCCAACAACAGCTTTGTCAACAGCTACAACCCAGAGGAAAAGCTGCTGTGGCTGTGAAAAAGTGAACATATGGCTTTTGGTTGATCCAAACCATCTACAGCATTTTAGAAAATGAGCTGGTAGAAAGCAGCTTTTTCAAACAGCTGAATTTGCACTGTAAAGCCCACAACTGTTGTTGGCAAAAGCTACTAAAAAGCTAACCGTTTGGTTGCTCTAAACATGCCCTTATATGGACGTAGCTTCTTATGTGCTTAGGAAGCGCAATTCCTCGTCGTTCATGTAAGCTTCATGATGTTACTTTCTAGCTTTCGAATTTTAAATCTGTTCCAATTCTGTGCATGATAACAGTATTTTAACTTTTCGAGATCGAGTAACTTCAGTTAATGTAAGAGCAAATACACAGCTACCTTACCCACAACCAAAGAAGTGGGCTCTCCATGTCAGCTGCAATATGTACAAATATCTACAACTGGAGGGCCCACATCCCCAACAAAGCCTGCATACCTCCATGGACTGCTCCTGCCATAGGCCCTGTGTTAGCAGTCCGCTGGCAGCATGCATGTAAATGCATGTGATTCTCTCACTTATGGACAAAGAAGCTCCAGACTTCAATGCACAGTGAAACTATTTGTTGCTCATCTTACTTTGCATTGCGGTGCATTGCATGCACCAAACTAAGAAGCATGCATGTATGGATGAGCTGAGCTCATTGGCAAGGAAAATAGGTCACCCTGCCTGTTTGGAGTAGGTGCGCCGACATTGCCCAGAAGATTCCAAGTTTGTAGGGATGCCTGTTCATTGCTAATATACATCGATACATGCATCTGTTGATCTTGAAAATTCAGATCGCAAGAAAAAGAATGTTGAATTTGAAAATTAGCCTAATTGTGCACGGACGGTGCTAATGCGCAACCACTAGCGCCTGAGTGGGATTGTGCTAGCCCGACCCCTGACAGTGTTCTGGGCCCTCGTCCTCGGTCTCCTCCATCTTGGCCCTACCATCGGACTCGCACGCCCCTCCTGCTCCTAGTTTTTTCTTTTGAATGCAAAAGTGAAGATCCAGAAGACAGCATACGCCACTATAATACATTATCGTGGATTTTTTGCCCCTACAGCGCTCCGCCTCCGTTCCCTCCTATTTCGGCCTTTACGGCCTCTTTTATCCACACACGTTTCTAGATTTAAAGTGGGTCTCCCGTAGACCCATCAGTGTCTCACAAAAACCTTAGAATTAATTTTTATCAGACTTTATGGATTTCTTGCCAGAAGCCAGAGTTCAACAATTAGACCTGTCGAGCTCTATTTCATATCCGTTACCAGGCAAGTCCAATTTTTTGTTCATATCTGTTGAGAATATTTTACAAAACTTTCTTTCTTGTTTATAACATGTATAAAATAAAAACCTATTTTTTAAAGTGAATCAGTTGAGAATCTTTGATCGTCGGTTTTTGGATGTGATCATTGTAGGTGGTGAAACCTTGGAAAGGTGCTGAGGACACATTGGAAGGCAGGTTTCATCACACGGTTTTGTTTATATAAGGTTAAATTAACCAATGATCGATTGTGCTTAAGCACCGTAGCGATCGCGCTTACCACATACCCTGTATGAACGGGGTTGAGCTAAAGTACTTTTGTCATAGGTCATACTTCTCTGGGAAAGCAAGACCTCGGTAGTTGGACGCGATAGTATCAACCACCGGGAAGGTGGTGTTAGCCATAATATGTTGAACGTTAGGGTATCAACGGGAGACCAGTAGTCCTGTCCGTTGTGCAGGACTACGACGTGGGATATCACTAAGCAGACAATGAAACGACTCTATGATCTCAGGAGTGTAGGTAAGGTTTGGCCACCTTAAATACATGACTATAGTCGTTTGTGGGTACAGTTGTGCACCTCTACAGAGTGTAAGAAAAAGTGTGATAGTGTCATGTTCCAGGTTGGGACTGCGAACGTGGTAGGCAAGGATCATAGCAGCCTGTGAGACATGAGATCATAGTCTCTTAATTAAAATTTTACTATCTTACCTTATAAAATGCATTCTTTTGGAGAGCACTGCTATTCTTAGTAAATAATGCATCAAACCCTTCTTGTTATTCCTGGATTTGTTGAGTACCTTTTGTACTTATCCCTCTATTCTAATTTCTTTGGCTACAACATGAGCCGACGATGAAGCAAGACATAGTCTATGTCGAGGTCGAAGACGAAGTCTCTGAGGAGCGGCAATGACAAAGGAGGATGAAAGCGTAGACTACTACTTCGACTACTGTGATGGGAATACTACCAAGTAGAAGGATAGAAAGTGAGAGACGAGAGTTGTAGATATGTCTTTTGTGTAGCCGACTGGAAACGGTTTAAATTCTCCGTACTTTGGAAATAAGTTTGTATAATTGTACCTTATTCTTTGAGTTTGTAAATTAAGTTGTGATAAATGGATCACTGCAATACTTCTGTTGTGCTACTCTGTGTGATATGTTGTGGACGAGAAGGTACTTCGTCTACGATATGTCAAAGACTAACGTGTTATCCGCAAGGGTAGTATGTGGGTCACCGCAAATGTCAACCGTAGTTGAGAGTGTCATGATTTCATACGGTGGTGCATATCACAAAATAAATAGTTGTTCATACATTGACAACACACTGATGAAATATTTATTCTCTTGCTATCATTAAGGAGTCAACAACTCTACCACAGAAGGTGTTCCTGTCGATCGCATCAAGTCTCGCTGGAACGCTATCATCTTGTAGTGGTGCGGATCCCGGTTCCACTTCGGGAATATAGTCCTCATCTTCATCACACTTGTCGAACTCCTTGTCATGTAGCTTGCTATCCCTAATGAGATTGTAAACCGACATACAAGTAATGATAATATTCTTTTTTCTACGAAGCTTGAAACTTGGCACAGCCTTCAAGATACGCCATTTTGCTTTGAGAACTCCAAATGAATATTCGATCACACTTCTAAGAGAAGAGTGAGCATGATTGTACACATTATACTTCCCTCTTGGTTATCGTCCATGATGAAATTCTAGTAGGTGGTACATACAGCCTTTGTAAGGAGCAAGGTATCCATCCTGATTTGGATAACCAAAATTGACAAGGTAGTATTTTCCTATAAATATGGAACAATTTAGTAGAAGCAAAGAACATTGGAATTGGAATCTTTATGATTGCATAGATAAATTGGTATTTACAAGAGGTGTAGTGTCACACCCTGAATTCCAACACCCAAAAATTAGGCCAACAATTTTTTTTGCTAATAATGCTGATTAAAATACACCAAATTAAAACTTTTATTCAAATCATGCTTCTGCAAAACCCTAAAGTGAGTCAACCAAAATCTTCTACCTCTGCTCTTAGTTTCCCTCAACCTCCGCTGTATCGCAGCTCTGTCCGGCAAGGAGTACAAACCTTGCTTTACACCTTGTCTCCATGCATGACCATTCGTCCTTGCATTCCACCACAAACACATCTTCGGCATTCCCCTTCCCCTTTTCCCTAGTCGGTGTAACCTGGACCGACATCTGCGGCAAGGTACCCACACGGTACTTTTGTGAAATTAAAGCATATATACGTCGCGAACTTCTTCCGAATGACTTGAAATTTACCACCAACTTCGACATGTCCTATCATGAGTATGCGCCCATATATACTGCTTTTATGTATACGCACATACGCCAAACCCTAATCCATCCTCCGGAGATACGGATCAGAACCTTAATTCGTTGTTCGACTCTGCCACAATCCCATGCATATATATGCATATATCAGTGGCAGCATTCAAACTCCAACTCACCGTAACCTCGCATGTCCACTCCATCCACATGCAAACCCATATATGCTAAAATTCCCAAGTGTATGTATGCACATACCCTCTGGACTCTATTTCATTTCTTTCGAACAGAAGTGAAATCTAAAGCACTAACTCCTTCATCCTCCCTCGATATTGCCGACACCACTTTCTTTGCTCCGGCAATATATGACCTATCTCTCAAACTCCTTGTGCATCCTTTATTCCTCGGTCCCACGACCGTGGAACCCTAAACCGCCTCCGATGCTATACATCGTGGGAGCAATCCTGATGTGTGAAGGCACACTTGGTGTCATGATCGTTTGCCTCACTTTTTCTTCACCTCTTTATTCCTTGACGGACATTCATGCCCGCGTATACTGCTCTCCGGCGTACGCATGTACACAAACCTCAAACAGCTACAAATAAATCGAAGTGCTATCGTATGAAAGTCCTAATTCATGTCCTTATCTTAGTCATAACTTTATACATAGTTCTCCCTTCCCTGTCCGTCTCATCTTTATTCCCCAACTTTACCTTCTTTGCTCCTTGCCCTCTGCACCTCCTGCCAGCGCAAACCTCGCACGGTGCTAAATTGCTCGGTGTAAGGTGGTTGTCCCCCTACCATGCACGAGCTGCCAGTGTGTTTTCTTTTTCCTACTCCTCCCAAGACCAAACCCAGCACTCAACCCCTAGGTCTAAGTTCTCCTACCCTCCATAAAAAAAATCAGCTACTTATTCGCATACAGAGCACCCCAAATAGCTGAACTACTCCATTCCTTGCTCCCTCAACCACCCAACCCAATCCTTCACTCCACCTCCACAGCATTGTCAAACCCTCCCGTTCACTTCTTTGCCTACAAGGTTCCTCACTGCCACTTCCCTGTGTTCTTTTCTCTTTTTCTGCCATCTCTTCTCCCTATCTACTATCTGCCCCCAAGTTGTACCAACCGACCTGCTCCCATATCCCTTCCAGGTGGGTCCGGGTCCCAATAAGCAGCTCCCCTTTTCTTGCAAACCTCTTTATTTCCCGCCCCTCTCTCTCCTATTCCTTGTCAACGCTGCTCCTCACGCCACCATCTCTCTACTGCATGCAGCTACCAGCTCCCCAGCAGCAAACAAAACCAGTGAGCTGACTCATTGACTTCCCTTAACTCCTCACTTCCTTGCCCCAACTCCTCACCCAAGTACCTAGAGGCAGCCAGCCAGCTTTTTTGCTTCTCGGACTAGAGCAAATCGAGCAACCCTCCACGCTACCCTTCATCACTCGAGCAGCTTCTGAGGTTCCTTGCTGAGCTGCCGCGCTGCTGTCTCTACTCCAGCTCCCCTCTACCTCTTCTCCCTTAGTTCTTCCTCAAGGCTTCTTCCACTCTAGAACTCCCCAAGCAAGACGAGCTCACTCCCTTTCCCAATGGCGAGCAACTCCTTCCCCTGCCATCTCCCTTCGTCGGCATTCGTTCTCTTCCTGAGCCGCTCCATCCCCAATGCCGAGCTGCTCCTCACCATATTTCCAGCACCCAAGCTGCGCCATCTCCCCACTGAGCTCACTCTCCTTCCCGAGATGCCACTCCATATTCTCCCCTACAAAACCGGGACAAGCATAGAGCTCTTGCTCCTCTCTCACTTTCTCCATTCCTTGGTCTTCCGCGAGCTCAAGTCTGAGCCAACGAGCTCCACCAGTCCGTGCGCCCCGGGCCTCATACCCCTCCCTAGCCGAGTCGAGCAACGTCTAGCCCTAGCTCCTTCCCTCTGTTCTTCATCTTCTCCTCGCAGCCAAGCTGTCCGTCTTTCCCCATTTTCCTCAAGCTGAGCTCTCAGGCATCCGAGCTACTCCATCTTCCTCCCACTCCTCCATAGCAACCCGAGCTGCCGCTACCGAGGTCTACCCGAGCACAGACGCCGCACTCAAAACGCTGCCACGGCCCGCGGCAACTGCCGCCGCGCTCAACCGCGGCAGCTATTCCCCAACCGTGGCAGTACTGCGCCGCAACTCCTCTGAAAGATCGAGATTTATCGACTAGAGGGGGGTGAATAGGAGATTATCAAATTTTAACAAATTTGTTGCTTAGTATGCAATAGGTGAAGCAGTTTAAAGATGAAGCAGCAGAAAACAAACAAGATTCAATTCTAATGAGGAACAAACACAAAACAAAGAGCTGAAATCGAAGATAAGAGGATTTAACCCGAAGTTCAAGTTGTTGGCAACAACTCTACGTCTTCGTTTGGAGAGGCTGAGCACTTAGCTCTGAAGACACACAGTCTTCACCTTTTTCTCCTTGAGCTTGTGTCCACTTAGGATCTTCTCAACACTCTTGGTGGATCTTGAGGTGATCTCCGGACCTTCACAATCGTTGGAGGCGATTCCACAAGTTGGAGCTCTTCCAAGACACCTAGCCGGCTAGGAGATGCCAAATCTCTAAGAGTAACAGCTCAGATCTGCTAGGCTCGAAGAAACTCTTACTTGAATGCTCAATCCAAGTCTCAAGTCTCTCAAATGCTTTCCTCTCTCAAAGGGGATCTCAAGGAGTCAAAGAGGAAAGGGAACACACAGTGGAGAGAGTTGCCTTTTGCGCTAAGTGTCCTGCCGAGCCCGCAGGGGGTCGGGGGCTATTTATAGCCTGTCTGCAGAAAAGAGTCATTGGACTCAGAGATTCTCTTCCGGTCCAACCGGAAGACAAACCCGGTAGCACCGGGATTCAAACCAACGGTCAGATCTGAAGAACAACAGATGCACAGCGAAAGGCTTCACCACGAAGGCGGTAGGTCCGGAGGAAACGCGGTCACACCGGGATTGAAGAATGTGCTCACCAGAGCAACTTCCAGAAGCAAATCCCGGATGTGCCGACTTTGAGGGCGGTTGTGCCGGGTATGAAGAAATGGCGCATTCTTCCTCAAAGAGAAGAAAAACGGCCCAACCGGAAACATAACCCGGTACATCCGCTTCAACGGAAGACATAGGTCCAGAAGATGTTCTCGGTGCAGCCGGAAGACAGAACCGGTGCAACTGCAGACACATGAAGAATAGGACTTAGTCTGAGACAAATTTGGCCCTAAGTCCAGAAGAGATTCCCGGTGCAACCGGAAGACAAAACCGGTGCAACCGCGGACAACTCAGAAAGCGACTTAGACTAGGGCATCAAAACGACCTAAGTCCAGAGAGGATTCCCGGTGCAACCGGAGGACAAACCCGGTGCAACCGTAGACAAACGAACAGGACTTGGTCTAGGGAACAGAAGCATATTCCGGTAGCACCGGACTCCCAAACCGGTCGTACCGGTTTCCGGAATATGAAACTAGGGCAAACTCTAAGTGGCAGGGTTCCCTAACTCTCCAACACAGAGGCCATTCTCGGCAGCACCAGATTCAAGAACCGATCATACCGCAATTGAAACTCTTCAAGGTTGAGACCACTAAGTCCTCAAACCTTACAACAGAGGCCAATCCCGGTACAACCGATTCTTCAAACCGGTACAATCGAGAGTCACTGTCTGTGTTTCAGAAAGAGATTTCAAAAAGGATTTCTTTGAAATTTGGACTGAGCACTTAAGAAGATCCTTCCTAGAGCATAGCTATCTGACCCCTCTTAATAGGCGGCTTGTCCTATGGACTCAAATGATCTTTGATCATATAAACACTAGAAAATCTCCACTAATCTTCTAGATCCAAGCCTTTCTTCAACATCAATTTTTAGGGGTCGTCATTCATCGGTTAAACCAATCACTTGGGGACTAATCACCTGTGTACACTTAGTAAACCATTAATCCCTTAATCGTTTATCATTAATCATCAAAATCCATTAGGGGCACTAGATGCACTTTCATCCTCCCGTCGCGGTAGCTACCTCTACCCCTTTGCCCTGCCGCGGCAACTCACCTGCTACCCTACGCCCACGCAGGTTGCCCAGTCCTCGGTTCCTCCTTCCAGGTTTATTGGAGCAAAACAAATTCCCCAGTGCAATTTTTCGTTAAGTCCTGGGCCTATTCGATGTGCTAACTGCAGACATCTTCTTTTACCTATCTCCAAGTAAATATTTCCCTCTACCGAAAATCGTGTATAGCTTCTTGAGCCTAGTAGAGTCCTATAAGCCAACTTGTTTATTTCAAAATCAACAATAAGGATTATGTAATGCCCTTAAAAGAAAATAACAATAATTATACCACTAAAGACAACAACATATGCATTGTTACATATGGTTATCCCACGAAATGCTCTTCTTCCAACCATCTTTTCTCTTTTTAAACCATGTATATCATGATGAGTCCAGAGAACAATTGAAATCCAGAGCCTACACGAGAAAAGTCCGTAACTAAACTAACACCCTAATAAACACATACAGTCATATGTCGCCCTTTATATCTAACCCTTGTGGTTCATGTTCTAAAACATCCTTCTTAATAACCCTTCCCTTCGGTTTCAACAAAGTAAGTCTCTAATGAATGATCGCATAACGCGCTGGAAGCTAAAGAAACCCTAGCTCGACAATTTGCTCCTTGATCGGTATCCTCTGTAGAATAACCTAGACGCACCCGAGTTGATTTCCTACAAACTCCTCAAAATAAATAATTACCCTAACCCGCCATGAAGCTATGATTCTGTTGTTCTGGTTCCCCACCTGATGTTATTGGGTTTTCGCTCGCACCATCATTTATTCGATGTTTCCTCCGACGTGTAGATATGACATAGCGGTACCGCGACGGAAGGAACTAAGGCGTTGTCGTACCAAGAGCGAATCTCAGTCAAAGGCCAACATTTGCCAGGCAAGCTTTCCACCCTTGATCATGTTGAAACCTAAGTTTACAAAATGCTATTTTGTTTACTAAACATGCATGCTATGTTTTACCATCGTTATTTTATGTAGAGAAGTTATAACCGATGATTAGAAAACCCTAGTCCGACCCTGAACACCTTGTCACCCTAAGGACTACATATTCCGGAGAAGTTACCGGAAACTTAGGGTAGTATTTATATACCTACTTGGCTTAGCCCTGCAATAGAAAATTAGGTTTTCAAAAAGAGAAACAATGCCCCATATTTCATGTGGTGAAATATTGAAAACGGATCGTCGTGTCCGAAGGTGTATGAAGGTAGTATATCCATGGGTTGGGATATTCTACCGCAAAGAGGTTTTGTGAAACCAAAACAAAAATGGAGAAGATTTTTGATCCGGGTCGAAAATGAAGGGCAAAAGCAAGAAGCTTGTTAAATGTGAGGTAATGCCCGGCGTGGTTCTTGCAGCCCATTTACGAGTGAGGTGCGAAGTCCCTCTCGGATCTCATAAGGACCGATCTTAAGTGCCGTTTGGCCAAGTCTTACCGTACGTCCACATGTCCTTTATGGGAAGGACTTGACCTAGTACCCGGTCTGAGACTAGCATGAACCCGTAGGCAGTGTGCAGTGTGCAGATGAGGTTGTAGCCTCTGTAGAGAAAAGTTTTCGCGGGAAAGCGATGGCTTGTTCGCCACAAAGTTAGAACACCAACCTCCTTGCAAGCGATGATACTGACTCAAGCTTGGTTTGGGACACATCCTTCTGGCGGGTTCATGGCTAGGTTTACTCCGGTGAAGAGTCTCGTTGTACTAGCCCTGTCAGTATACGGGGCCTAGTGTACCTAGGGTGAACTACATCGTGTGGGTAAAGCCGTACCACCTCTGCAGAGGGTTAAAACTATTCGAATAGCCGTGTCCACGGTCATGGATGAACTTGGTCGGGCCACACTAAAGTAGACTGGGTTTCAAACCCTAAATTTTGGTTATGGGTTTAAGGACGCGACCCGCCGTGATCGCAGGGTGACCTGAAAAGTTCCCGTTGTGTCGGGAAGAGTGAAGAAGGGATTTCCCCGTGTACTCGGGCAAACCCTAGTATCCTTGTTGTAACAGGTGATCTGAAACTCCCCGCTGAAGCGGGTGATTATGAGACTTTCCGCTGTAACGGAAAGCACAGAAATGAATCCCGTTGTAGCGGGAAGGAAAAGATGAACATATGTTCGTCTCGGAATACCATGAAAATTTATGAAAACCGTTTTTAATATCTATTTATGTAGTTCATGCAAACTTACTTTCTCGCACAACATGAGACATAGGTTAGAGCCCGATTTTTGAAATACCCGTGCATGCATATATCTATGATAACCTCCCTGGCGGAGGGCTTGCGAGTACATTCAATGTACTCACCTGGCTTGTTGATTGGCCAGACCAAAGGGCGACAGCTCGAAAGCAACGACGATATCCGCGAAAGCTAGGGCGTAACCCCAGTCAGTTGCCTGTCGGGTATGGCATACTGGTGGGCCACATTACCGTTTGATTTTCGCTGCAAAATTTTTAGCCGTTGGGCTAAAGGTATAATCTTCGCTCTTGAAGATCGGTTATATGTCATCTTCTAATAAGTGTGTGTATGACCTCGATATACAGGTTAACTTGTGTGTACCGGCTACTGATTAGGGGACCGGCACAGTAAACACAAGGGTTTTATCCGGCCTTAAAACCGGGTACGCCACATGTAGGAAACCAATGTGCATACTTCACCAAGCTGCATTTAAGATCCTTGTGTCATGTGCGAGTTAGGCCAACCCCCCGACAAAAGTAAGCCTCATATCAAAGTCACAAATTACCATTACATTTTGAGATATAAACCATGCCGACCTGTGTGGTTAACAACCTCTTCTGCCGACTCTTAAACTGGGATGTGTGAGCCATCTATTGCAGCAATGACACCTCTGAAATGAGGCCAAAAATGATCTTGTTGAATTTTTACATGCACAGTTGTGAAAAAAGGTCCCTAGGTCTTATGTTATTATATGTTAACTTACATATACATTTCAACACGTGTTTGAACTTCCGATGAACTGTTCCAGTTGCCCTCGAAAAACGGTTTTCAACTTGTGAGAATGATTTTGGGCTTCCAACAATCCACAAGAACATAGCAAATTACTCCGCTGATGTCATATCCGTAGTTGACTACAATCCATAATGAGACACTAGAAGATTATGCAATGACAATAATACATCTCGGTTCATCCTAAACATCTTATAGCAACCTCTGGTGTGACCAAGATTCTCCATGACCCATTCATATCATGTTTGTTGAGGAATCCTATATGCTTGTTTGATCAAACAAGTCTAAGTGTAGCGATTACCTAAATAATACCTAAGTCAGTTCTATATACCAAATTTGTCAGTTCCATACGCTAAATTTTCCAACCGTGTGAGTTGTTTCCTCCTCTTGCTAACCTCGTCATCAACTCCATTCATCTACAAAATGGAAGCAAGACTAATTATTTAATTTTAAGAAGTGCATGACATCAACATTGTCTTAACCATGGCAACAATCATATATGCCAGTCATGGCAACAACAAACAAGACAGTAGCATCAATCATCACATAACAATAATTATTTATTCATTGTAACATAGAGATACATGTTCACACATCATTGAAATAAATAGTTCTACAAATTATTAATGTAAAGGATACAAACAAATAGTTCTACGGATTATTAATATTAAGGATACAAATGGTACTACTTGCTCATTTCCTCATGTGTCCTCTACAGCCTATCCAAATCCCCTCCTTGGTTTCAATCAATATGAACAACTCTCTGTAATCTGGCTTCATGACAATTTTGGTGGTTGTGTAATACAAAGAAGTGCCTTCAGCAGCTCCACACTTCTTCGTCAACTTGGGGACTTCTTGCAAGGTAGGAACACGACTAGTTGGAGCATGAGTTGATGATATCTCTGAGTTTATGAGCTCAAGTGTGTTCTTATACTCCCGCGGAAATGTGTTCTTGTCCTCCTTATCTGACTCATCTATGTACTTGGCCTTGTGCTTCACTAATTTTGTGGGTTCTTTGTTTTTAGCTTTCTTCAAAGAAGATACAGTGACTTGCTTATCCTCCTAAGGCTCTTCAACCTCAAGTACATCATCATCATCACCTGTGTTGTCTGAGATCTCTCCTAGAATAGAGGATGTAGCCCCGGTGACATGCGCCTTATCAAACATGGCATCCATCTCTGTCAAGTTGGTGGGTCCCTTTTTCTTATATTTTGCATGCTTGGGGTATTTCTAAAAAATATAGCATTAGAGTTAGCAATAGCACATACGTCCCAAATATAATTACTTGAATATTACTACATAACTCAAGATCAGTCTTCCACCAATCATCATCAGCTTAATTGTTCCTAACTGATCATTCCACCCTAGCCCAATTGCAGCGTTTTTTAACTCGATGAATTGTGTATACTCTTTCAATAAGTCTCATTTGTTTTTAAATTGGTTCTTCATCATTTTCTTCCTAGTTCTAGAAAAGAAATTCTCCTCAAGATTTTTGTAACCTTTCTGGCTCGGACATCCCAATGGCCTATTATGATTATCAGTCTCTTCTTTGCATATCTCACAAAAAATTCTTGTGTGATATTCATCCCAATTTGCATTTTCCATCTATTTCATAATAATAAAGGAACTTGCATATAAGATAAAGTCACTAATATAGCACTCATGTAATGAACCACAATATGTGTAAATATGACCATTCAAAATCACCAAATTTGCAACTAGAGCATTTATGTGCTGAAGTACATCATGTAAACATCTTACTATACAAAATCACCAAATTTGCAACTAATCTAGCACGCATGTTCTGCTAGCAATCAAATCATCAATAGAACAAGCACTTCATTCACAAATATACACACATCATTCACAAATATATACAAATAGAACCAACACTTGGGGACAAACCTTCGGATCTGGGTGTAGGCATTCGGGGGTTGTCCGGGAGATCGGGACGCTCGGGGAGGAGGTCGTCGGGAAGGTCCTCGGAGAGGTTGGCGCTTGAGGGGTCATCGGGGAGGTCGGGGAGGCCGGTGCTCAGGGAGGAGGTCATCAAGGAGGAGCCACTCAGGGAGGAGGTCGTCAAGGAGGCCCTTGGGGAGGCCAACAATTAGGGGGTCGTCAGGGAGGCCAATGCTCGGGGAGGAGCCACTTGGGGAGGAGGTCATCGAGGAGGCCCTCGGGGAGGCCGACGCTCGGAGGGTCGTCAGGTTCGTCAGGGAGGGCGGCGCTTGGGGGGTCATCGGGGAGGCCGACGCTTGGGGAGGAGGTCGTCGGGGAGGACCATGGTTAGATAGGAGGCACTCGGGGAATAGGTCGTCTGCGAGGTCCTCGGGGAGGCCGGTGCTCAGGGACATCCAAGAGGAGGTGCCTGGGAAGGTGGTTGCAGAGGTCGAAGAGGACGTGCTCGGGGAGAAGGTCGGAGAGGAGGCGCTCGACGATGTCCTTGGGGGTCGACAGCAAGGAAGGCGAAGAGCTCCCGATGACGGTGGCAAGGAAGGGAAACAGGAAGAGAAATGGAAGTGGAAGGCTAGCTAGCGGCCATGGTGGTTGGTGGCGGTGGCGGCACTCGGTGCGGGAGGACACTGGTGCCGGTGGTGGCTGAAACCCTAGGGCGAGAGCAGATGCGCGGGGTGGTGGGAGTTGTGTGCCTAGAGTCTATGAAGAGAAAAGAGCGGTTTAGGTGTTTTAATTTCAGTGGCATGAGGCGTGTAATTAATCAATAACTTTAGGGGCAAATTCGGAACTCTATCCCACAAAAGCCAAATAAGCACCTCAGGAAGTGCTTCCAACAGGCACATTAATACAGAGGTTGGCTTATCTGAAAGCATATTAGGTATTTTTATTGTATGATTGGACTTTTAACTTATAAACATAGAAGACCACCACAAAAATACAATCAAACACTTTCTAATATGCTATCACCTTCAACCTTTATCTTCTAACACCATTTAACTATTGATCAGACTGTTGAGGTAAAAGAAAGGAAAAACATATTACTATTTCCCGGCTAATCAACCCTTCCAACTAGATCTTTTCTAGATCCTATCAGATTTGCTTGCACACGAATACAAACAGCAAATGGCAGTAGAAAATGACGCAACGGCATTGATGTGCTGGTCGTTTAATCGTACGGTTTCTGGTTTGGGCCTAGCCGCTCATGTCGGCTTCAGCGTGGATTCGACCGCGTTTTGACAGGCACAGCGTGCCAATTTTCTCGTGTTGATGTTTTCGTTGTTTTTGACCGGTCGTGATGCTTTGAGCTTGACCTGTGGTTGATGCATGATGAGTTTTTTCTCTGTTATTGTTTGGTGAGATGAGACGGGACCATCGAGTTCACATTCATATTCTCCAAAGTTGTTATGCATGCAGGTGCCTTTTCCTTTCCTACCCTGGCCTCAAATGGTTCTTGAGGCACTCGAAATCAAATGTTTTTAACAGTCAACAGGAAAATGTATTACAGTTCGCAACACAAACAAAAATCTTGCAATCACAAGCATACATGTAGATTTAAGATATATTGTAGGAGGAAATCTAAAACTAGAAGTTATCGCCTGTCGGACTTATCCACTTATAAGTCTTTAGGTCATGGACACCTCACATGATTTTGTGTCCAAACAAATATATATCTATATTTATTTTGGTGTTGATGGTAGTAGCCTCATCTCTAACGAGTTCTATGTACCATACAATATGAGGGATGGTTATCTAGTCGCTCATGTGTCATAACTTGACAATAAATTCTTAAGAAATTAAGGAAGAACATGACCCTAGAGGGAGGACATTTGAAACCGTACAATAACTTGTTATGTGTCAATAAACCGAAATGACTTCTAGTTTTTCTTTTCTTTGGATTGTGCCGATTGTCTACATTTAGCTTCCCTCGGTCACAAAAACACCTGCGCAATCCTGTTTCCAAAGCATTTATAAAGAAAGGTATCACGATCATTTCCCTATACGAATTTCTTGGTTTACTTTATTTGAAAGTAACTTTACTTTTCTTAAGAATGTGCAAAAGCTTTGCACATTTTCACGTCAAAGAAAAAGATTGATGGAATATCATTCCGCACGAAATGGACGAAATTAGGTGTTCTAAAAAGACCTTTATCTGTTCTCAAAAATAAAAAGACCTTTATCTATGCGTTCTTGATAAAATTATATGTTACACCGACGAGCACATACAGAACGTAGCTTCAGTTCAAATGTGTTTTGTGTTGAAAGAAAACCGATGCGTTTTGCGCACATACTATGTGCTAGTGAAAGTTTCGAACTTTTTTGTTGGAAACTTTCTTCAAACTTTTTCAGGACATAGTGGATCAAGGAGATTAACAGAATCAAAACCCAATCACGGCTTCACCCCCTGCCGCTGACGTGGACTGGACGGTGCGGGGCCGTTACCTATTAACGGCGCCACCACCTGCGACTCCGAGACACTATTAAAGCCGCGTCCGTCGAGTGGTGCGAGAGAAGAAGAGCAGTAGCACACTTCCTCTGCGCGAGAAAAAAAAACTGTCGCTGAGCACAGGGGAGAGGAAAAATATCCCCAATTTCTCGTCCCTATAAACCCTAGTCTTGCTGAATTCACACGAGAGACCTCCCGAATCGAAGCTCTCGGGTGTTTCTGTTCACAGGAGGAGCTGCGGCGCGCTTGGTGGAAAAATTGCAGTGGGCTAGGAGCCGCCTGGTCAGGCGGTTTCTCGGGGTGGTTTCCTGGGCGAGGTGCCGCTTGGTGGTGACCGGCGTCGGATCTGGCCGTGTTCCGGCGGAAAAAGGGTTTTTTGGGAAGGGTCGGTTCGGCTTTGCGGTCGATTGGCTCGCCTGTGTTGGTTCGTGCACGCAGCGGCTGCGGTGGTGGCAACGACTGAGGTATATACCGTTGTTGGATTTGCTTGCTCAGTTCTCGTTGATTTTTTGATGGTTTACTTTTTCATGTATGTTGTTTTAATCCTTCAACATTCCACTAGCGTAACTTTTGTTTCCCATCGGTGTTCTTACCACCGTAGTTCTTGTTCTCGTTTTGTCCATGTAGTTGCGTCGATTTGACGGGCTGTTGTTGCTGCCATCGCGTGAGCCTGAGCACCTTGTTTTTGGGATTTCCGTTGCAAGATAGCACTCCATTTCTCGCCAACCTTGGCAGGCGTTTGATCTGCTGCAGTGGCACAAAAGGTGTGACCTTCCGATCGTGCAATGCATCCCAAGGCTCGAATCCACGCGGACCCAGAGCTTGAGTTTGAGTTCGACCGATTCGACTGCCTGCCGGATTCGCTTGTCCTGCTGATCCTCAACAAGGTTGAGGATGTGCGGTCGCTTGGCCAGTGCTCAGCTGTGTCGAAGCGGCTTTACAGGCTTGTTCCCCTTGTCCATGATGTGTGTGTCAAGATTGACCGTGTCGTGACGGTTGATGGCGACGCTGAGGACACGCTCAACCTGTCCTCGCCAAAGCCACGGAACATCCTCTCACACTTCCTGAAGTTGATGCTGTTCACAATCATCAAGCCGTTCCACAACATGCGCAACCCGAATGGCACTGGACGACCGCTCTTCCCACAGCTTGCGCAACACTCACCAGCCCAGGTGCTCCGGAACTTTACGCACATAAGGAATCTTCAGATCGAGCTCCCTTCTGGAGATGTTGGGACTGAGGACGGAGTTCTCCTGAAATGGCGGGCAGAGTACGGGAGTACGCTTCAGAATTGTGTGATTCTGGGGGGTACCCGGGTTGACCGCAAGCCTGTTGGTGCAGAGCATGAGCCATCTTCGGAGGACAGTGGAAGCATGCCAGAGTCTTTCTATACCAATGGTGGGCTCAAACTCCGTGTCGTGTGGACAATCAGCTCTCTGATTGCAGCATCGACGAGACATTATCTTCTCCAATCAATTATCAAGGATCATCCCACACTTACGAGCTTGGTACTGACTGATGCCGATGGCCAGGGCACATTGTGCATGGGAGCAGAGCAGCTGAAGGAGTTCAGAGAAAACCGGCTGTCAGCATCAGCATGTTCCAACAGGACTCAGGTCCCAGCCTGCAATATGAAGCTGAAATACGCTCCATACCTTGAGCTGCCTGGAGGACTTGCATTGCAGGGTGCTACATTGGTTGCTATCAAGCCCTCAACCGAGGGAAGCAGTGGGGGCCATATCAGCCATAAGGAAACAGATGCATTTGTCTCTGGAGCATTTGATGGACCATTCAAGTTTGCTGCGAAGGCTCTGATGAAGAGACGCACTTACCTTCTGGAGATGAATGGCTTCTAGTATCTTGTGTTCTTCCTGGGTATCAGCTTGTTGGTGCCGGCATGGGTCATTTAGCTGCTTTAACTTTTGATCGGTGTAATAGGTTGTGCTTGTTATCTGTTGTGTTAGCTCTCTGTACAGTGGTGACATTTGGTTGGCTATATGAATATCATATCAAATTGGTGTGTTTTTCTCATTGCTCTCATCCGTGATGCCATATGGAATACTCTGATCTGATGTGATCCAACCATCATGCAAGCTGGTTGGTTTGTTTACTTCTCTTTTTGTACCTCCACTAATATTTGATTTTTGCTTCTGCCAGTTCAGATATCGGAAACGGTAATGTGCACCTTCTGCCTCTTAACTGTTTTAATCAAACTACACTAAGTAAAACCGTGTATTTATCCGATTGTGTCTGCATGGGAGATTCAGATTCAGATTCAGCCATTGCTTTGAGTTTGTATTTATTCATTGTGTCTGCATAGGTAGAAACAATTTCTTTACAACTTTACTCCTCTTTTGCTCCCAGGAAATCCGGTTCAAATTTCACAGCAGTTTCATAGAGGAAATTGGAGATAGCATTAAACTAGACCAGCCAGATTCTTCTTCCAGGTACATGTTATCCATGAGGGGATTAATACATGAAAAAGACTAATCCCATGCTGACCAATTCGTGCAGGAGAACAGCTGCCATTTGATTTTGATTTGCGTGTTTATTCTGATGACTGCAGTTACAGTTGCGAGGATGCTTTCCTGAAGTTGACTTGGCTAATACTCATTCCGTCCATAAATGTGCGGACGGAATTTTAGATTCAACTTTGATCAAGAATTAAACTAATACTATTGAATTATATAATATAAAAGTGATACCATTTGAAAATATGTTTGAATATGAATCCAATGGTATCATTTTTGTGTCATATAACTTTATATTATTGGTTTAATTCTTGGTCAAAGTTAAACTTTAAATTTCGTGCGCGTCTTACATTTGTGAATGGAGGGAGTAGCTTAATACTCTTATCTCTTTGGGTTGCATGGACAAAGTCCTACTCATTATTTATCTTATACAGTGTTGGTAAAAAAAATACAGTTTCAGAAATTCTTGGTCAATTATCTCTGGCCTTGAGAACTGGGCGATAGCCCAGTGATGGGAGCGCAGTGGCTCCTTGCCGACCTGGGTTCGACCCCTGTTGAGCGCATTAAATCTTGTTGATTTATTTCGTGGGATGAATAAATCTGTGTATCTCATTGTCTTTTTTTAATAATGTGTCTGGGATGCTAATACCCTTGGTCTCATTCAATTACCCTTGGTCTCATTCAATTATCTTGGCCTTGACATTAATGGCAAATACGGACTTAATCCCATCGCCATTTGATTTTGAGTCATGACCGAGTTCGTAAAAGCATGTTAATAGTTTGGCAATTGAAGTTCTTACAAGAATGCTTTAGAAGACGTCAACTTGCCATATCCATTCTTATGGGTTATATCAATAATTTGCTCATTCCTTTTATGAATAATTGAGGCTTTCAGATCTTTCGTGGTGTCACCCATTAGGCTGGCCCAAGAATAATTCCTCACATTTCTAACATTTGGATTCAGCTGGCATGAGTACTTGAAATAAGCCAAATCGATCAAGACTTTGGAGAATCTTTGTATAATATTCATGTCTAATGTCTCTAGTGTGTATTCCTTGAAAATAAATTAAATTGTACCTTCACGCGTTTCTTTCTTGTATAATATTCAAGCTACAAATATTAATAATTCCTTACATTTCTAGCATTTGGATGTAGTCTTGAAAGAAAAATAAGCTACTCTTTTGGAGAAAGAAAAATGTAGTCTTTAGAGAATATTGGATGACGTCCACGTCTGATGTCTCAAATGTGTATTCTTTAGAAATAAATTAGATGGTACTTTCATATGAGGGTGGACAGAAAGCTTGAGACTTGTGGCTCGATCTGGGCTCGACTCAGCTCGTAGGCGCAACAAGCCGACCCGAGCCTTTTTCTCGGCTCGTAAAGCTCACCGAGTTAAGCAGAGCCCAAAAAGCTCGCAAGCTGCCCATAGGCTCGTTGCAACGGAGCAACGCAACGTAACAATGGTGTTAGACGGAGGACCGCGGCAGCGATGGCGGCCGCCAGAGCAGCGGCTATCGGAGGCATAGTGGCATCCGACTGAGAGTGGCGGCGTCCGGGGGAAAGCAGCGGCATCCGAGGGAGGAGTGGCGGCGCCCTAACCCTAGTTGCGCCATCGCGGGGGCTGAGGATGAGAGAAGGAGTGTAGGATCATGTGAGGAGAGGGAAAGCGGGCCATCGGTGAGGGAAACTGGCTCTGGAGGCTTGGGCTTGCAAGCTAGTCTGAGCCGGCTCGAGCTTGGATCGAGCCCGAGCGAGCACCTTCCTTGGCTTGTCGCTGTGGGCGAGCCGAGCCCGAGCCTAGATGAATCAAGCCATCAATCAGCTTAGCTCGTTTCCAGCCTTACTTCCACGTGTTTACTTCTTATACAATATAGTTCAAGTGGCAAATATTTTGTTTGATGGACCTATTATACCGATTGTCACGCATGCATTAAGGGGGTCACTCAAAAATAAAAGGAGCCACAAGTGTATGTTTGATCTTATGATTACAGATTTTGTTTAGTTTTTGTAGCTCCATCATGAAGTTTGCATCAACTTGAGCTTTCTTGAAGAAACCTAGATGATTTTATTAGGCAAGTCCTCACCAAACGAATGTCTGGATTGGAACCGTCTATTTTTTCATCTTTGACCAGCAATGGTAACTTCTAGTGTTATTACCTAAAATCTGATAACAAGCTATCCAAACTATTTACATCATTTGAGAAATTGCTAGTTACCATTAGAAGGGAAGAAACTTGTATATTCTTATGGGCTCTAGGCTAATATGTAGTACATGTACAGGTGTTGGATAGGAAACCTAACACAACTAGAATACGAATAAGATACATATCTAACATCCCCCTCAAACTCATGGTGGACCAACAACAGTGAGTTTGGAAAAATTTAAAGTTGTGTTGTGCTCGAGTCTGCCTTCGTGAAAAAATCTACCAACTGAAGCTCGAAAGGCACATAATGAAGAGCAATAACCTGATCATGTACCTGTAACCACTTATAAGAAGCATCAACACCGATATGCTTGGTAAGTTCGTGTTTCACCGGGTCTCAAACAATGCTGATAACACATGTACTGTCAAACAAAAGAGGAGTGAATGTAGAAATTGAAACACCAAAATCCTCAAGTAACCACCGTAGCCAAATAACCTCTGTTGTCAAAAGAGCCATAACTCGCAACTAAGTATCTGCACTTAAACGAGAAACTGTTGTCTGCTTTTTAGTCTTCCAAGCAATACGAGAACCACCTAGAAAAATACAGTAAGTAGAAAGAAACCGACGAACAGAGTGATCACTAGCCCAGGTCATATCAGAATATGCTTAGAGTTGAAAAGAGCTGGAGCGCGAAAAGAAAAGACGGCGAGTGATAGTCCCACAAAGATATCACAAGACACGAAGAGGGTGAGTATAGTGGAGTTGAGTGGGAACAGAGACGAACTGACTTCGGATATGCACTGGATATGAAATGTCAGGATGAGTGACACTGAGTTAAACAAGAGTCCCAACAAGATAACAATAATGAGTAGGATCCTCAAGAGGCTCACTATTAGTGGACAAAAGGTGAACATTGAGCTCCATGAGAGACGTAGCAGTGCGTTGATCAGTGAGAAAAGCTCAATCAAGAAGATCACTTCTCTTGGGACAAGAATCAGGCGTAGAAGAAACCTCAATTCCAAGAAAGTAACAAAGAAGATCTAGATCAGATAAGGAACTGCTCACTAAGACGCGCCTTCACAAAGGCGCTCATAATCATCTCTAGTAATGATCATGTCATCAATATACAGGAGAAGAAGAGTCCAACCATGAGGCGAGGTGTGGACAAAGAGCGTGGGATCATGAGCGCTCGCAGAAAAAATGGCTGCAACGACCGTAGAAGAAAAACGCTCAAGCCAGACACAAGGGGCCTGCTTAAATGCATAAAGAGAGGGACGGAGACGGCAAACCATACCCTTAGAAACATAATACCCTGATGGTGGCTGCATGTATACCTCCTCACGTAGTTCACTATTAAGAAAGGCATTCTTGACATCAAGCTAGGAGATGGGCCAAGCACAAACAGAGGTCACGACATGAAGAGTGAGAACAGTGGTCATGTGAGCCATAGGAGCAAAAGTCTTATCATAGTCATAACCATGCTCTTGCTGAAAGCCATACGCCACAAGACGAGCCTGTAGCGCTCAAGAGTACCATCAAAGTGGGTCTTAACCTTATAGACACACTTGCATGTGAGGGCAAACCATACCCTTAGAAGCATAATACCCTGATGGTGGCTGCATGTATACCTCCTCATGTAGTTTACTATTAAGAAAGGCATTCTTGACATCAAGCTGGGAGATGGGCCAAGCACGAACAGAGGTCACGACATGAAGAGTGAGAACAGTGGTCATGTGAGCCACAGGAGTAAAAGTCTTATCGTAGTCATGCCATGCTCCTACTGAAAGCCATACGCCACAAGACGAGCCTTGTAGCACTCAAAAGTACCATCAAAGTGGGTCTTAACCTTATAGACACACTTGCATGTGAGGGTTGGACACGTGGAGGAAGAGGGACAAGATCCCATGTGCTGGTGCACTCAAGGACATCAATCTCTTCTGCCATGGCATACTGTCATTCCTAATGAATAACAGCATATGATAAGAAGCCAGCTCGGCAAGAGCGATGCAGTAAAACCATAGTGGTTAGGAGGAGAAATCGAACGAGCTCGAAGGGCATAGTGAGGTGAAGCCTTAGAAGAAGAGGGCTCATAAGGAGGAGATGATTAATTAGGAGAAGATGGCCCATTAGGAGAAGAATGCACAACCGAAGAATCTTCAACTCATGAACGACGAGCCTAGTAGAGAGGATAAGAAGGAACGGTGCTAGGAGGGGTCTCAGGAGGAGGCGCCGGTGGTAGAGACACAACGGGAGGAGACACCAGTAGAGAAGGTGCCACTGAAGAAGGAGGCATCGGCGGTGAAGTAGATACCAACAATGGAGATGTCACAGGAGAATGCGTCGGTGGTGAAGATAGTGGAGATGCCCCTAGAGAAGGCATCAAGAAAGAAGGTGACATGGGAGAAGGTGCCCGTGGTGAAAAAGGTGCCACTGGAGAAGGCATCGGAAAAGAAGGTGTCATGGGAGAAGGCATCGATGGTGAAGATGGTGAGGATGCCACTAGAGAGGGCACCGATCGTCGTGGTGACGCAAAGGTGATGGGAGTATCAAGAAAAGTTAGGAAAGAAGGTGGCTCAAAAAGAGAAGCTGGAGAAGAACCAAGAGAAAGACGAGGGTAGAAGGGAGGAGACTCATCAAAAATAACATCCCAGGAAACCCATTCGACTAGGATCTCACCCTAAAGAGCAAAAGAAGGCTAAATATTAGTCAAATAAGTGGTAGTGGATACAACCTCGGCCCAAAAATGAGGTGTAACACCAAAGCCAAGCATAAGAGCATGGACGGTCTCAAGGAGATGACGATGCTTACGCTCAGCAACACCATTTTGAGTGTGAGTACTAGGAGAAGAAAACTGAGAAAGAGTGTCCTGCTCAGCAAGAAAACAACAAATGTGACCAGATAAATATTCCCCGACAGAATCAGCATGAAAGACACAACTTGAAGTGTCAAACTGAGTATAAAATGTGGTGAAAAAGTTCTTATAGATGTGTAAAATCTCACTATGAGAAGACATAAAATAAATCCATATGTGGTGACAGAAATCATCTATGAAAAGAACATAATAGTGATGACCCCCTTTAGAAGCAAAAGGAGCCGAACCCTAGGCATCAGAATGAACAAGATCAAACAAACAGTGTGAGACAGACTCACTAGAGGGATAAGGGAGTGGAATCTGCTTGCCAAGCCTACAACCATGACAATTAGCTAAAGGGACATCACCACACACATGTCCTAAAAGACCATATAGGACTAGAGAAGAGAGACGTGAACCATAGAGATGTCTCAAACGATGATGTCACTAGGCAAACGACGAGGTGGAGGGTGCAGCCGAGGCACAGGCGGTAGAGGAGACAGAAAGACTAGCAGGGGCAGCAAAAGATAGACGAAACCAATCAAGCTCTCAAAGACATTATGAGTCATGGCGACACGGACTAGTCCTAACCAAAAGACATGTACAACGGTCCTGAACACAACAATATCAGGATCAAGAATGACACGGCAGCCATGATTAGTGAGCTGGCGGGTGGATATGAGCTGCATGCTTAGTTTAGGAACATGAGATACAACAACATGAAAAGAGGGAATCAAAAAATGCAGCTCATAAGGACGGCGGCAGATGGTCTAGGAAGAAGGACGGCGGCGGCAATCCGGAAGCAGAGTAGGACGAGTTGCGACACCGGTGACGGAAACGAGTCACACGGCAAAGAGAGGACAAAAATGAGTCCTCCGACAGCATCTAAGGCAGAGAAGGCGATGGTGATGGGCGTGATGAGTGGTCGGCGTGAGTTGCGGCACACCGGTGGAAGTGCAAAGATCGATCAGGAGGGCAAAAAAAAATCTAAAATCCTAATCAGCTCTTGATACTATGTTAGAAGGGAAATAACTTGTGTATTTTATAGGTTTTAGGCAATATATATTACATATACAGGTGTTGTATTGGGAAATCTAACACAGTTAGAACACGAATACAATACATATCTAACAGTTACTACCATCACTTAGAAATGTGAAAAGTACTTGAATTTTTATTATGAGAAAATTCCTAACTATAAGTGGAATGTTCTTTGGTTAAAGCAAAGAGTGATGTTAGTTAGGAAAAGAAAGGGGAAAGTTCAGATGGTCTATTTTGAGAGTTTAGCATATGCTTCATGAAGTAAGAAATGTGTACAAACTCACTCCCTGAGTCATTCTGGCGAGGCCAGGCATCAGGGACATTTATATTCTCCTTTTGTTCACAGGCATAGCAGCTCTTCATCCAAGAGAATGTATAACAAAACTGTAGTAGTTGTACATTCTAACTGCATAAAGAGTTGTGCAAATCTATGATCTTCCAGGACGTGCTCCAAAATGTTACCTTTGCAAATCTACGATCACCCCGAAAGTGCCCCAAATTATTTGTGCAAATCTATGAGCTTCCAGAAAAGAGAAAAATAACTGCTAACCAGCAGAAGATTTTTGTTTGTTATCCTAGAATTGCATCTTTTTTTAGGGTAAACCCACCCCAGGATAAGGCTCACAAAAATTCATCCTAGGACTAAATTGGTGACTTGCTGAAGAAATTGACGACACATTACTTTCTTGAGTGAGAGGGGTAAATTGTCAAGGCAGTGAGGAATTTTTGCAGGCACAATTTTTTTGGTAGATTAAGCTGTTTTTTACTGTCATATAGCACCTGTAATTCCATCAAGAAAGCTAGAACAGATCAGATAAGCCTCTCTTATGGATCAACGATTAAAAGATTCGCCAATGGCAGTGAAATCTGTAGCCTCGTGGCCATGTATCTCCATTGGCCATCGTACTGCAGACTCATGTGCAGGTCAGTCAATGTAAGCGGTATCAATCTGACAAATAGTGCAGAACTCCAATGATCTGAAGCTCTGATATGTTCTTATCCATTCAGTTCTTCAGATTACATATGTATGATCCGATCGAAGTACTAGGCGAATCAGATCAACATTACTTTACTCATCTTATTCTTATCCTGAGCAAATGCTATCGTCTTAAACTAACAACAGAATGTTAAATTAGTGATGATCTATCTGGTTAAAAATGTAATTTAAAAAGAGCCTAAGTCAACTCCATGGTTCATTACAGAAGCAATGCTTATGTCGATCCTTTTTGGTGCAAATGTCACTTTTGTGTATTTGTGCGTGCGCGCGCGCACGTGATGGGGATAGCAGTCTCCATGAATTGATAAGAAGTAATCACCACTACAATCTATGCAGTTATCCCTTCTAGTTAACTGTATCTTTACTGAAGTGCCCAGATGCAAAACAAAATAAAAAATGTTCTAGTTCCTCCTGAAAAGAAATGTCAAACAGTAAATGATGCTAGGAAGATATAACACACAATGAGTGGAGCAATTTGCAAGAGAACATTCTGTTATCTATCGACTCCAAACTACAACATCGCGTCAGTTCAGGCCATTCAACGACAGACGCCAATGATGGACATCAAAGCACTCCCCCCAAGACCATCCTATTCTGTCTTTTTACAAGTTTTGATCAACTAATGTGCAATAGCATCACTTTGATGGCCTTGCAACCTCTCAGCAAAGCGGCGTCTGATCGTCTTCAGAGCGCATTTACTGGACCCACAACCTTACAAGCCACAAAACTTGGAAGATACGAGGGGCAGTCCAGGGGCAAATCATCTGTACTTGCCTAGCTCCATTTTCTTCTTAAGTGCCTTCTGTCCGTGGTATATGAACGAGTCAATGATGCCAGAGACAGTGAAGACCCCTGAGGATTATGCAGACCACAGGTAAGTAAGACGCATCCATACTATGTTTGCTACATGTGACGTGGAGAGCTCAGCTAAAACAATTCGGCAAAATATTGTTGAGAGGTGCAACAGATGTAGAAATAAGACGAACTTCCATGCTAAATAGGCAGAAATCCTCATTAGGCTACCATTTTACAAAAACTTGGTCAAAGGTAAACTGGAGCATTCGGAGATGTTCGAGGGGTTCTTTATAAGGTTTCATTTAGTAAAGACTGAAGAACAACCTTCTGACATGATATTGAAAAAACATAAGAACTAGTTCGTGCATAATTAGAGGTAATGCTCATACCTCCCACTATAGCACAGAGGTTTGTCATGTAGTGGAGGAATGATCTATTTTCTTCTGTGAATATCACCTGCATAGCCATACAGCTGGAGTCAAATCTCAATCTTACTGAGGTCACTGACCTGAAGAGCTGAATAGAGTAGCTTTCAGTCTTGTGCAGACAAAACGACACTAAACAAAACATAACAAGACTAAATGAAATCACGGTATTGGTTGTATGAGGTATCCATGTGAATTGTGAATTTATTTCATGCATATGCTATGATGTAGATGCACAAAATGTTGTACTCCCAGGAGATGCAATGCCTTCCTCCTTCCAAGTACAGACCAGTAATACTATCCTCATATACTCTCCGGGATCTAAAGGTTACTTTTAAATCCAGTTTGGTCCTGCAACTCTACAGATATGCAATTGCAGCATAATAGTGGGTAAAAGAGATGTACTTTAGGCTTTTGGCTCCAATGAAATTTGGGGCTGGGGCATGAATGTTCATCTAAAAAGTAAGACATGTACTTCAGGCTTTTAACCTTCAAGTGTGTTCTATAAAAACTGAAAAGAACAAAAGGTGCAATTTGCACCTGCTGCATGTAGAGTGAGAGGCACACAGACAGATACAGAAGAGCAAATTAGTGCACATGTGAGAAGTCAACATAGAAGCTTATAACAGAAAACCATATGTGCATCTTTCACATTTTAATTACCTTTATAGGTGAGAAATCATAGAAGAAAAATACTCCAGGTTGGGGCCTCGGATGAACATTTCCATCTCTAAAGTGCTCTGTCACTGAGAACTGTAAATGAATGCAACAATAACATCATTAAGGTTGAGAATACAAAAGGTTAAGCATGTAATCATTCAATGAACTCCACTAACTTGGTTTGAATCAATGTTGTGCCCTCTTATATCGGTGTAAATTGTAGGGACAACCTGGATAGGAAAACCCAATAAATTTCTTATATAATGATGATCGGCAGATGCATGAACAAGAGCAGAAGCAAGTGATAGAACTGCAAGGAACATGCATGGGAAAAAATACCCACTTTTATGAAGTATTGGTATGTTCCATCTGATGCCGGTTGTGTCCACTGAGCACTGTGTTCATGAAATTGGTTAGTACTTGAGGATATAAAAATTAGAATTGACAGAGTAATACATTTAGGAGAACATCGATGCTTCAAAAAGAATCGGTTTCATTTTATGCTGGATGTGCTGAGTTGTAGAGTATAGACTTACGCATCAAGTGGATTGACAACACCAGGGAATTCTGTCCCAAAGGACAATTTGTTTATTTTGTGAGTAATCTGGTAAAATCACACATTAACGTATTAGACACTGAATGACTGAATGCAAACACTTCAACAAACTAAGGAAAGGAAAAAAAATGTGACCTACTTACATTAAAACCTCCTTCGAGTGCAGAGAGCTCAGGAACATTTATGTTTGATTCATAAAATCCTTTGCCTGGAGCAAAGTGGAAATCTCCGGCAACTTTACTAACATCTAGAAAGCCATGGACGTTACAGCCTTCACCATGTTGAGTTTTAACTCTTTCAACAAAATCCTCTCTTGTGCACTGTCATACCGGTCAGACACCATTACATCTTAGCAATTGCAAACAGCAAGCATGCAGGAAAATTTGGAACTTAGAACATAAAAAAGAAGATATGTTGGAGATTATAGGATCCAAAGCATAAATTATACAAGCCTGGGGGCATGTCACACCTGCAAGCTTTTGCATAATACATTCTGCAATTCACACTTATCTAATTGGTACCATGTCAACCATCAAAATATCCGGTAAATCTAACAGAATTGGCCATTGAATAGTAGAGCATGCCTCAAGTTTAATCCTAAAAAAGAATCAGGGTTGTGTAATTTCCAATCAACAGTAGGAGCTAGGATAGCACATCATTCTTTCGATTCACAAATTGCCATGTGATATAGCTTGCTCATGTACAAGCATGAAAAAGTGGTACACCACCCTAGCTCCTCACTAGTACAGAAAGTAATTCCTGAAATATAATAGAGAAAGGCTGATGGCTGCCATGCAGAAGGAGCAGACGAGCAGTATCATATGCACAATTCCACATGTTGCAGCAGAGTGCACGGCTTGTCACAACCTTATGGAATGACCATCTTTGTTATTCAAGAGAGAGCAAATCAAGGTGGTTATTAGATCAAGGAACGAAATATATTGGTCAGGGGCTTCCAGTAATATCTTAAGCGACACATTAACTGAGTACCATACGATGAATAACATTTTCTGATCTTAAACTAAACCAAAAAAAAACTCAATGAAAGCTATAGAATGGATATATCCAGATAAAAATATGCCAAAATAATTGATATACCTGGTCAATTAGGTCAGGGTTTGTAAGAGCCCACCCTTTCTTCTTATATGCCTCCCTAACTTCATCACATGAATTACAGCATTGTTCATCCGACTGAACTCCAAAGAAGTGCAAGCAGTCCAAAGTTCAGAAAAAAGGGTAACAGATAAGGAGATTAATACTGGAAAGCTCAATTAACACATAAAAGTGTGCATACCTCCTCAGCACCATAACAAGTGCCACAATATTCCTCGCCTTTGTCAAGCCTTCCTCCATGTTTCTGCAGTGGTCTCTCTATCTATAAAAAGGGCCAATCAAGCATATGCATCAAATGACAATGTAGAACAGACACACAGGATGCAGGTTACTTGCGCACATACGAAACACTGGTAAAACTGGGTTAACCTTATAATTTCAATCAGCTAGGGTATCATTGTGGACAATATTTTTTGGGTCTCAACATAAGCTCCTCATGTACCAGAGGAAAAGATGGACATATGATTTCATATTACTAAAGGTATATATAATTGGTTTGGCAAATGTCTCTTTGCCAGACTCAAATGTCAACTTACTGATGAACTATGATCAAATACGTTTGTGACTACCAACCTAAAGTCACAACTGCCAACTATCAACCAAAAAATGGCAAGTTTCTCCATGAATTTCTAATAGCTCCTTAAGAAACCCACATACTGACAGAGAACTAGATAGAAGCAAAGCATGCGCAAATGCACAAGGGATGGAAATAACTCTGCAACCCACAGATATTTTCAGCACTATGTACCTCTAGAAAGTCTTATCACTTTACATAAGATGGTAGAGTTTAGTAATATGCAAGCCATAGCTAGCACAACATTTTTCTGCGTAGTCTTCTAAATTCTAATGTCGGATAAGGATACAGGAGTATACTTTAACATATTGAGAGCCCACAAGTGGTCCTCAAATTTCGATCTCCTGTTTGTAAATATATATACTATGTTCATCTTAAATCGGATCCACACCTAAAAATAACAATAGGTGATGAACATAGAAATAAAGATAGGAATTTGTACTAATACTTCAACTACAGTTGCTACAGATGTCATAGAAAGTCGAAAGTTGTGCCTCAGCCCTAAGGTACTCACAGCCCAGACTAAATTGGGCACACCACTCTAGTACTATAACTTTCAATGAGCTCAACTTCAGAGTCTAACTGAAACAGATATCACCAACCTTTGCTCCTCCAATGCCTTCTTTTCTTGATTCAATAACATTACCATGCGAGTCTAATCGTTTCTTTTCAATGTCATGCCTCTACAACAAACAATGGATATGATAAGATGACTAATTAACAAAAGAGAAAAGAATTAGCACAAACAAGAGATAACTTAAGTCCATACAATGTCACGGTGCCGCTCGCCACTAATATCCATCGTGTCAACACTGAGAAGGGTGCAGGGAATACTCGGAAAAGTAATATCAAACTACAAAATAGATATAGCGTTACAACAAATATCCATATCAAATTGTCAAAATATTGTAAGAGAACATCACTACAGAAAGCCTGCCTTTTAGGCTAGAGACATTAAAAGTACGGGAAATAACCTGAATCAAGTCTAATCAATACAAAGGAAATACTAACATTTACTCTTAGCCTTTCTCCTCTTGATGTGTCTACAACTAACTTAGTCTCTGTTGCTGAATATAAATATGACCCTGCAAAAATATTATGCACATAAAAGTCGATATTAGAAGCTTTACCCTACTTTATTATTTGTAGTAGACTAGCATACAGCATAAAAAAAAATGGCATATGAGTAAAGAGCCAAAGCACCAAGTCATGGATGGTGTTAAAAGTGCACACAAGAACCAGAAAAGAAGAAAAAGGAAAAAAGTAAAGACCAATGCACTATGGATTTCATGACAGGACACTGGATAAAGAAGCACATCTGAACTTGCCCAAGAGAGAAAACAACCACATATACTTCGAACCCAATTCCGCCTGTGAATTGATCAGCTTCTGCAAATTTCTGGTAGAACGTTGGCCTTACCTTAACAAGCCCTGTTTACTTTGGATTACCACCTGCTAAGCTAAAAAAATATTTTAAAAAAACTATTGATAGCTCCGATTTCAATGAACACTGATGTAACAATTTCAAGCACCCCACACAAGGCTTAAAAACATGGAAGGTCGACAATGTTAGTTTGATGCAGATGAGGTTGTCTCTAGAACAAAGAATTATCTATCATAATCAAAAGCAACAATTTGGTTCCCACTACCAACAACACTAAGTTACAAGCTACTGTATGCGAAACTTGGCTCCAAATTCGAAATACACAAAGAAGCCATCCGTGACATTCACCCCAAAGAGAATGTCTGGATTGCAGCAAAGTAACAACCAAAATGAACATCCAAGTTCAACCTATTTTTGAAACATCGCATTCTCCAAAAGTAACTATAAGTCCATGCTGGTCCAAATATGTTGGGAGTGCTAAAAATATAACCTTTTCACCACCAGACTTTACAAAAAAAAATTGCGAAGGTGTGCTAATCCACATTATGAGTTATGATCTATTTTTGAACACATGATCCGAAACACATAGAAAAATGCGACAAAGCTTGAACCTTTCACTGAGTCTGTGACCGCACATAAATCCAAGTGCATACAACAAAATGTGGATCGTGTTCCCCACCTAACTAACAGAACAACAGGAACTAAACGGGATGCTTTCCAGAATTTTCCAACAACTCACGCATTACAATTCGCCGGAATGCCTGCCACTAAAAGCAGAACCTTTTCCCTCCCCGCACAGCAAAGACATAGCTTGGGCCAACATGCCACCTTTATCTAGAAATTACCATAAGCACGCCCAGAAGCATCTCGAATCTTGCAAACATTCAAGCAAGCAGTACTCCATCGCGCCATTGAAATCAAGCCTTAAACCAACCGAAATCAACCAGATTCCAACCGGTAACCCCCCAAGACAGCTACAATTCAACTTATTTCTAGAGCCGTACACCTCGAATTCCGCACCACGGCGAGCCACTACGGCCAGCCGCAAAGCCATCGCCGAATCGAAACAACCGCGACGGGAAGCACTCACTGGTTTCGGAGACGAAGAGGAGCAGCATGACAACGGCGGCGACGAGCGTGACGATGCCGCCGGACAGCGTCCGCTTGTAGAAGTCCTCGTTCACCTTGGGGTACGCGTCCAGCCCCTTGAGTCTCTGCAGGAACGCCTCCATCTCCACCCTCCCCCTCCGCCGCCGCCGCCGCCGCAAAGACCGCCGGCCGGCAGCTCGCTCCCTCGCTCGCCCGCAAACCCTAATTCCCCCGATCCGAGCTAGCTAACGCTCCGGGCGCGCGGCGACGCGGGCCGGAAGCGAGGTGAGGTTTGACTGCCGCGAGATTCCGGCGGTTTCGGGTCGGGATTGGAAGAGACGGAGATGATTACGAGGAGGAGGAGATGTAGGTGTGGACGCGGTAATGGTGGGATTCAGGACAATTTGTCACGCACGCGGGCCACGTGGCGGGAAGCCATTGGCTGGCGGCGGAGGAAATGCGTTGGACTCCGCCGACGTGGCAGGTCGGGTTCGGTTGGAAGGTTGTTTAACTAACCACGCTGGGCCGCGTCGAATTTTTCCTTTTCCTTTTTTGGCCAAACCGATTTTAAAAAAATATAATAACAGAAGTTTAACTCGTTTAAGCTGGGGTTAAATATGGTTAAGAGTGGTTTGTGTTGCGATTTGCAGCTTGCCTGCTTTGGATCTATGCAGCTATGCTGGCGTCTGGAACCTTCCGAGATGGTGAACTTTTATGACTCCAGAGAATCATTTTAACACCCGATGAAGAGGAAGACTGCGGCCCAATCTGTGTGCCGGATTGGTTTTGACTTGTGCTCACGCCATGAATCAGTTATGAAACTTATGGTAGGCGTGTGCACGTGCCAGGTTCTACTTCAACGAAATTATTTCACAAAATTAGCCTATCTGAATAGTCATTGTTTGCCTCACAAAGTTAGCCCTATCTTAGTGAAAACGAAATGCATTCTATCAGGATATATGTTGCCTCTATCTGCATCTTTAAGATTCCGTAGCGTCAGACTAAGTCTTGAAAAACTCGCTTGTAATGGTACGTATGATACCCAATGCCAAAAGTAAACAAGGCAGCACGCACACGCCGACTACAAACAAAAGGCTAGAAGCAGCACCAGATTTCTCCTTCCCAGAAGATGCAAAACCTAACATGGCAATAAAAGAATCAAACAGTGGTTAACGAAAAAAGCAATCACCAATGCACAGTTGTCAAACAGAGCTTTGCTTGATATGGCTGTCGTCAACACACTAAATAAAACAAAAGGACAAAAGGAGTTACCTGCTAAATGGAAATAAAGGTACCATAAACCAGAACCACAGGAATGTCTTACAAAACAACCATAAGAAGTATTATCTGTATGGCAGCTCCAACTTCGCATAGCGAAAGTACATAAATGAAGATAACAAGAGGCGGCCATTGGCCTTCTAAGCACGACTCAACCCTACAACTCAACTAAACAGGTAGAGCTCTCTTCTCTTCACTGGGTGGTGCCGGGTGTAGTACTGATAATGTCCGAGTCACCTGAAGGATGAAGAGGCAAATCGCTCAGTAAAAGTTACCAGGGACAAATGAGAAGAAATGGAAAGATTTTAGACAGCGACAAACCAGGATCAATGATGCTGAGACAGCAAACCCTGTAATACTTGCCGCAGGCAGTTCCAAGATCAACATTGTCTGGAAGACAAAAGACAATTAAAAAGTGCATTGCTAAAATTATAACACTAACAATAGCTCATAACTTGGTGGTGGAGACAGTAGTAATACACAAGGTAAGTTACATACATCAAAGCATTGCAAAAAGAGATTCAGAATGCATAAAATTATCTTACTTCCATGGAAATGATGCACGCTAATTTTTGCCAACATAGCGTAGTACTCGATCTCTGACTTCCGAAGTGGAGGGCAGTTGTTTGCGAGGATTATCAGCTTGCCTGAACATAGAAACAAATTGCCTATTACTACTCAGAACCACATGTAACAGGAAACAAACATATCAGTCCTCTTGAAATCTTATTGTGCCAAATATAACACAAGCATGACAAAAGAAGCAAGTAAACTTGCAAAGAATGCAGCGATGCAAGCAGTGAAGGAGCCATGATATCATGAAACTAGTTCAAACCACGAAATAAGTAATATTATCAGCACACAACAAATATTTCAACCACCCATTGCACCACAGATATGGATATCTTGGAGAAGTCATCATAAAGGGGCTGGCATTGTTCCAGCGCACTGCATTCATCTCTAAGGCAGTAAAAAGCAAGTGAAAGAGCCAAACTTCAGTCACATTTTACAATCCAAATCCTAACACTACAAACTACTGTAAACATCATTACATAAATCACAGACCACTGGAATACAATTCTAAATGTGCAGCAAATCAGAAACACTATGACAACAACTTACTAGAAATGGTCAAGGTAGCTAGCAAATTCCATCTTTACATATCATGGAAAACTTCAAGCCGTCCAACTAAATCCAATCATGAGCAAATGACAAATTGTTCAACCTCCCAATGTACTCAGATATGGGAGAGATCATAGAGAAGACTTAATCAACGAGGATGTCATTGTTCTTGGCACTGTATTCATCTCTAAGGCATGGCAAGAGCAAGCCAGAGAGGTAAACTTCAGTCCCATTGTAAAATCCAAAATCTAACACTATGAAAACTAGAGTGAATATCATAATCATAACATAAAGGGCAGACCATTGGAATAGGTCCAAATCTGCAACCTATTCAACAAAGAGGATGTCATTGTTCTAGTACGCTGCATTCACCTCTAAGGCACAGCAAAAGCAAGCCAAAGATGTAAATTTCAGTCCCATTCTAGAATCCAAAACCTGAAAACTACAACCTAGAGTAAATATCATAAGATAAAGGGCAGACAGTTGGAATATAAGTCCAAATCTGCAACCTATCAAACAAAGAACTACCACAACCGATGTAGATCATAATGTCTACAGTAATCAATCAGAAGCTTGAGTTAGAAGTCAACTTCTGAAAGAATCACAAGTCACAACCCACCACAAAATAGAGCTATAATGAAACTACTTCAAACCACAGAATAACTATTTATATAAGCAAAAAGAAATATTTCAACCTCCCATTCTCCACCAGACATGGAAGAGGTCTTGGAGAAGTCTTAATCAAGAGGCTGGCGTTGTTCTTGGGTGCTGTATTCATCTCTAAGGCACAGAAAAGCAAGCCAGAGAGGTAAACTTCAGTCCCTTTCTACAATCCAAAATACGGACAATTGATACTACAGCGAATACATAGTATAAAGTGCAGAACACTGAAGTACAACTCCAAATCTTCAACCTACTACACAAAGAACTGCCACAACTAATCAGTCTAAAGCTAAAGTTAGAGGTCAACTTCTTAAGGACTAACAATCCCACACATACAATAAACACAAGATAAACACTAACTACTCTACGCAAAAGCTAACAGATCTGTACGCAGACTGATTACGAGAAGCTAATCACGCATCAACGAATCAATACAGCCCCAGGTCCCGGCTATTCTGCTATTAGGGTCCAGCAAACGAATAATCTAATCAATCAGCCGCCACGAAGGATCAGACCAACCGACAAATAGCGTAAAAAAAAAGAGAGGCGATCTATACCCTTGGAGCTGCGCAGCGTCTTGAGGACGGTCTTGTAGCCTAGCGTGTACTTGCCGCTCTTCATCACCAGCTGCAGCTTGTTGTTGATGTTCTCCGTGCTCTTCTTCTGCAGCGCGCATCGATCGAGACCCGTCAGGAAACAACATCACCAACCGAAACAAATCAACCCGAAATGGGACGAACAGAGGAGCGGAAAGGATCGACTAGGGTTGCATCGTACCGCCTTCTTGGTGGGAGCCATCGTATCGAGCACCCGCGGCGGTAGGCGACGACGAGCGAGGGGAGGCGGGTGGCTTAGGGGGCAGGCGGCGGCGCAAATGGGGGCTCGCTAGGGTTTAGCGAGATGGAGTATATAGCTGCGGCCGCGCAGATGCAATTACCTTGTTAACCCTGGGCCCAACACGTGGATAACCTAATTGGGCCTTACTGGAACTTATCGAGCCCAAATAAATACCCAATGGGCCGATGAGTCGAACTGACAAGGTGGGTCCGCTTTGTCAGATAAATTGATCGTAAATATGCTCCTGGGTTTTCCCAAGTCCTAACCTAGTTCGCCACCAATCACAAAAACCCTAATACGACCTCTGCCCCCGCCGCCGCCGCCGCCGCTGCAGCAGCAATGAAGGCGTTGCCGGAGAAGATAAAGGGGGAGGGGAAGGAGAAGAAGAGGAAGGTGTTGGACATCCTCGCGGGCTCTGACGACGACGCCGACGCCGGCGGCGGCGCCGAGGACATCTCGAAGATCCAGATCAACGAGGAGTACGCCCGCCGCTTCGAGCACAACAAGCGGCGCGAGGCGCTCCACCGCCACGAGGAGCGGAAGAAGCAGGGCCTCGTCCCCGATTCAGACGGCGACGACGAGGACGACGATGAGTCGTCGGATGACGAGGACGCCGTCGCAGCCGCCTCTCGCCGCGTCGACCGCCGCGTGCTGCAGGTCATCCGCCGCATCCGCAGCGGCGACGCCGCGATCTTCGAGAAGGACGCGAAGGTGTACTCGTCTTCGTCGGAGGACGAGGATAGGGAGCCCAAGGAGGGGAAGAAGGCCAAGAAGGAGCGCCCATTGTACCTCAAGGACGTGAACGCCCGCGACCTGCTCGAGGAGGGCCCCGAGTTCGCTGCGCAGACCACCCGCAGCAGCAAGTACGACAGGATTGCGTACGACGAGCGCCAGAGAGAGGGGCTGAAGGAGTTCCTCGAGGCAGAGAAGAAGGCATTAGGCGATGGCGATGACGAGGAGGACGATCTGTTTATGGAGAAGCGGAAGGGTGGAGATGGTGGTGACAACGAAGAGGATGACGAGGAGGAGAAGCAGACAGAGGAGCTACTGGGTGAGGTTTTCGGGAAGGATGACGAGCTGGATGAAAACGAAAAGTTCTTGAAGGATTACATCCTCAACAGGCCGTATCTTCAATCAGAGACAGAGAATAAGCTCTCTCTGGATGATATCCAGGAGGTGTCGGAGGAAGAGGATATGATTGAAAGGCAGGAGGAGTATGAGGCCAGTTATAATTTCCGGCATGAGGAGGTGGCAGCGTCAGAGACGTTGGTAGCGGATCGGGTAATGGGGACATCCCCGGGTTGTTGAGGGGTCGGTGAGGAAGAAGGAGAGCAGCAGGAAGAAGCAGCGGAAGAGCAAGGAGGAGCGGATTGCACGGGCCAAGCAGGAGCAGGCAGAGGAGTTGAAGCATATCAAGAATTTGAAGAAGAAAGAGATTGCTGAGAAGCTCGAGAGGATCCGGATCATTGCTGGAATTGAAGGGGATGCTGATTGTAAGCTTGGCGCAGATGACTTGGAGGAGGATTTTGATCCTGAGGATTACGACAGGAAAATGCAGGAGATGTTCGATGACAATTACTATGGTGCTGAGGATGTTGATCCTGGGTTTGGAAGTGGGGACGAGTTCGATTTTGGCAAACCTGATTTTGATAAGGAAGACAAATTGCTTGGGCTACCTAAGGGCTGGACTCTTGACGATTCTAAAGAAGGGTCTACTGCCACTGATGAGAAAGCTATCCATGAGAAGAAGAAGAAGAAAAGTAAGGAGGTTGCAAATGGTGAGGAGGTCGGTGAGAAAACAAAAGCAAAGATCTCTCTCAAGGACAAGGTTGAGCTTGAGAAGGAGCTTGAAGAGTACTATAAGTTGGACTACGAGGACACTATTGGAGATCTGAAGACGCGGTTTAAGTATAAGCAAGTTCAGCCAAACAGTTTTGGTCTGGAGACCTTTGAGATATTGCAATCAGATGACAAGGATTTGAACCAATATGTTTCCATCAAGAAGCTAGCACCATATAGGGAGGACGAATGGAGGGTGACTCATCATAAGAAGTTGAGCAAGGATTTGATCCTTGGAGGACAGAAAATAGAAGGGAAGAAGGTCAAAACTGGCAAGAGATCTAGGTCCGATGAAGGCCCTAGTTCTGAAAAGCCAGTGAAAGATAAGCTGACAAGTGAACAAGAAGAAACGGATGCCAAGACAAAGTCAGAAGGCAAGAAGGTCAAAACTGGCAAGAGATCTAGGTCCGAGGAAGGCCCTAGTTCTGAAAAGCCAGAGAAAGATAAGCTGACAATTGAACAAGAAACAGATGCTAAGACAAAGTCATCTAGAAGTGAACGAAGGAATCGTCGGAGGAAGGAGTTGAAAATGTCCACGGAAAGACAAGCGGCATATGGGAAGATAAATCCAAAGCGTCACAAGAGCAATTGAGTTTTGGGGATTCATCACGGTTCATCTAGAAATTTTAGTATTTTGGCATTTTTGTCTGGGTGTTACCCTAGTGGAAACATCTGTTTGGAGCCTTCATATATTATTTAAGTAGGATATTTTCTTCTAATCGTGGAAGTTACGAACCCAGTGTTGTCCTAGTAGAAACATCTTTTTCTCCGGAACATTTGAAGACAGTTGTGCACTTCCTTTCATCAACCACATATTTCCTTAATTTTCGTTGTTACAGTTTTATTTTCTTCGTGATTTCTTTGATGAACTGTAAAAGATATGCTTATCTTACTAAGTTTTCCTCATGAGACCACCCCACCTTTGTAACATATGCAAATGAGATCTTTGATGATCATCTTGCGGTAAAGTGGACTTTTTTTTTATCTCATTTCAGCATATTGAATAAATTAAATGGCTTAAATAAAAAACCTTACAAGTTTGACTTAGAATCAACTTAAATAAAATTTGTGAAACCAAAATCATCAAAATTTTGTTCTAATAATATTATTAAGTTCTAAACACCTCAAAGAAACCCTCTAAAATTTTTCAAGTAATTTAAAATTACTTTGCATATTTAAATAAAATATTTTTAAAACTATTTTCAAATGGATAGAATTGTAATATATTTATAGAGTGAATTTCTCCTTATCATAAATTTGTGAGATTTTAAATTTGTGGCTTATTTGTCTTGGTGAATCCAAATATAGGTTTTCGTAAACTTCTACAAACTATTTCACCTACTTGTAGTTCAAATCTAAATCTGATCAAATTTAGATTTGTATTTAAATAAAATTCAAAAAGAACTTAATTTAATCTGAGAAAATTCAAAAGGTTATAAATACTCTAAAGACCGTGAGTTCTTACAAATTTAGAGAGATGTTTTTGAATCTTCTAATAATTCAAAATCTCAAATAGAACTAAATAAAAAAAAGAGAAAAAGAGAAGGAAGGCTTACCTAGTTGGGCCGAGCCCAAGCCCATTCTAGTGCAACACCAGGTTCCAGCCCAGCGGCAGCGCCACTAGCTTCCTATCCTAGAGCTTTTGCCACGCGCCACTCTCCTCTTCCGCGTGAGCGCGGGCAAGGGCCATGCGCACCTGCCTCGTGAGAGTGTTGTAGCTCACGTCATTAGCCTAGCATAGTAGGCGAGTCACGTGTCGCCACGTCGTGCCCCACTGCCTATAGCTTACACATCGTCAAGAACTTTCCTTAGAGCTCTCCACCTCATTTCCTCTTTCCCTTGGTCGCCACACTCCCTCTCGCCCATTTCCTACCTAGCCCATGTCGTCGAGCTCTATGTCTTGCTCGCTCTTCCTACACAAACATCGGAGCCTCACATCGAATCCAACAGTGGGAACATGAGCGGCTGTCAATTCCGGTAGCCGTGCCACCACACGACATCACCAACGTCAAGAGCTCTCATGGTGATTCCTTCACGCCAACCCTACCCCATAAGTTCGTCTTGCTCCCCCAATCAGGTTTATATACCTCACGCACTGTGTTGTCCAGGGGTAGTGCCGATGTGAGGCCTTTTTCCCCAACACTGGCTAGATCCACCGCCGCCGGTTCCCACGTCCACGGTGAGTTCTAGCATGCATCGGAGCTTTTCATCTCTTCCCGTGGTGCCCTCATTCCCATGTCTGGCCTCCTTCCTTCCCGATGCATGGCCTCTGATGGTCACCCTCGTGAAGGCGAAACCATTGACGACGATATCGAGCTTCGAGCCCACCACCCATGTAGCCAACAACCTGAACGGGCTCGTGACGACGTTGTAAGCTTCCTTAACAAAAGTCCAGAGCTGTGGAGGCCATTTCCCCTACTCCCCGACCACACCCTATTCTACCACCGCTACCCCATTCCGGCGCTGCCACCTCCGACATTGGCTCCGCAAAACCGAGGCCACCACCATGCTTGCGGTGAGTCCCTCTACCAAACGCCCCTTTTTGCGCTGCTAGCCGTGGTCAGAGCTGCCCGTGCTGATGCTCCAGCTGACTTGATTGTTAAGGGCCTGTTTGGTTGGGCTGTGGCTGTTGATAAAACTGCTGTTGACTGGTTGTTTGGAAAAGCTGCTGTGGCTGTGAGAAAGTGACCATATAGCTTTTGGTTGATCCAAACCATCTACAGTATTTTAGAAAATGAGCACTGAAGCTTCAGCACATTGCAAAAAGCTGGCAGAAGGCAGCTTTTTCAAACAGCTAAATTTGCACTGCAAAGCCCACAGCTACCGTTGGCAAAAGCTGCTGAAAAGCTGGCCGTTTGGTTGGGCTGCAACTTTTTCCAGTGAAAAGCTGCTGAAAAGCCCAACCAAACACCCCCTAAGTCCGGCCGATCGGTACGTCCGATTTAGGGTTAAGTGATAGCTAAACCTAGTATGACAGGTGGACTCGGTCGAGTTAAATCGTAATTAACTTGCATTTTAAGATGTGTGAGTATGACCACAGGGCCCCACCATAAAAACATATAGATTAATAAAAATCTTAAAAGAAAGTCAATATGACCTGTAGGAACCCTATGTCGGTGACTGCAGAAACAAAGAAAAGATAAAAAGAAAAATAGATACATGATGACAAGTGACCCTTGACTAGTCCAAGTTGACCTTCGGCGCCACTAGTCAATCTCTGTGGCTAGGAAGTCACAGGTATAAAGAGTTTTCCTCTGTTTATTTAAATCAAAAAAATACTACAAATGCTTTAAATTGTAAAAATTATAGAAACTTCATATGAAATCCAAATGAGATGAGCTTTTTTTTTGTAAATTTATTTTTTTAATCTATATAATTTAATGCTATCACTTTCATACATGTTACTGTTATGAATTTTTTTGAAATGACTGATATGCCCTTAAACCCTAAATGTTTCATATAAAACTTAAAATTTTCATAACTTTAATTCTATAACTCCAAATTGAGTGAAACAAATTGCATTAGCTTCATAATTTAATATATATATATATATTAGGATGCATTGAATTCATCATATAAGATCTAAATTCCCTAGCACTAATTTGTTGCCTTCTTTTGTCGTTTCTGGTGTTTCGATAATGTTTTCGGTAGAACCTGGCAACGAGGATTTTTACGAGTTTGATCAATAGCATAAGTAGGAGCAATACCAGCAAGATAAGGATGCAATCTTGCTAAGATTCCTTATTTAATTGATGTTATGGTTATGGATGAGATGTTTGCTTGATTGCATGTTTTAAGTATTGATTACAATGATGGATGAAATCACTGGTATGTTAGGGTTTGGATGTGGATCATGACCAGTGAGTCGTGACATTAATCTTGAATAATGAAATATGAAACCTAATAAGTGAGATGTGAGAGTCGGGGTTTTGCTTCCACTGATGGATCGATGGACGAGGTGAATGTAACCACTCTTGTCGTCCAGTCGATGTCGGTGTTGTGGGGCTCTACCCTTCACCCACGGTGGAAGTGATTTGTGGGAGTGTTGCTAGTCATATCGGCTAGCTATGAGCTAACAACACTTCGGAACACTTCCCGATTGAGAAAGAAATGGATTAAATCTTGATTGACTTAATGGATTGATGATTTAAGTCTTGGTTGACTTAATGTAATGAAAAAAATTGAAATCTTGGTTGATTTCAAATGTGTTGCTGATATGAGGTTTATGTGTTAAATCTGAAAATCAATGGTTATGATGCCATGTTATGATACTTTATCGCTGAAAACTTGCGTAGTATTTTAATTCTTGTTCCATGACATGCTTAAGTTAATTGAGATGAGCTTAAAAAACATCTTGAGAGTACAAAAGTACTCATGGAAATTTCATTCCTAAAATGTTGCAGGTGATTCTAATGTAGGTGATTACTACAACGCCGAAAACGCTGAAAATGTCGTCTAGTTGTAGAGATTGCTTTACCAGTCATATGTGGATGTTATGGGGCTTTTGTGACATAGTAGAGGCTGTCATCTCGGGTACTTCATTATGTTGTTGTTTGGTATTTTCTTTTGGATATGAACAACCTTCGAATCTTGTTGTTTGTAAAATATTTAACTGTCTTGTATATATGATGTGGATTATGTATCTTGTAACTCTTTCTGTACAGTTTATGATGTGATATACAAGTTGTATATGTGGCATTACATACACCATATGTGTATGATATTGAAGTGTACAGAGTAGTTGTAAAGAATCATGATAGTTCTCATATTTCATAAAATATGATGGTTAAGATTGAGTGACCCACTAGCTCTATGCGTTGGCCGGCTAGACAGGGTGTGGATATGTGTACCGAGCTCTTGAGCGACCCACTAGCCGTGTAGCTAGGTTAGGGTGTGGGTACACTTACCGGACTTCCTCCAAAATCACTATACATAATGTATTTGAAAATAGCATTAAGTCTTTACATGATTTTTAGAACTGTATTTGACTCTTGTTTTGACGTGTGTTTTTACCTGGTTTGACCAATGGTGACACATTCGTTTGAAGTATTTATGAGATGTTGCCCTGGTGTTGAACTATTCAATAATGATGGTTGTATGTATTTTTATACGTATGTTATATTGGACAGTTATTCAGGTATTCAACCATTATATTGTGCATAAGTCGAATTTAATTTTAGGTCATGACACCGTCGTTCCTTGTAATATTACGTATGTGGTAGTAATGATATAGTCCTCGTCTCCTTAAGTTTGTTAGATACTTATACTTTTTTATTCTGGTGATATACACCTCACTGTCGGAATCTGATACATACGATATTCAGGTGAACGCCATCTGCATTTGTATTGTGGTAGTATTGCTTATAGGAACTGCCCACTGTTCTGGTCTTTGCAATCTAACGTATGAGTATACAATACTAAGTCAGATCAGATCAACCGCAAAGGAGTGCTAAGTGGACGCAATTGTGCTGCTGGAGCTCTCCTCTGCAACGGAGAAGAGGTACACTTGCATATGGTTAGGCCAAATATACATGAGGTCTTTTGTCTTCTACAGCCCTCCAGCTCTAGTGTTCACCGGCTGAAGAAAGCTCCATCAATAATGTAAGACGATGCAGTAAACTAAAACTAAGTAAGGCCTCACCGAGTGAAGACCAAATCAAACTAGCCCTAGAGCAGTAGCAACCTGGTCAACACAATTATTTTTGGCCTGGCATCTTCTTCCCATCATCCTATTCTCTATTCTTGTCATCTTGCCCTCTGCACAAAGGAAGTACTTGATGAGTTTATTCCCTTCTGTTGGTTGTTGCACATGTTCCTTTCTTCTGTCGTCACAATCTTTCTCAGCTGGTTTGTATAATGGTCAGAGAAGCAGTTTATGTATACGTCCCTTTCTACTCCCAACTACTGCTTCCATTTTGTGCTCTGCTGTTTCCCTATATTTCCTCTTCTCCCCAGAGAGACCGACGATCAATTTGTTCTTCCTGTAGTGCTCATCCTTTTGATTTCTTGTATGAAACATGCGGATTGATACTGGTTTACTGCCAATTTTGAGTGCTCCTGCCCCTCTAGACTTTAGTCTTCTTTCATCAGTATTTGGTTCCTTTAGTTATTAGGTTTTTTAGTCCAATAAGCAATTGAAGTTAGTAATCTTGCTGCGCAATGTCCAAGACTGAAAGCAGAAAACTATCCGACGACTATGAAGTTGTGGATGTCCTTGGCAGAGGTGGCTTCTCAATAGTGAGAAGAGGAGTGAGCAAGTCTGAAGGAAAGATCGAAGTTGCCATAAAGACTCTCCGAAGGCTTGGCCCGGCGATGATGGGGATGCAACAAGGGTCAAAGGGTGCGCCAAGCTCGGGCCTCCCGATGTGGAAGCAGGTATCGATCTCTGATGCGTTGCTGACTAATGAGATACTTGTCATGAGGAGGATAGTAGAGAATGTTGCACCACATCCAAATGTTATCAACCTGCATGATGTGTATGAAGATGTGCATGGTGTGCACCTTGTCCTTGAGCTGTGCTCAGGTGGTGAACTGTTTGATAGGATAATAGGACGTGACCGGTACTCGGAGTTCGATGCAGCTGCTGTCATTGGTCAGATTGCTAGTGGGTTGAATGCTCTTCATAAGGCGAACATCATACACAGAGACTTGAAGCCAGAGAATTGTCTGTTCTCTGACAGGAAAGAAAATTCCACACTGAAGATCATGGATTTTGGTTTGAGTTCTGTAGAAGATTTCAGTGACCCAATTGTGGCGCTGTTCGGATCGATAGATTATGTTTCACCAGAAGCACTCTCGAGGCAAGAGGTTTCAGCTGCAAGCGACATGTGGTCTGTTGGGGTAATTATGTATATTCTTTTATCTGGGTATGTTGGGCATCCCCCTTGGCTTTCTTCATAGTTTGCAAGAGTATATTTCTCTTTTGAAAGGACTAATTTGTAAATTTCAGATGTCCGCCATTTCATGCTGCAACTAATCGAGAAAAGCAGCAAAGGATCCTGCAAGTAAGTCTTCCTCTGAAGTCTGAACTAACATATGGGTAAAATGTTTTGTGATGGTGATCGAAATGGTTTGGAATTTTCTTGTGATTCATGTTTCCACGCTTCCACCATTTTAGCACTTCTACAACCAGCTATGACAATATCGATTGAACATGTTGGCACATCGGTAGTTCCAAAAGGAGTTAAAACAATTTCTCTGTTAGTATCCTTCCATTTGCTTATGAAACAGAACATCGGACTCATGAATGTAACGTTCTTGAGACCTACAGTTTACTGCTGATTTCAAGAGACAGTTTTGCCGTATGCTCTTCCAGTACAAATTACGGGTGAGGAATTTGATTCGTTCCGTAATGTCAGCATGAGTGTCAACCTTCTATCAGCTGGTTTGGAGCAATTGATTGTGTGGTATAGAAACATGCCTGCCAATCATTACTGAACTTCCTTTTTTTTAGATGTTGGCACTTGAATTTCGATTTGTCTTATCCACTGTCCAGTTCCAGTGGGCAAGTTTCCTAGAGATGTCAAATCTGTAGCTAATTAGAATTCCTTTATGTGTAAACATAATATTCTCTTCCATACAAAGACACAACAGTTTTGACATGATTTACTAATAAAAAACACCAAAATATGAGTCAGTATGGATTTAGAGTTAATTGGAGATTGTGTCATAAGCCACTCAAAAAGGAATTCGAACCTTTGTTTTTGAAGAATTAAGGGTTCATACAAACTTGACTACTTCAGTGTACACAGATACTGTTCATTGTTTACTTGCTTCAACAAAGAAGGCTCCAATTGTGGAAACTGCTTGCATTAGTCAGGGTCTTACTCTAATGTCGCATATTTGATGTGCTTCTTTTAGGGTGAATTCTGTTTTCAGGAGCATACATGGAAAACAATATCTTCATCAGCCAAAGATTTGATTTCCATTCTTCTTTCTGTTGAACCTTACAAGAGGCCCACAGCAAGTGAGGTCTGTCTCGTGCTCCCTTTTCTGGATCTTCTCACTTGACTTGATATTAGTTTATAACTGTTCTTAACTTGGGAACCATTTATAATTACAAACCAGCTTTTGAGGCATCCTTGGGTGGTAGGAGATTGCGCCAAGCAGGATCTCATGGATGCAGAGGTCGTCTCAAAACTGCAAAGGTTCAATGCTAGAAGGAAATTGCGGGCAGCAGCAATAGCCAGCGTCCTGAGCAGCAAAGTGGCATTGAGGACAAAAAGGCTGAGAAGCCTTTTAGGAACCCATGACCTTACCTCGGAGGAGCTAGATAAGCTGCGGCTTCATTTTGCACGGATGTGAGTATACGGACTTATCCAATCTTCAAATTTTGTTTATATCTTGAACTTTGGGAATAGCATTTCTCAGTTAGCGATGATATAAAACACTGTAGTTGCTCAAGGGTAATTTCTGTATATTCTCTCAGAAATCGATATTAAACATTGAATAAGTCTCGTTTTTGCAAGACAAATGCAGTCCAATTCTTCCCTACCTGAGAATGTGATGGTAATCGATTATTGTGTTGCTTCTATCATATGCTATGCTCATTCCATAAACTAGTAAAGGAACTTATAGATAATTGACATTTAAAGGATCTATAAGCAGATTGGAGTAGCATTTCTTTTCTTTCCCCTCAAAGTTTCGATAGTTCATGGTCCTGGTAAAAGCTGTGGAACCTTTACATGTCACACCACACCTGCTATGTTTTGTTGAATACTTGAAGTTATTTACTAAGGAAGTGGTCCTGGTGCAGTTGTGCGGATGGAGAGAACGCCACATTAACAGAATTTGAGCAGGTGCTGAAAGCAATGAAGATGGACTCACTGATTCCTCTGGCTCCTCGTGTGTTTGATTTGTTTGATAACAACCGTGATGGAACCGTCGACATGAGGGAAATTCTCTGCGGGCTCTCCAACCTCAGGAACTCACGAGGTGATGATGCTCTCCGACTCTGCTTCCAGGTAAATTCAGAGAACACTCACTGGAGAAGATTTGTAGTGCTACAGATTGCAGTAGCAATATATGTACAGGCATCTCAGGAATTTTGTCGCAACATTAAGGGAGCAATGCGCATCGATTTTGACTTCAATGGTTTCCTAAATTATCACAAGAGGTTATTCGACATCTGACACGGAAAAAACTATTTCAGATGTACGACGCCGATCGGTCAGGTTGCATCAGCAAGGAAGAGCTGGCATCAATGATCCGGGTAAGGAGGAATCAGACTCCCAACCCACATCAAACATGCATCTTCAGGGTTCGGTTAAGTTGCAAGTTTGACAATGTTGAACTGATGTTGCTCTGATGCTAGGCCCTGCCTGAGGACTGCCTTCCAGGCGACATCGCGGAGCCGGGGAAGATGGACGAGATATTCGGCCAGATGGATGCCAACAACGACGGCGTGGTCACCTTCGACGAGTTCAAAGCTGCGATGCAGAAGGACAGCTCCCTCCAAGACGTGGTCCTTTCGTCCCTGCGACCGGAGCAGTAGGTTCAGATCATGCAGCTAAACTAGTTCCCCTGTCTGAACTCGCCCCCACCGGCTACTGAAATGGCATGCGAACAGTAGTAGATGCCTGCAATGTCCTGTTCTTTTAACTCGTAAATTTAACTTCTGAGGAATTTCGATCTCATTTCTACCGTATCTTACGTTCTGCTTGTGTCTGAATGTGATCTATGTGTTGGAAATTTTGCTCCTAGCTTCATGTATCGCTGGTCTGCATATCCTAGCAAGTTAAGTGTCCGACAGTATAGATGCGTTAGTACGCCACACCCATCTTGCTGCAAATATTGTATCAAAGTTGTACTCATGTTAACTTCACATTAACTAAACATAGGGGCAGGCGCCGTCTAGTTTCCTAATCCATGGAACGTATCAAATTGAGTATCAATATAGTGTTGGCTATCATAATCGCATCGATTTATCGATATCTCGTGTGATTGTTCATGTTGATTGCAGCAAGCCTAACTCAACGAGAAACACAACGGCTCCAAGCTGGGCTTCGATTTTCGTGCACGCCTGAAATGGCAGCACCGTGCAAAGACCCCTGCGGAACGCACTGTTCCAACGAAGCTCGCTTCTCCTTGGAACCACTCCGCCGCTGCCAACCCGGGCCCACGCACCCGACCAAACTTTCGACACGTGTCAACTAACCGTTGCTCACACCACTCGCACTCACCGCGACCGCGGCATAAAACAAACAAAACCGAGGGTCTCATTCGCAAAAGGGAGAAAGTAAAAATCCCCAGCTATTACTTGCCCCCGCCGTCGCCGGTCCCGGGAGATCAAACCACGGCCACGAGCGCGAGCGCGAGCGCGGAGCAAGGTAGGGAGCACCCGCCGTGAATGGCTCGGACGAAGCAGCCGGCGGCGAGGATGTCGAGGCTGGAGCCCAGGAAGCGGCTCCAGTTCGAGCGCTCACCTCGCTGGAGGGCGCCGCCGCCGCAGCAGCCAGGTGACCCCCCCCTACCGCCGCCCTGCCTGCCTTGTAAGCGAACAATGCAATTTAGAATCGTTGATATCTCGCACCAAATCGCTTTAGAAACCACACGATCCAAGAAAAATATGCATGACTGATTCCTTTTCTGGTCTCTGCACAAAATTCACAAAGTTCAGAACAACTCTTTTTTTTCCTTTGGAGAATGCAAGTTCAGAACAACTGTGATTTCCTTTCAGCAAGTTATCATGTGCTAGAAGCTTTATGTGAAAGCAGCCAAAGTGTAGTATGAATATTGGGTGGAGCATGCAGCTTCCGACTGGCCGGGATATGAACAGCAGTAATGCGCCTGAAATTAATAATAGCATATAGGCCGGTGACAAGAATAAAAACCCATTTCTACTCTACTGCCAAACCAGTCCATTAGGTTCATCAGAAATAGTGACACTTTCAAAGATGCCTCTGAGTTCAAGCCACTTCTCCAGCAACCTAGAGTCAACACACCTCCTAAAGGTTTTATCCCAGAGATCAGCAATTGACCTCCCCTGTTCATTCACAATCGAGTATAACTCCCAATATTGAATACCTAATTTGGAAGTATGAAACCATAAATCTTCCACAAACTGACACTTTTACCATTACACAAAGACCACCTGAATTCCATTTATGTGGCCTTAGAATCCCACATCACACCATTCCAAAAATTAGAACTTTGCTCAGTCAGGCACGGGACTCTCAGACTTGGAGTTGTTCTCATCGAGTTCATTGTTTGTTCGAATTGTGATTCACTTTAGGATGTGTTCTTGGAGGAGCAGGGACGCCTGCGCAGCAGCAGAAGCAGAAGAAGGCACACAGATTCCAGCCAGGCACGGTGGCGCTGCAGGAGATCAGGAAGTTCCAGAAATCCACCGAGCTGCTCATCCCGTTCGCACCCTTCGTCCGTCTGGTGGGCACCTCTTGCTTGCTCTCTCTATATCAAAGGTTTGGGATGGAATGTGTGGTGTGTGATGGAAGGTTTTGCTGCTGATGATGAATTTACAGGTTCGGGAGATCACCGACTTCTATTCAAAGAGGAGTGTGTCGCGCTGGACTGCTCAAGCGCTCGTTGCATTGCAGGAGGTGAATGCTGAAACCTGTCGTGTTACTGTACCTGGGCAGTTTGATTAGAGAACTTAAATTAAAGTTGATGTGTTACTTGCACTGTTAATCACTGTTTTATGCATTTGTTTTGTATCCTAATATGATTTTTCATCTCCCTGTGCAGGCAGCAGAGTACCACATAGTAAACTTATTCGAAACTGCAAATCTCTGCGCCATCCATGCAAAGCGTGTTACCATCAGTAAGTTATCACTGAATGCACGCTTCTTCTTTCTATTTGCATAATTATGCAAAATGAAACATGTCACAGATTTGATTACAGGATTCTTTTGGACACTTGTGCTGATATCTGATTTTGTTTGAAGTAGCAAATTTTTTAATGATTAATCAGAAGAAGATTTGGTTGGTTTGTGCGAGCGGCCATTAATTAATTCTCCAATCGCAATAGGACCTAACTAGTATTTTTTATTCTCAATGGACATGTCAAACAAACAGTATACATATTAACAATTAATTCTGGCTTGTGAATGAACCGGGAATTTGCTAATGCTGAAGAATTTAGTTCAGCTTTGTTAGGTACCAAACCTGCTTAGCATATCAGAAAATTCAAGGATATCAGGAATAATACACATGGTATGAGATCAGAGAATTTTGAAGTGTGTCATATGCTGTCCGTTATTCTCCTTAAAGCTTTGCAACATCTAGAAGACATTAGAAACATCATCTTTGTCGTGATATGTACCGTAACGAATAGATGTTTTGACTTTAGAGATGACATAATATATATCTTAAAAGGATGCTCCTAAAAAAAGGAATTGTTTTATTATGAAAATAATTACTTAAAATAAGGTTAAGAACATATATGACCAGTATAGCATGTTCTAAATCTCCTGACAATTTTTCTTTTGTTGTTGCTGCAGTGCAAAAGGACATACAGCTTGCAAGGCGTATGAGGGAGCGGAATTCATGGGGATAGAGATGAATGGCATTTAGGGACTAATCAAAGATGCTTTTAATAATCTGCAGCATGATGAATGGCATGCTATCTGAATCGTTGGTCTTAAGTCTTAACATCTTAGGAAGTAGTGTAGGGGTATCTTCATTTAGGGAGTGTATCGTCGGTTCATTCTGAGTCGGTAGATGTTAGAATTCGTCTGAACCTTCAGCTTGTGCCTAACTTAATTGGTCTAATCAAGAGTTTCTGCAAACAACCCACGGATGTGGGTTTTAAAATGTAAACTTGAAACCGTTGCATATTTTTGATAGATTTTTCTCTAGGACTCAGTTCTCAGTCCCCATATGTTAGCTGACTGACCTTAACCTTGGGGCAATAACTGGAGGAATTTTTTTCTAATCTACTGTCTTTGTGAATCTTCGTTACTTTGCTACCTCAACTTGCTTGATTGAAGAACCCTGGGCTCAAACGAGCTGCACCCAAGGTGGTTGTGCTGTCTGCAAATCTCAGTTGAGTGGGGAAGTGCTCCCGGTGCAGATGGACAGAAGGCCACATTAGCAGAATCTGAGCAGGTGCTGAAAGCAATGAGAATATCTTGTGATGCTTTTCAGGGTTCGGTTAAGAAGTCGACAAAGCTGATCTTGTAATGCCTTGCCTGAGGACTGCCTTCCAGGTGACGGCAAGATGCAGAAGGACAGCTCCCTCCTCCCCAAGGTGTCGTCCTTTTGTCCCGTGGCGGAGCTTGACTAAATAGTAAGAAGGGACAATCAGTGCATTCTATATAATTTTTTGTATAAAGAGATGATTTATGGTTTGATAAGTATATAATCAATGTAAACATAAAACAGTGGTGGGACCGATAATGATTGGTAGATTATATATTCTAGCACCACCATCAGATATTCAGATGTGCACTGAGATTGATACAGACTTTCTAAATTCATACCACCTAGGACCGTACCTAAGGTTTGTAGTCCGGTGCTAAAACTAAATGTAAGCATTTCAATCATGTTGTTTGTTCACGTTAAATGATAACCTAATGTATACATGGTAAGTAGTGCCCACTTTCTTCTTGTTGTGACGTGATGTGCTATGCTGCAGCACGAAGTCTAGTTAGTTGGCGGTGTTCACTAATTTCAATAAAATTGTGTGGTTGCATTCTTTCAACCAATGGTTACAGCCAAAAACCATAATAACTATGTACTTTCTAAAAGCCATTGCGATGCTTGACAGAGCACAAGATTAAACTTAAATAATCAAATTAGACAAACAGTTCTGTGAAACAATGCTATAATGCGGTATGGATTTGTTATCCTACCCACGTTCCTCTATATTGATTCTCCCCCAAAACTTAACAATAGACAAGACCATTTCGTAGCAATTAACTAAGCAAACCACGTATTTATCAAAAAAGAATAAAAGAAATGGGCCGCCAATTTGGCCCACGGCTGAAATGGAACAGTGCGATACTCGAATCGGAATGGAACTGACCACTTCCACTCGCTGTCTCGAACCCGTCGGGCTTCTCCTGGAACCGCTGCTCCAGTCCGGTCCATTTTCACGTCTCACACCCACGGTCGCCTTCCGCTGCCAACCTGGCCCACGCACCCAACGTTCTGCGAAGTTACCGTTACCCACCACTAGGGTTGGAAAACGGAAATGGAAACGACATTTCTCGATACGAAAATGGAACGAAAATTTTATACGAAAACGGTACGGCGATTTTAGTCGGAAACGAAAATTCCCGTATAAGGAAAATAGAATATTTTCGAATAAGCTCATGTAGAAGTTCGGGCCCATCTAGTCATGTAGTCCATCCAACCCATCTGGATCCCTTATCTCTAATCGGTTAACCCTTCCTACTCTCGTACAAATATAATTGGTAATATAATATATATTCTTTGTGTCTTTTTGTGTGTTTTTGTGTACGGTTCAAGGGGTTCTTGTGTTCCGACAAATATTCGTTATCGTTTTCGTTTTTGACCGTATTCATTTCCGGTACTTTCCGTTTCCATTTCGTTTCCGGAGTTTCCGTATTCGTTTCCATTCCGATAAAAGAGTGCGGAAATGGAAACGGTAAGACATTTTTCCAACCGTTTCCATATCGTTTTCAACCTTACCCACCACACAGCTTACTTATCTCTGCTCCTATAAAATGTTAATGGATGATGACAGTCTGTATAATTTTTTATCTTTCTCTATATTATAGGATCATCTCGAAATATCGACAGGTCCTATATATTCATGTCGAAACTTTAATATATGTCCTCCAGCCACTGATTCCAAATTCAAAATTTTAAATTCGTCTAGATACTAGTTTTCGCAAACAAATCGTAATTCTACCTGAATTGGAGCTAAACCAAGAGTCAAGTCGAAGCTGAGAATGTAGCATATAGTGTGATAGCAATAATTTGATATGCTCAGTAATCTAATATTTTTTATCCGTAATAATGACGGATATTTGGCTAGTTATTTTTTAAGCCACGACTCACTTATTACCGCCGGGTAAAAAACCTACGTAGGCACGACCCGAGGGTCCCGTTCGCCAAAAAAGACCCTGAACCCCGTCGCGAAAAAAAGAAAACCCTACGGACTCGCCGCGCCGTCGCAGAGTCGCCGCTACCAACGCCACCGGCGCGAACGGGAACGCAAGCGCGACCGACGGCGAGCCCACCCGCCCGCCGCGATGGCTCGCACGAAGCACACGGCCGTCAGGAGGTCGAGGCCGCAGCCCAAGAAGCAGCTCCAGTTCGGTGAGCAGCCCCCGCCCGCGGACCTGCATTCGCAAGCGAATGCCGCCGCTTTCTTGGGCGCGGCGATTCCCATCCACGATGCTAAGTCTCTGCTCGCCTTTTGTGTTCTTCTTTGCAGGTGGTGGCGCGAGCACCTCGGCGACCCCGGCGGTGCGTGTGGACGCGGATTCGTGTTGAGAATTTTCCCGTGTTTTTTCTTTTCTTTTTGGCTGACTTGCTCGTCACCTGTTTGAGGGAATGCAGAGGAGAGGCGCGGGGAGCCCGACCGGAGCGTCGGCTCAAGGTGCGGTACTCTCTGGGGCCTTTTTTGGATTAAAAGAGTACTTTTTTTTATGCTTCTCCCGGTACTGTTCTTTGCGACGGAGGTGCTGCGGGGGTTTCTCTCGGTTTCCTTGCGATCGGGGGTTTCTCTTTTGTTTCTTGGTGCAATTTTTAGTTTTGCTCGCAGCAAGACGATGATGATGGTCGAGGTGCCACATGGAACTCTCAGTTCTGGAGTTGCTTTCTTCTGGTTAGTTGTTCATACGATTTGTGATTGACTCTAGTATATATTCTTGGAGAAGCAGGGACATCTGGGAAAGAGAAGCAGAAGAAGGCCCACCGTTTCAGGCCAGGCACGGTGGCGCTGCGGGAGATCAGGAAGTACCAGAAATCATCGGAGCTGCTCATCCCATTTGCGCCGTTTGTCCGTCTGGTGGGTACCTCTGGCTTACCCGCTCTATTTCAAAGATTTTGAATGTGGAGTGTGTGATGGAACCTTTTGCTACTGATGAATTTGCAGGTTAGGGAGCTCACTACTAATATTACCCACGAAATCCACCGCTGGACTCCTCAAGCGCTCGTTGCATTGCAAGAGGTCCATGCTGAAATCCCTCGTGTTAAGTTTACCTGATGGTTTGAGTAGGGAACTGTAATGCCCTTCAATTGAAGATCCGAAGACCGTCAATTAGATAGATAACTTTAGTCCACTTTCCCCCCTAAACTATTGGTTTAGCTCACTTTCTCCCCTAAACTATTTTTAGGCTCACTTAACCCCCCCCAAAAAAAAACTATTCTACCCGGAGCACTTTACACAACTGGTTTTGAACATAGATTTTGATGATGTGGATGGTTGTTTTGTCTGCGTGACATCCATGTCACCTAGGTTTTGCACACTTGGGCTGCCGCATCACCTTCTTCTTCCTCAACCTCCCGCTGGCCAGAGCAAAGTGGTGGCAGAGCTAGGGTTGGGAGGGGGGATGGCACAGGAGGGCGGAGGCCGATGGAGGGTCACAAGATCCGCAGTCGGAGTTGTGGAGTGGCAGCTGTCGCTGCTTTGCTGGGGCGAGTGTGAGGTGAATGAGAAGAAGAATGTGACGTGGCAGACTTGCATGTAAAACCTTGGTGATGTGGATGCCACAAGGGTGAAATCACCGTCCACATCATCAAAACTGCTGTCCAAAACCGGCTGGGGGGGTAAAGTGCTCCGGATATAATAGTTTAGGGGGGTTAAGTGACCTAAAAATAGTTTAGGAGAGAAGATGAGCAAAGCCAATAATTTAGGAGGAAAAGTGAACTTTTTCCAATAAATTTTTTAGTCATCAGTCATTGCCCCCCTAAATTGTCTGGTATTAATTCCACTGCCATATTTATCGGCACTTATGTAGAAGGGGAATGAATTGTCTGAGCCTAAAAATAGTTTAGGGGAGAAAGTGAGCCAAGCCAATAATTTAGGGGAAAAGTGGACTTTTTCCAATAAATTTTTCAGTCGTCTATCATATTTTCCTAAATTGTCTGGTATTAATTCCACTGCCATATTTATCAGCCTTGTGTAGAAGGGGAATGAATTGGCTGAGTGTAGATTTTGTTTATAGCAACATGCTTGTTATTGCTGAATGATGAAGACTGAAATGTGGTGACCGAAAGAACATAGAATTGACTATATTTCTTGTCACCTATGAATAAGTTAATGCGTTAATTGCACTTTGAATTCTCGTGTGATTTTTCATCTCCCTCTGCAGGCAGCAGAGTACCACTTGGTGGACTTATTTGAAAGGGCAAATCTCTGCGCTATCCATGCGAAGCGTGTTACCATCAGTAAGTTGTCATCGAATGAACTCTTTTGCTTTTCTAGTTATAAAAGCATTTCAATTACATGATTGTTTTTAACATTTATGCATATATTTGATGTGGTATCTACTTTTGGTATTCTTTGAAGTGGCAAAAATTTCTATCAATCAATCATAAGAACATTTAGTTTGGTTACACATGATGAATCCTTACATGAGGACCGCATCGCTTTTATTACTCACGAGGAGATTGCAATCATCGTTTGGCAACCGCGCCATTTTCATCTAGTAGTTTATTCCATATCAAGTAGTCCGCTTTGCAAGCTATGAGGGGACGGAGCACCCCCCCTCCCCACCTCCTAAATAGGGGGCTCACATGTACATAAACATTCTTTTTTCTTCTATATGAATGGTTGCACTGCTGCTGGTTCTTCAAAAAAAAAGAACATTTAGTTTGGTTTGTACAAACTGCCATTCTCAAATCTCAATTAAGGCTTGTGAATTGACCAGAATTTGCTAATGCTGAAGAGTATAGTTCAGCTCCATTTAGATACCAAAGCTGGGTTACTATAGCAGAAAAATTCAAGGATCTAGGTTTTGATTTACCTGTTTGTTTCTTATCTTAGAGACAGAAACAAAGTATCGAATCAGAGAATTTTGGAATGTGAAATATGCTGTTTCCTGTTCTCCTTAAAGCTTGGCAAGACCTAGAAGGCATTAGAAACATTATCATTGTTTTTATCTTTATGATTGTATCCTAACAAATAGATGTTTAATGTTTCAACTTCAGCGATGAGTTCATCTTAAAAGGATGCTCCTGAGCAACTTGAACTTTCTCATGAAATAAATACTTGGAATAATGTAAGAACATACATGGACAGTTTAGCCTGTTCTCTTTCTCCTGACATTTTTGTTCTTGTTGCTGCAGTGCAAAAGGACATACAACTTGCAAGGCGTATCGGGGTGCGAAGGCTGTGGTGATAGACTATTGAGAGAAGCTTTTGTGAATCCTGCAGCATAATCAAGTTATATGATATCTTTACTCTTAGTCTAAACATCTTATTATCTTATTAAGTAGTTTAGTTGTAGCTTCATTTAGGGAGCTTATATGAAGGACACATGATGTCTTCATTGCTAATCTTAACATCTAGGGAGCTTATCTGAAGAAGGAAAGCTCTGTCGTCCTTTCGTCCCTGCGGCGAGGGCTGTAGATTCAGATTAATTTGTGTGAATTTCGTTAACCCCCACCATCTGTCGAAAAGGTAAATGAACAGTAAATGCCATGACATGTTGTTAACTCGTATAAATAGTGTTCCTTGTGATGTGCAGTGTGGCGGCAGTTCTGGCCATCTGGGGTTTAGTGAGCCTGACTAACATAAGCAATTTTTTTATTTTTTTGGATAGCAGCAGGTAGTTGGAAGTTTGGCATACGACTTCAAGGGTGAATTCTCTTCATTTTACTAATCCTGAAGCAATTGAACTTGTCTAATTTCAAAAAGGAAATTGTCAGATATGTACCGTTGGCAAGTTATGTGTCCAACTGTAGATGTGTTCGTACGTGACACCCATACGATTGTGTGCTAGTTGTTTTCAGTACAAGCTTGTGTGCTTATCTTACGGAGTATGTTTGTAAGAGGGTAACCATATCGCAGATTCATTGCCAGGGAGGCAAAGATGTTTGAATAAATGGATAGTCAGCGGACAGTTAACAAAGTTGAGTTGTCCGATCATCTAACGTTTAGGTAAACCTCTACTTGAACAAAAGAGTAGAGAACTCATCTATCCTCAAATTTTTGTCGATAAAGAGTAGACAACTCATGTATCTTCAAATTTTTGTCGATAAAGAGTAGACGACTCATGTATCTTCAAAATTTGATCATAGGAATTTCAGATTAACATAGGGCAGAGCTATCCAATTTCCTAAAGGTAGAGCTACCATGACTGCATCGATTCATCTCTTGTGTGATTGCTCATTGCAACATGTTGACTCGTGAAAACACAATAGTTTCACGCGAGACTTCAGTTTCGATATCTTTTTTTAGAAGAATATCTTGTTCTACATGTCCTTGGTCAAACCTCAAAATGCAAAAAATGCCATAAAAACCATCAAATTATATATGTCTCATTGTTGTTGCACAAAGTTCCTAAAATGTGCCACCTAGAACTTACCTAAAAATGCCACTCTGATAAGATCAAAACATCTTTGACCATGTCAAAAGCTCCATTTTATCCTTTCATCTGTAAGAAATTTTTACCCAAACACCACACATCATCTGTTTCCTTCTCCCACTCCTTCCTCTCCACTGTCATGTCTCGTTCTCCCTTTTTCACATTCCCACCACCTCCTTCTATTGTGTCGCCCTCTCCGGTGCCAACGGTGGCTTCAACACCATCTCCATTGTCACCTTGTGAAGAACCAAGAAGTGGTAGGATGATTTAGTCTTTGACGGTGCGGGTGCTCCAACGAGTCTCTAGTGATGGGACAAGAAGGATATGGTTGAGGAGATCAGATCAATGGAGTCTATGGTTAGCTTCGAGGGAGCCTTTGGGCTCACCATCAATGGATAATTTTAGCTACAAAGGGCGGCATCAATATATTGATCCTCAAACCTGGCAGCTTGAGCAACAAATCTATTTTTAGTGGTTGCAGAAAAGAGGAACAACAACAGCTTTGGGCGGAGAGGTGGCGGGGGAGGAATCCATGGCTAGCTAAGGATGTGTGGGAGCATAGAGGACTTGTCGGGATAGGGTGGTTCGTACATAGGTGAGACGGAGCGAGGAGACGGCCAAGATAGTGGGTGGCAAGGGAAATGCCAGTGTGGTTGCGATAGTATCTAGATGTGGCAATATTTCAAGAGAAGAATGGGTGCGGATTACTTTTAGGATTTACTGAGAAGTTTAGCAGTGACATTATTAGATGAGTTTTACAAAAGAAATAACATATAATACAAAAATTTAGAGCCATGTCTCTGTGGAATTTACAGTTCAAAAAATACCACCAAATGTCTAGATGACACGTAGGGCCTTACAGGGAAAAAAACATGTCTTTTTCAAAGCCCCAAACTTTTCTAGAGTTTCTCTATATACAATTCTACAAGCCTCTATGGCATTTTCAGAATTTAAAATTTGGTTAACGCCACGAACCAATTTGCCTCAATTTTTTGCCATGCCTGAAACCGTACATCACAAAGAACTCGAGCGGAACGCAGTCGGACAACCCCAACGATACTCAAATAGGAATGGTATTTGACAATTTCCATTCGAATCCATCGCGTTCGTGTCTCTCTTCGGAACCGCGACCAACATTCGACTCGCGTTAGCAACAGCTACTCACACAAAAAGAAACAAAAACAAAAACTCTTCCTCGCCGCCGTCGCCGCTCCCCAGAGCCCAGCGGAGCGCCCGCCGCGATGGCTCGCTCGAAGCACCCGGCAGTGAGGAAGTTGAAGCCGCAGCCCAAGAAGCAGCTCCAGTTCGAGCGCTCGCCTCGCCGGAGCGCGCAGCAGCAGCAGCAGCAGTCAGGTGAGTCCCTCCCGCTTACCTTATGAGTGAATGCCGCCGCTTTGTTGGGGGAGATTCACGGAGCGATGCTGAGTTTCTGCTCTCCTTTCGTGCCTTCTTTGCTTGCAGGTGGCGCGAGCGCCTCGGCGACCCCGGTACGTGCGGACACAAAAAAAAATTTGGGTTGCTCTGTTTTGTTTTGCCCTTTTGCTGACTTGTTCGTCAACTCTTTGATGGAATGCAGAGGAGAGGTGCGCGGAGCCCGGCCGGAGCGGTGGCTCAAGGTGTGGTGTTTGCTGGGTTTTTGGGTTTTCCGGCGTGTTTAGGCCGCATTCTAGGGTTTATTCGTGTCTTGTTTGGGGGTTTTCACCCTTTTTTTTCTTCTTCTCTATTCTATCGTTTCCCCCTCATTATCGCGCACATTTTCTTGAAAATGTTATCCAAAGAGTAATTTTTATGCTTCTCCCGGTATTGTTATTTCGCCCTTAAGGTAGATCTACAGTTTTACTTTACTTCCTTGGTGCAATTTTTAGTTTCTCTTGTAGCAAGATAATGGCCAAAGTGGACATGGAACTGTCAGTTTTGGAGTTGCTCTCTTCCGATTCGTTGTTCTTTCGATTTGTGATTGACTCTAGTATGTATTTTTGGAGAAGCAGGGGCATCTGGGCGACAGAAGCAGAAGAAGGCCCACCGATTCCGGCAAGGCACGGTGGCACTGCGAGAGATCAGGAAGTACCAGAAGACCACGGAGATGCTCATCCCATTTGCGCCTTTTGTCCGTCTGGTGGGTACCTCTGGCTTGCCCGCTCTATTTCAAAGATTTGGAATGTGTAGCGTGTGATGGAAGCTTTTGCTGCTGATGAATTTGCAGGTTAGGGAGCTCACTACTAATGTTACCATTGAAGTCAACCGCTGGGAACCTCAAGCGCTCGTTGCATTGCAAGAGGTCAATCCTGAAGTCTCTCGTCTTATTGTACCTGACGGTTTGATTAGGGAACTCTAATGTGTATGAATTAAAGATCCGAAGACTGTCAATTATTGCATAGATAAAATTTTCAGTCATAAGTACTATTTTCCTAAATTTTCTGGTATTAATTCCACTGCCATATTTATTAGTACTTGTGTAGAAAGGGAATGAATTGTCTCGCTATAGCTTTTGTTTGTAGCAATATGCTTGTTACTGCTGAATGATGAAGGCTGAAATGTGGTGACGAGAAGAACATAGAATTTACTATATTTCTTGTGACCTACGAAATAAGTTAATGTGTTAATTGCACTTTCAATCATTGTCCTGCATATTTGCTTCGAGTTCTCGTATGATTTTCCATCTCACTCTGCAGGCAGCAGAGTACCACTTGGTGGATGTATTTGAAAGGGCAAATCTCTGCGCAATCCATGCGAAGCGTGTTACCATCAGTAAGTTGTAATTGAATGAACACATTTGTTTCTCCAGTTATAATATCATTTCAGGTACATAATAGTTTTAACACTTGTGCATATGTTTGATGTGATGTAGTTTTGATGTTGTTTGAAATGGCAAATTTTTTATTGTTAAATCCTAAGAACATTTAGTTTGGTTTGTGCAAGCTGCAATTCTCAAATCTCAATTAAGGCCTGTGAATGGACCAGAATTTGCTAATGCTGAAGAATATAGTTCAGCTTCATTTAGATACCAAAGGTTGTTGCTGTAGCATAAAAATTCAAGGATGTAGTTGATTTACCTGTTTATTTCTTTTCTTAGAGACAGAAACATAGTATCAACACAGAGAATTTGGAAAGGAAATACGCTATTTCTTATTCTCCTTAAAGCTTGGCAACACCTAGAAGGCATTAGAAACATCATCATTGTTGTTATCTGTATCCTAACAAAGACATTTTGACTTTAGCAGTGACTTCATTTATATCTTAAGACATGCTCCTGAACAAAAGGAACTATTTTATGAAGAAAATATACATAGATAGATTAGCCTGTTACAATTCTCCTGACTTTTTTTTCGTTTCTACAGTGCAAAAGGACATACAACTCGCGAGGCGTATCGGGGGGCAAAGGCTGTGGTGATACTAATCGAAGATGTTGTGCATCCTGCAGCATGATGTATTGTTGGTCTTTAACATCGTAGGAAGCACTGTAGGTGTATCTTCATTTAGGGAGCTTATTTTCTAGTTGATTCTGATTTGATACCTGTTAGGATTCAATTGATTTTTCAGCATTTGCTCCATTGTAATTGGTCCAATTCAGAGTTTCTGCAGACAGTTCTGCAGACAGCCCAGCGATATGAAATGTGAAATGTAAACTTGAAATTGTTGCCAATGTTTGGTATCAGCTACTCATTTAATTTGTGCAAGCATGCTGATGATGCCAATGGTGAATCAAATTCAAAATTTCTACTTGGCTGAAAAGACCAACGAAGACTTACATCTATAAATGTTTGAAATCATTTGCCCTAATTCTGCTTTGGATTTGCGTCGCGCTTCTCCCTTGCAGCGGTGGTTGTGCCCTCCCCAATCTGGCAATCACATTCTGCGGAAGCCCACCTCTTGGCTTCTCAGACCAGGCAATGCACAAATGTATCAGAGCACAGAGGATGTGAGCACAAATAGAGATGGATCTCATGGGTAGGTAGGATGTGCGTTGAGGTGAAAACCAAGTTTAGCCATCACTAAGATGGTGAGAGGAAGATAGTGAAGTGAAAGCCCAGTTATGAATTTGAGCTCATATGTGAGTGCACTAGGCGCTGAGTGGTCAGGATTCAGGAGCGCAGCACCGGTGAGGCTGATTACATGCGATGTGTTGCTGTGTTTAACTCCGAGCTGTTACGGAACTATGATATGGATCATGACCGTAACTTCCATATATTTTTTGGTATCTAGTTGATATCCAGTATTTTCCATAACTTTTCAAAAATATCGAAATTTTTCACAATGATACAAATCTGTATTTGAAATTTTCTCACTGATCTCCGTCTTTTCTATATTCTTCTCACTGCCTGAGATGGACAAAAGGTCAGGCTGGTGCAAACGTCCTCGCAGTACTAATCACAAGTCAGGGTCTGATGCAGCGCGTAGTTTCACCATGCAAGGTCACTTCCACTGGTTACCAGCACCCGGGGATCCAATGACGATCACGAGTGTCATGACGCAGATCGGATGCACGGATGTGTCTGAGAATTGGCTGTCATTTTCTCACCAGAAATATCCTAGCTGAAACACAGGTGCAGGTGTTCACCAGGTCAAACCCAATGCCACTCTCTAGTCTCCACCGAGCAGAAACAGCGGCAAAAGACACTTTCACGACGGTAACATGACCATGATTAACGAGAGATAGGCATAACTTATCATGTACAAGGAAGAAGCTCTCATAAATTAAATTTGTGCCTGGCAAGTTTACAACCTAACAAAGCCTCGGAAAAGATCAGCTGGGACATGCTAGGGCTGCTACTGATCTACAAACTCTGAAGTCTGAACCACCGGGCTGGGACAAACTAGAACCTCAAGCTAACAACTCTTTCTACCACACACACACAAAGTATATAAGCGGTGTAATCTACAAAACTTACTACGGACATGTCATCACCGTCAAACGGGGGAAGAGCTTGTTCTCCTGAGTTGATACTTGGGTTCTGGAGGAGGTGCAGAGGACAGTATTTTGTCCAACTCCTGAAAATTTTGTGAAACGGAACAAACAAAACCGGTATCATTAGACATCAGACATGACATGAATATACTATGATAAGATGTCCTAAGCTAAGTAGCATTGCATGGAAGTATGGCACTATTGTTTACCGAAACTCAAGAACAAGAGTCAATTACTTCATGGTGCCAAAACTTTATGCATCACCACAATAGTAAGAGTATCGTAATTTCATTGCGTTAGGGTAAAAAAGGAATGGACTGTAGGGTCATAGCAATATAAACGAACGAATTCACATAGAAGGATATGCTTACAAACATTTGCTATATATGATTAATATCAACAGCATCAGCTGTAAGTGATATTATGTGTTTAATAGATAAATGATAACCACCTATTGGAAGGATAAAATGAAACTGCACCCAAAATACAGAAAAATGAACATAGGTGCTCTGTGGCTTTGCACATGATTATGATTTAATGAGGACTAATTACTATTGTGATAATTTCTAAGAGTGATCTTTTTGCTGGGTGTGGATCATGCCAATGCTCCTGAAATGTATTTTTATGAGGGACTTGTTTGGCCTTTAGATATGTTAAGCACTTTAGATATGTTAAGGACCAGAATCTGGATTGATGGCTACTTCCATGACCGTCGGATCTTCCACTTCTAAATTGTACAGAGGACTAGTGGACAACATACAAATTTCTAATAGGTGTCAAACGTGGTGGTATCGATGATGATGTTAGCCACAGAATCAAAACGGGGTGGATGAAATGGCGGCAAGCATCTAGCGTCCTCTGTGACAAAAAGGTCCCACATAAGCTAAAAGGTAAGTTCTATAGGACAGCGATCAGACCTGCAATGTTGTATGGAGTAGAATATTGGCATACTAAAAGACAACACATCCAGCAAATAAGTGTCATAGAGATGCGTATGCTATGGTGGATCTGTGGTCATACAACAAATGATCGAATTCGGAATGAGGATATACGTTATAGGGTAGAGGTGTCACCAATTGAAGAGAAGCTTGTCCAACATCGACTAAGATAGTTTGCACACATCCAACGGAAGCCTCTAGAAACACCAGAATATAGCAGTATTCTAAGGTGTATCGACAATACTAGGAGGGACAGGGGGCGACCAAACTTGATATGGGAGGAGGCAGTAAAAAGAGACTTGAATAATTGGAATGTATCTAAGGATTTAGCTCTGAATAGGACCGCATGGAAATTAGCGATCCACGTGCCTAAATCATAATATAATTTTCAAGCCTTTTTTCCTTCACCTTTTGACTCGTGCAGTTTCTATTGGGTTTCATCTCTAGTCTACCCCAACTTGCTTGGGACAAAAGGCTTTATTGTTGTTATTGTTGTGTCAAACGTCAATGGGCAATCAAGTCTATTACACCAAGTATAAAGATATGATTAGAACAAAGTTCGTCAAGATAACCCGTCCTATATATTCAATGCTCAGCAGAAACTCTATTTTCGACAGAGCAAAGCAAAGTAGGTAAGGGCATCAAGCATCTTAATGAATTACTATGCAACCACAAAGATTGCCCATCAGTTCTATGAATCAATGGAGTAGTTCCTCCTGCAAACTGCTTACTGGAAATAGCATGCAGCTGAGAAATCACTAGCATGCTTAATAAATAAGAAGCAACCAAACAATGGAGTCCAACCTATCACATATGTGCTTTCAACAATTAAATGTATGCAACATATCGAGTCCACCCTGTAAAACACTGAAATACTGGCAAAATGTTGTAGAATATTACATACTTAGCGTAAGTACACCGGTCAATTTAATGCAGTGAGACAAATCAGTAAGTCAAGGTCGATTAACATACTCAAGAACTTCATAAGAGTTCGCTCTAAAAGTCAAATAGGCAGTTTCTCTTGCTCATCTTTACAGTAGTTACTATGGTCATAGCAACACAAGCCTCATTTAGTTGGTTCGAAGTTAAACATAATTATATACACTATAATATCATCTAGTATGTTTGTCCTTTCAAAGGAAAGCGCGGCAAACTCCTGAAGTCAATGCCACAACCTAGTTATCTATGTGAGCAAAAAAATAACTTTTGAGACTCCTTTAAACAGCCTCCAATAGATGTTTGAAAGAGTCAAAAAGAAACAATGAGATGACCACAGGTGTATGGTGATATGCAATTGTAGAAACAAGTTTTTTGTTGCTTTAATTAAATCAAAATGGTTCATCACCGATACTGAATGAAAACGGTAACACTGATGATATGGGTTCAGTGGTGACAGAATAGATACAGGTCTGCAAAACGCATCCGAATTGTGTGGACTGTGGTACTATAGATCGAACTAACAATAGTAAATCAGTGCAATGCACTTATTATACATGATATTATTGAACCCAAGTAGAAAGTGGAGAAAAAAAGAGAGATGAATAATTGGCTAATGTAAAACCAAAAATAGTTGACCATCTGAATAAAAACACAAGTACCTTCTGCCTCTTTAGCCTCTCGTTCTCCTCTTCTAGACGAGATACCTTGTTTTCAAGCTCGTTAGTGTAAGCCTATCAAGCAGAATGCACACGGTTATTAAATCAATAGTGACATCGAAAGAAAATAAGCCACTCCAATGGCACATCAGCTATGATATGCTTGCATTTTTTAGACTAAAAAATGTAAAAGAAGTACCAAAAAACAATACATTCAAAGATAAATTTTCAATCAGAACATTATAACAAGACAGAAATCAATAAATAGAAAATCTGCAATAGAAAGGACAATAGAAGTAGACCTGCTTCCTCGCTCTTGATCGTGCAGCTGATTCCCTATTCTTTATCATTCGCTTCTGCCTTCTTTCTACCACCTTATCAGGTACCCCTCCTGAAGCACCACGCTTGCGCCCAGGTGTTTGAGGATCAGAAAGTGCACCGAGCATCGGTGAAGAACTCTGGCTATCTGAGTAAATCGATTCCAAGATAGCACCTGTACCGACAGCCAATGGCTGAGGGCCCAACTGACTTGCCATGTAAGAACCTGCCATGCTTGGATGCTGGGGCTTCATAACTTGCTGCTGGTACTGCTGTAACCACTGTGCTCCAGGGTTCAAATTGGGCACACCAGCCGCAATAACACTGCTCCCAACTGCATCCATGTTGGCTGGCAAGTCGTTTGAATCCTTCAGATACCCTTCCGTGACAACCCCAGCTTTGACGAGGAAATCCTCAAGTGTCATCTCCCCAAGCGTCGGCTGCCTCTCCCGCCTCCGCCGGCCACCCTCCTCGTCACTTCTCTTCGGTGCATCCTGGATGCCCTTCCACAACTCATCCAAGGTCTTCTTGCTCAGCTCCGGAGGCATCATGATGCTCCCCTGGCGCTGCAGGGCCGAGGCCGGCTCGGACTGGCTCGTGACGCCGCCACTGTCAGGGTCTATGCCATCAGGAAACACGCTCTTGAGCAGCTCGTCAAGGTTCATACTAAGCAAGGGCTCCCCCAACTGGTTCTGCACCTCATCGAGGGTAAGGCTATAAAGGGACCCTTGCCTCGCCAGGCTCTGCATCTGCCTGCGCTGTGTCGAGCCAGCATAGCCGCCTCCAGCCTGCGACGCCATTGCCTGAATCATGAACCGGCACTCTCTCTCGCACTTATCGCCCCTATGGGGATTCCACCCCGAGAAACCTCAGAAACAAGATACCAAAGCAGCCTCCTCTTCCAGGGTCAAACCCCACTCCAGAGATCGCCAAACCGCGGATCCACAAGACCGCACGCAGCTGCAACAACACGCACCAGTGAAAACCTGCTACGAAAAAGACAGCACGTTTCCATCAGATAGAACCGCACGCTTGATCCTTGGAAGAAAAGTATATGAGCAAACAAGACGAACACGCAAGGGATGTAATCGAACCTCGAAAATTTCCGAAGATCCTGTAGACGCCGCTTAAACCACCGGACTCGAGGGGTTACCGGGCCTCCGGATCTCCACGGCTCGGAAAAAAACCACGCCGTAAAAACCCAACCTTTCCAGCTCAAATCAGCACCGAATCGAACGGAACCGCCGCGCTATTCCCGCCCGCGTGATCCGGCGCAGCCGCGGCAGCCCGCGGGGTCAGGCCTAGCTAGTACCTACCATTGGAGGCGGGTGAGGTGGGGAAGGAGCATGTGGGGTATTGGAAGCCATGGGGGGAGAGGAAGAAACTGGCGTGGGTTTCTTGTGTGAAACCGTGGGCGAGCGGGGGAAATGGGCCTACCGGGAAATGGGCCTGGTTGTTTTCGCACTTCCGCTAGGATATTACCATCTTTTTAGGAGATCATGTAAGGTCCTCTACAAAAAAAGAGATCATGTAATGCCTCCTCCTGCTGGATAAACTCCCGGACTGGGAGATGTGTCGAGTTCTAGTCTGAGCTTAGTTTAATCTTGATTAAACCGTCCGCAACTAGAACCGTAGACAAAATTTTGGCTAACAAATTTTCCATACGGTTGACTTGGACACCTATCAGAAACATCTAGAATCTTAAAAAGATCATGTAATCAAATCTCTAAGGGTATCTCCAATAGGATGATGTCAGTCTTCTCTTAGAGGTGTCACATAAGATTTTGGTTGAATTGAAAGAGAGAGAAAGAAGAAATAGAAGGTTGCATTTCCTTGGTAAAGTGATGATTCCTTCACATCTAAGAGATCATTATTTTCTCAATTGTATAATATACCTTCCCTTAGATCCATGCTTTCTAATTTAATTTTAATTCTATATTTATACATACATTAATTGTTAGAGATGGCATCAATGAATAACTTATTATATAACATGTTTTTATTGTTATCTCTAGATAACGTGTAAGATATAAAAAAACTGTTTTATATTGGAGATGCCTAAAAAACATATCACTCCTATATAAACTCAGTAGGACATAAATTGTGGCTGTTTAGCTATAGGACACGGTGACATACAGCTGGTTACTAGGTAGCTAGATTTCTTGTAGTAAGAATAATTAACTTGTAGGATCCATAGGTAAACGTGTTAAGTGTTGTGCAAGTTCCTGGTTTGGATGAATAAGACTCTTCCCAGTGCTCTACGGTGTACAGGTGCTAAGAATGCCACATAGGCGAAAAACTAACGTGGCAAAACAATTAAGGAGGAGATAGAGCACTTTGGTGACCCTAGAAAGAAACGATGCTACGCGCGTGAACCTATGCAAAACGCCTATGTGGCATCTATGCATTGAGGAGTTTAGTTGCTACACAATTAAATGAAAGAAGCCTAGCTACAAAAAGCTAAGCACCTATGCATTGGGGAGTTTAGTTGCTAAGCCCTTTCATATACTTAGCACCTCATCTAAGCACCTATGCATTGGGAGAGGCCTAAGCATCACCTGCTGACTCGCTTTCATTGCTGACTCATGGTCCAAGGTGAGGCATCCAATCAGCACAAAGATTCATTTCTTTTTTTGGAAATGACAAATGCTAGCATCATCATAGGGAAGTCAGCAACGACAGTATCTACAACAATATCTGATGCACATCAGCACGTGAGCTAAGATATGTTTGATTGGTGCTAAAATTTATCCTATTAAAAATATAATAACTATGATATTTGGCTTTTATTTAATTAATTATCAAAATTTTAACTGTCTATAAGAATTTGTCCACCCTCCTGACATTCCCTTCATGATTATTGCTAAAATTTTGGCCAACTATGGCTAGTCGAATGGATCAACGGCAGAATTATCAAAACGTGGAAGACTTGTGCCGCTGGGAAGAGATTTTTGTTTAGATAGAATACAACGTTTCGATTTTTCAATTAACCCATGGACACGGCTGAATTGTTGGTCATCAAATCACTGACGAGTTACGATTTTCGGGGAACCGTCTAGCATCAGATCCATCTCTTTGATCTTGATTATACTTGTCATATGTCGTTGGTAGAGCATGCGCAACCTTATCACACTCGCCCGTACAATATTCGACCTGTATGTAATAGTTTCAAGAAAAAGTTAAGATGTATAAGTCACAAATCTAAGTGTTCACCGAGGAAAGAGGTCGTAGTTGGAGTAGTCGACACTCAACAACACACTTCTAAGGTCGAGCATCTGATGCTATAGGATACTATTACACAGATTATTTAGAAATTATAAAAATATTATTAGAGTTTAAAATTTTACAAAAACGACCTCAATCGCCACCTGATATGGTGATTAGCCCTTATCGCCACATCGCATGGCGATAACTGCCACCTTGCGCTCCGCTAACCGAGCCCAACGGTCGGTTATGTGGTGCTATCGTCACACAGTATGACGATTGCAGCCTGTTATCACCATTGGAGGTGACGATTTTAACTTATTGCCACTACAGATGACGATTCCGACCAATCTCCATTGCAATTAGTGATTACATAATGAATCGTCAGTCCGCGTGGTGATATCAGTCGTAATAGCCACACCAAATGGTGATTGGACCTAATCGCCATACCAGGTAGCAATTGAGGTCATTTTTATAAAAGTCTAATAATAATTTTGTAATTTCTAAATAAAAATATTTTTTCCAAAAAAACTCCTATTGCACATCCCTCGCTCTAGAGCTGCCTTGACACCGTACATCCCAACGATACCTCGAATAATGAAACATTCTTAACCAGAGGCGCTGCCAAAGTTTAAAAGGTAAATTCATAGGTTTGGTTCCGTAACATTGCTTGAGATCCACTGCAAGATCAACCGAGTCCATGTAATTTTCTGCTGCTGTAGTGTTACTCTTATACCCCAGCCATCACTTGGCCTTGACTGAAATCGAGGCAGAACTCCTGCCTCTTTTGAAAAAGGAAAACCTCCGTTGGAATCCTAAACAAAAATACGATTGCCCGTATGCGATAATCTCTCCCATTTGAAGGCTTGTTTGGAATGCACAAATATGGTCAGAAATTTACAAGAAGGATGTAACTGGCGATATCTCCATGAGATCCATGCGTTTGAAATGTGACCTAAATTCCACCACTTACATGTTATGTTATTGTATTGCTCATTCGAGCACCGCGAGTTTTTTTAAAGGTGAACACGAGGGATCCACGAACATACAAAATACGAACCATTTTAAACACAGATATTCCATGGAGAACATCCTATTGCTCGAGGGTACGCGATAATTTTCGTTTTTCTAAATAAGCCCTTGATTGACACCATATCAAGGTCACATATGCAATTCCAAATCTCTCGAGGGCACGGCCGCATTTAACGTCACCGCACATCGCCGGACCCACTTACCAGCTGGGCCCACGCTGCCCTTCCTTCCATGCGCGCTCCACAAGTGAGCTGGGCCCCACCTGTCCGTGACCCTCCAGCCTCCTCCCTATATATACCCTCCCCCATCTGTTCGACTCCGTGGCCTCTCTCCCTCTGCCCCATTTCTCTTCTGCCATCCCAGCCCGAACCCGAGGAGCTCGTGGAGGGCAGGGAAGGAAGAAGAAGGGATCATCACCAATCCGAGCGCCGCACGACAGGAGGCCTCGCGATCTCGGTAACCACCATTCCCGCCATCGATCCCCCCGCTGGATCTCTCCTTCCCCGCTCATCGATCCCCTCCTAGTTCCTCCTCTGATCCGATCGGTTGTGCCGTTCGTTTGATCGGGCGGTTCGTGGTGGTATTTTTTTTCTGCCGCGATCCGTTCTATATGCCTCGTTTTTACCCGTAGATTCGATCAGTTTTTTTTTCCGGAGGGTTTGATTCGAGGAATCTGGCGCGTTTGACCGGTTTCACTCGATCCAGCTTCGTTCCCACGCTGGCGTCCGCGAATCTGCGCACGATTCCCGCGCCAGTTGCTCGCGAATCTGTGCCATGTCGCGGATCTGCGTGCTGCGGGCATCAGATCTCGTAGATCTAGCTGCGGTGGCTTCCATTCCGGTGGTCTTTTTTCCTTCTTCTACGTGGATCTATGGGGTTGACGCTTTCCCTTTCGTTTCGTTGCAGGAGCGGAGATGGGGCTCACGTTCACGAAGCTGTTCAGCCGCCTCTTTGCAAAGAAGGAGATGAGGATCCTCATGGTCGGTCTCGATGCGGCCGGTAAGACCACCATCCTCTACAAGCTCAAGCTCGGCGAGATCGTAACCACCATCCCCACCATCGGTAAGTCCCATCCACATCCTATGTCAATGTGCTGTTACAGTGTGTTATTTACTGTGTCGGTTAGAGGTAGTTTGTAAATGTGTGCTGTCTCGAGAATTTCTTGCTGCAGCTAAAGTTTAGGATCTTGTGGGCAAACTGAGTGTTCCACCTTAAGTTGCAGAACATTTGAAGCCAATAGACTTTTAAAGTCTGAGATTTGAGATCCTTTTAGTTATAAAGATGGTTCGGCCTGCCTTAATAATAACAGGAATGTTTTTGGCTATGAGGATTATTTCAGCTGATCTTGAGTTTGTTATCTGGCTCATATATGTATCTTATTTTGGAGCTTCTACGGTAGTTCAGCCAATATACTTTAGTGGGGATTGTGAATATGTTTTAGTTTACCTCAATGATGTCACTATCAACATACATTGATCTAAACTGGGTATCTGGAAACTGCAGGGTTCAATGTCGAAACTGTTGAGTACAAGAACATTAGCTTCACCGTTTGGGATGTCGGGGGTCAGGACAAGGTATGGAAAAGTGCCTAAGGTCAATAATTATTTTTTGTGATAATCTTTTTTTGGCCCATACACTTCAGTGGAGTCATTTCTAGCATTTGCAAGATTGAATCTGTGCATGTGAATATAATGTACCCCCTTACACTGAGGCATGCATTACCTTTGAATTGCTACGAACAATTTGAAGTATACAGTTGAGTTAACTTCAATGCCCTATTACTATAATGCCATTCTATTGTTTTGAATGTTTATAGCTTCAAGATCTAATCCATTTTGTCTCATCATGTGCTTGTCATCTGATGCTTTTTGTGTACTTCCTCAATGCAGATCAGGCCCCTGTGGAGGCACTACTTCCAGAACACCCAGGGCCTCATTTTCGTTGTGGACAGCAATGACAGAGAGCGTGTTGTCGAGGCCAGAGATGAGCTCCACCGGATGCTGAATGAGGTATTACCACAGTGCAAGAAAAATTTGTCTACACATAGACCGCTGTTAAAAATCATAAATGGCCTATGGTTTGTTGATTCCTTCACTGAGATTCACCATTTTCTTGTTGGATTTAATCTCATGCACGCTGGTGATACATAGCGTAAGAAGCTAGTCTGTCTATGTTTGTCTTGCACTGACAAAAGAATATCCATACTATCATGTACTACTTTGTTTATGTTTGTTGAAGTGCTTATCATCTGATGTCCAAGAAGTTTGGTTTGAAGAAGTTTAGGTCCTACCATTTTTCCAGTGATGTATTGATTAATGACAGCAAGATTGTATTATGGTGACAGGATGAGCTGCGTGATGCTGTGCTGCTGGTGTTTGCAAACAAACAAGATCTTCCTAATGCCATGAACGCTGCTGAAATCACCGACAAGCTTGGCCTGCATTCCCTGCGCCAGCGGCACTGGTATGGTTTCTATCCCATGGTGAATGAAAGTTTATGCCCTGTTGACTAATGATTTTTAGGATTGATCACCAATAACATACCTACCTGAAATCAGTAAAAAAAATTATATGGAAAGGAATAGAACATGGGACACTTCTCGTCCTTTAGTGGTAATACTATTGTTGCAGACATCAAGTAGTTGATATGTGCACCAAATCTATTCCAAACCAAGTAAGAAAGTACTCATTTTGCACTATTGAACCTATATATTTTTTGCCTTCTCCATAATGACTAAATTTACTGTTTGTGCTTTGAACTTTTGTAAGGATCCAAATTACTCACTCATGTTTGGATACTCATTTCAGGTACATCCAGAGCACATGTGCTACATCTGGTGAGGGGTTGTACGAGGGGCTTGACTGGCTTTCCAACAACATTGCGAACAAGGTATGTCAGCTGTATATGGTTGTGCTCGATTATTTTGATCAAATGAATGAATATTTGGACATTGACATATATTTGCAATAGCTGGTAGCTTAGTCAATGCGATACCTTATGAACATTTGATGGTTTTGAATTAGTGCAACTATCCTTGTGCTACAAATGGTGCCTTAAAACCAAGCTGCCGCCCAGGGATAGATTAAGAAATTTTTGATCAAGTGACTACTTGCTTGGCACCGTTAGTACATGCCAATGCTCCTTCTGCTCCTTTTCTCTTGCTATTGCACCTGCTTGATTTGTTTCTTTCATCGCACCTTGTCGGTATTTTACTAACCACCTATCCTCAATTTCTTGAATAGGCTTGAAGCATCTCGGCAGTGGCTTCTATCGGTCAAAAATATGCTGGATATTCGGACTAATACTGCCCTTACTTATTATAAACTATATAGTCATGACAGATAATGTGGGTGTTTTGGGACGATAAAGCTCTTAGACAAAGAGCTAGTTATCAGGTTGTTTTCGTGGGTGTTAATTGTTCGTGGCCCTGTTTGTTTGCCCTCCCCGTTTTTATTATGTCGACTCTGTACTCTGTACTCGCCAGTCCGAGAGACTGAGACATTGTAGTATTGACTTGTTTTGGCATAGCTTATTGTTACGTGATCTGTGTGTGCAGTGTGCGGGGCTCTCTTGTGCTTGTTCGAGTTGCTATTTGTACATGCGGTCAGGGAACGATCTTTCTTGAAAATTTGTTATAGGAATTTGAAAAATTGTTATAAGAATTTGTTCAATTCGTTGGTTTCGGTCACGGTGCTATTCTCTTGGGTCTGTGCCTGGCTTACTGGCTGCATGTTGATTTCATGCGGAATCAGTAACGGAAACATCCACTCTCGATGGATGAGTATGGCTTTCTATGAAATTCGTGTGGAACTCCTGGCTTGAATACAAGTACGCAAGATGCCGATTCCAGCGGCAATGATGATGCAGAAATAAGGAGAGATATCTAATGATAAGCCAGGAGTTCAACCGTGCAAGTGACCGAATAATGCAATGGGTATGATATCTCTACTATTATAAAGCGGGAGTTTTGTGATCCCACTCTACAGCTGCATACCACCAAAAAAATCGGCTACAAAGATACGCAGGAAAATACCAAAGAAAATGTGAAAATACATAGCCAATCGTAATTACCCTAACCCACTCATGCACCGACGGCTATTACCATTGCTTATTGTTCGATCTATTAGACCCTGTACAATGCAGGTGCTTAGACAGGTGCCTCAGGAAAAAAACTTGATTTTTTTGTGAGAGGTGTTTAGACAGGTGCTTAGGAAGGACGACGGAAGTAAAGTTAAGCACCCGGTGCTAGGCTGGTGCTTAGAGTGACACAGGTGACAGGTGCTTCAACCGGTGCCTAGCAAATAGTACTCCAAGAAGCACAAATAGTACTCCACACAATGCAGCGCTGCATTGGAGACAACAGGTGCTAGAGTAGGTGCTGCACGAATATTAAAGTAACTTAAGCACCCATATGAAGCACTCTGCATTGTAAGTCACATATTTTTTTGGGACGCAACGCTACTCTCTCTCTTTAAGCACTGGGCTATAAGCATCCTACATTGTACATGGCCTTAGAGGCAGAAACTACCAATGCCACGATGACAAAGCAAATATGTATTTTTTTTGAGGAAATATCTGGATTCATTGATGTAAGGAGAACATAACAGAAATAACTAGAACAGGACAGCTGTCCCAGTACAATTGCAGAAAGACCCCCAGCAAAAAGAAAATAACAACAAGGTCCAGGGGGGAAAATCCACCAACGCCATGCGCCGCCGAACCGGCTCGCCGGAGCAGAGGGGAACGGACCGCCGGAGATCGCCTGCGAAACCTGCAAAGCAAATCAGAGGACAAAGCCTCGGTCGAGAGCCGCGAAGAACGACCGCCACGAGAGGCGGTACGAAGACCCGATGAAGGAACCGGCGGCAAGGGCGAAGCCCCAAGCTTGAGCAGGAGAACGAGCTGCCTCCGGCCATCCGCCACACTCCGCCGAACGAAAACGCTTCCGCAGCATGAAGGACGCCCGAAAGGAACAGCTGGCCTGAGGAAGAACCTCCATGAGGACCTTACGGACCGACGGTCGATGGAGGAGGAAGCCATCGCCGAAGCGGCGGCAGATCCGGAGGACAAAAGCCGGAAGACAAGGTCGCCGCCGCCGCACAGGCAACCCAGCCCCAAACCACCCAAAACACCAGCTCCTCGATGCCGCTCCGGAGAACGCCATCGAAATGGGGGGAGCCGGGAAACCCTTATTCGCTCCGCCGACGATTCCCCAAACTAAACGCTGGCGGCCGAAGTCCTAGCCCTACTATGTACACGCCGAACGCCTAGAACCGGGGTTCCCCCACCCTCCCGCCGCCGGAGCAGCCGCCGGAGGGAGAGGGAACCCACGGCAGCGCCGGCGGAGCACGAGGGAACCGGGGTCGCCGCTTTACCTCCTCTCTCTACTGTAGCAGGGGGAGGGGAAAGCACTCTTGTGGCTAGCAAACATGTATTTTGGTTATGTCTTTTATTGTCTCTTGCAGATTTACAATCAAAGCAACATGAATTTGTTCAATATAACTTTGGTTGTAAGTTATAACACGTTTGATATATTTGAGTTTACATCATTTAGAGAATCACATTAGTTTTTTTTATGTTATATGATGATTTACTAGAAATCTATTGCAACGTACAGGCACTCGATTAGTTTGGATGAATGGTTGAGCTCACCAAGCGATATTCTGCTCTTTCACATCTGGTGATCTGTTGGGTTCGTGAAGAGGCACACGAGATCTCGTGAGAACGTTCTCTTGTGTGCGGTGTGCCCCTGCCTTTGTCGTGTGTTAATGCAGGAATCCTCTAGGATCTCCACAGGGAATGCGGATGCCTTGTCCATCCTCGTCTAATCACACAACAATCGAACGCGACAACTGCATACCTATGAGTCGTCATATCTGTTAGAATTATTGGGCCTAGCTAGCCCATTAATTAAAATTTTGAAAATCCCAAAGGCCTAATTAAATTGCTGTTTAGTACCATATTGCTAGTGGAAAGAAAATGGAGGAGGGAGCTAGTCTATATAAAGAGGAGGAGGGGGTTGCCCTCATAGCATCTCAAACCTTAGGGCTTTCCTCTCTCTCCCACAAAGAGCCCTCTTGTGTTCTGTCTCTTCGTGAGCGTGAACCTCGAGTGAAACATGTTCTTTCTAAGTGTTTAGTTCCTAGTATTGTGCTGCCACATTAGTGCTACTCCATCCCGGCGTCTGCATGCACGGGTTGACGGGAGGACAGGCCTCCAGAACCCTCACCTTTGAGATCCTGCACCGGGAAAAGGCGAATAAGGTTTTTGGGGAGTGCTTTGCGCGACTGTCCGCTGCTGTTCGGTTTGCCTTCTTCGACTACTTCACGCTGCTAAATCGGAGCGAGGTAGTGTTGCGGTACGACTACTTCCTCTACATCAAGCGAACGACTACATGGCGGGTGACAACGGCAACAATAGCGGTGCTACTATCTTCCCAACGAACGGCACGTATGTTCTGTGCCTCTATCTATTCGTAATAGCCTTAGGCTATGAGCTAGATACTAGCATGTCTAGGCTATTTGATGAAATTCTGATGATTAAATACACTAGCATGTGTAGCTTAATTGGAAATGCTTCTGCAAATATATTCGCTAGAATATCTGTCATGTCGTATTTCGTGATTTCATGGATTAGTATAATTTGAAAATTGCTTAATATTCCAGCAATCCAAAAACCTTATGTTGTCAAACCGTATGTTAGGCAATTTTTGATGACTGGCTTTGCCGCTGCGCTGAAACCAGGTCCTTTTAATGGACCACATTTTAAGAGATGGCAAACTAAAGTAACCTTGTGGCTCACCGCTATGAACGTGTACTGGGTGGCGGCTGGCAAGCCTGAGGGAACGGCTACTCCTGAACAGGAAAAAGTGTTCCAGGATGCCACCGTCATCTTTGTGGGTGCCGTCATTAGCGTGCTTGGTGAGAAATTGGTTGATGCATATCTACATATGCATGATGTCAAGGAATTGTGGGATGCGCTCGAGGCTATGAGTGCGAAGACTTGTTTTGCCTATCTCTTTCAGACTTTTGTAATAAAGTTATAAACCATGTTTGTGATGAAGTTAATGGAGGTGAAGCTAATATATGGCATTCACGACTTTGTCATATTAACTATGGTACCATGACGCGGCTTGCCAGCTTGAATTTAATCCCGAAAATCACCTTAGTCAAAGGCTCTAAGTGCCAAGCTTGTGTGCAAGCGAAGCAACCTCGTAAGCCCCATAAGGTTGCAGAGAAAAGGAACTTGGCACTATTAGAGCTCATTCATTCTGATCTATGTGAGATGAATGGTGTGTTGACACAAGGTGGAAAGAAATACTTCATGACCTTGATTGATGACTCCACTAATTATTGCCATGTGTATCTGTTAAAAAATCAAAAGATGAGGCTTTACACTACTTTAAAATCTATAAGGCAGAAGTTGAGAACCAACTTGAAAGAAAAATCAAAAGGGTTAGGTCCGACCATAGTGGAGAGTACTTTTCTAATGAGTTTATTTTATTCTGTGAGGAACATGGTATAATCCATGAGAGGACGCCTCCCTATTCACCCCAGTCAAATGGGGTTGCCGAGAGGAAGAATCGCACTCTAACAGATTTGGTTAATGCCATATTAGACACTGCGGGGCTATCAAAGGCATGGTGGGGGGAGGCTATATTAACTTCTTATCATGTCCTAAACAGAGTTCCTACAAAGAATAAAGAGATAACCCCATTTGAACAATGGGAAAAGAAAAGGACATCACTCTCACATTTGCGCACTTGGGGTTACTTGGCGAAAGTCAATGTGCCAATTCCAAAGAAACGCAAGCTTAGACCAAAAACCGTGGATTGTATCTTTCTGGGCTATGCTCATCATAGCATTGGTTATATATTTTTAGTAGTGAAATCTGAAGTGCCTGATGTGCATGTCGGTGTCATCATGAAATCCAGAGATGCCGCATTCTTTGAAGATATATTTTCTATGAAAAACACACCTAGCAATTCTAGTTGGGAATCTGAACAAACTCCTAATCCTGCCACATCCTTGAAATATTTTGAACAAGCACTTGAGGAAAATCCTGAGGAGATAGACAATGAAGCTCCTAGGAGGAGCAAGAGACAAAGGATTGCAAAATCCTTTGATGATGATTTCATTGTAAATCTTTTGGATGATACTCCCATGACTATTTCAGAAGCTTATGCATCCCCGGATGCTGACTACTGGAAAGAAGCAATCCGTAGCGAAATGGATTCTATTCTCGCTAATGAAGCCTGGAAAATCACTGACTGTCCTTACGGTTGCAAACCCATAGGATGCAAGTGGGTGTTCAGAAAGAAGCTTAGGCCTGATGGTACTATTGAAAAATATAAGGCGCGGCTTGTGGCCAAGGGTTATACCCAGAAAGAAGGCGAATACTTCTTTGATACTTACTCACCTGTTGCCCGAATGACCACCATTCATGTACTACTTTCATTGGCTGCCTCACATGGTCTTCTCGTTCATCAAATGGACGTTAAGACAGCTTTCCTGAATGGAGAGTTGGATGAGGAAATTTATATGGAACAGCTAGATGGATTTGTAGTAGATGGTCAAGAAGGAAAAGTGTGTAAGTTACTGAAGTCTTCGTATGGCCTTAAACAAGCACCTAAGCAATGGCATGAGAAGTTCGACAGAATTCTTACATCTGCAGGCTTTGTTGTTAATGAAGCTGATAGATGTGTGTACTACCGCCATGGTGGGGGTGAGAGAGTTATTCTATGCTTGTATGTCGATGACATACTAATATTTGGAACCAACCTTCATGTTGTTGAGGAGGTCAAGAAATTCTTATCTCACAATTTTGAAATGAAGGATTTGGGAGTAGCTGATGTTATCTTGAACATCAAGCTATTGAGAGGTGAATATGGTGGGATCACGTTTTTGCAATCTCACTATGTGGAGAAGGTCTTAAGTTGTTTTGGTTATATCGACTGCAAGCCTTCTCCAACACCTTATGATCCTAGTGTGTTGCTTCGGAAGAATCGAAGAATAGCTAGGGATCAACTGAGATACTCTCAAATCATTGGTTCGCTCATGTATTTAGCTAGCGCCACGAGACCTGACATCGCGTTTGCTGTGAGCAAGCTAAACCGGTTTGTCTCCAATCCGGGCGATGATCATTGGCATGCTCTTGAAAGAGTAATGCGCTATCTAAAAGGCACAAAGAGCTTTGGCATTCATTATACTGGGTACCCAAGGGTACTGGAGGGTTATAGTGACTCAAACTGAATATCTGATGCTGATGAAATCAAAGCCACAAGTGGATATGTATTCACTCTTGGAGGTGGCGCTGTTTCATAGAAGTCTTACAAGCAGATCTTAATGAGGTCAACTATGGAAGCAGAACTCACAGCATTAGATACAGCCACGGTTGAAGCCGAATGGCTTCGAGAGCTCTTAATGGACTTGCCGGTGGTTGAAAAACCAATACCCGCTATCCTCATGAACTGTGATAATCAGACTGTGATTGCCAAGGTTAACAGTTCCAAGGATAATATGAAGCCTTCTAGACATGTGAAGAGAATGGTGAAATCTGTCAGGAAATTGAGAAATTCCGGAGCGATAGCTTTGGATTACATCCAAACAGCTAAGAATCTGACAGATCCCTTCACAAAAGGTTTATCACGGAATGTGATAGATAATGCATCGAGGGAGATGGATATGAGACCCACTTGAGTTAACCTGGGGGTAACCCAACCTATGTGATCGGAGATCCTGTGAAGTAGGACTTGGAAAACAAGCTGGTGGTTAACTGGAGAGTATACCTTTATTTGCCCACCCCGTCGGAGATGCAATACTCTCATTTTCTGTAAGGCAGGTTGACTTTTGTCTTAATGTGTTTTGTGGCTTGTATAAGCAAAGATGTTGTCCTACAGAGCAGTCTTGAAAGAACACACATATGTGAGCTAGACTGCTAGTTACAGTCTATAAGATAGGGTGATCTCTAGGAAGCTCATGAAAGGCCAGGAGTACGACTCATATGCTCCAAACTGAGGGGTAGCCTACGGCAGCCTAGTATCAGTAAAGACTTTGAGTGAAACTGTGTACACACAAAACTTGCAATTCAACGTGTAGTCCATTGTTCAAGTTGTGGATAAGTGTAACTCTCTGTCTAGGTGGATGTTCAACTTAACAGCTCCACTGAAACAATGGTATATCAAACAATACTTTGGAACAGAGAGCAATTTCCTGGTGCCTTTGGGATCTGGTGGGGGATTGTTAGAATTATTGGGCCTAGCTAGCCCATTAATTAAATCCTGAAAATCCCAAAGGCCCAATTAAATTGCTAACACTTGTAATTGGTTTAGTACCATATTGCTAGTGGAAAGAAAATAGAGGAGGGAGCTAGTCTATATAAAGAGGAGGAGGGGGCTGCCCTCATAGCACCTCAAGCCTTAGGGCTTTCCTCTCTCTCCCACAAAGAGCCCTCTTGTGTTCTGTCTCTTCGTGAGCGTGAACCTCGAGTGAAACATGTTCTTTCTAAGTGTTTAGTTCCTAGTATTGTGCTGCCACATTAGTGCTACTCCATCCCGGCGTCTGCATGCACGGGTGACAGGAGGACAGGCCTCCGGAACCCTCACCTTTGAGATCCTACACCGGGAAAAGGCGAATAAGATTTTTGGGGAGTGCTTTGCGCGACTGTCCGCTGCTGTTCGGTTTGCCTTCTTCGACTACTTCACGCTGCTAAATCGGAGCGAGGTAGTGTTGCGGTACGACTACTTCCTCTACATCAAGCGAACGACTACATGGCGGGTGACAACGGCAACAATAGCGGTGCTACTATCTTCCCAACGAACAGCACGTACGTTCTGTGCCTCTATCTATTCGTAATAGCCTTAGGCTATGAGTTAGATACTAGCATGTCTAGACTATTTGATGAAATTCTGATGATTAAGTACACTAGCATGTGTAGCTTAATTGGAAATGCTTCTGCAAATATATTCGCTAGAATATCTGTCATGTCGTATTTCGTGATTTCATGGATTAGTATAATTCAAAAATTGCTTAATATTCCAGCGATATCTACAACATAAATGCCCAGCTCTGCTATTGCTTCAGCCGTGTAACATCCACCGCGACGTGACACTAAAGCGAAGTAAACGCATACTTTTTCCCATCACCCTGCTGCCGCTGCTTTGCTCGACCTGAATGCCAAGATGGGCACGTCGCGTGTGAGCTGCAAATCGTGACATAGAACCATCAGAAAGCAGGGCATTCTTGCCGATGCCCGTGTGAACCATGATACCTCTGTTCTGCCATGCATGCCAAAGTCAATTCGGAACAGATCGCCGCACCACGCTCTACACGCCTCGTTTCTTCACCCGGACAGCTAGCGTTCGTTCATGCATTCAAAGCCAATGCGTGGCCGGCCCGGCACGGATGGCGAGCGAAGTTAACTCAGCGTCGCAGTTTTGCGATTTGCATCGCCGAGAACAGAAGAGAGGAAAAAGAAAAGGCAAGAACTGCTCCCCATTAATGGAGAGAGATCGAGTTCGTTCTAACGGTGTTCTTGCTGCCGTCATTATTGATAGCCTTCCTTCCGATCAAGCTACTCGAGCTTAGCTGAAACTTTACCAATCCACAACACGTAGGGCAATACAACGTTCGGATCTTCTGCTGAGCAATTCTCCATAACGAAACAGCAAGAGACCAACCCAATTCACCCTCTCTCGCTACTCATTCGATCACACAGACACGCACACGCAGACACGGCACGGCTATATAAGCTGCACTCCCTCGTACAGGTCCGTGAACACCGCTTGCCTCCCTCTCTCGCTCGTGGCCTCCACATTAATTGGTTCCTACTGCTTCCCAACAAACCAGACGCCGGCCACCAATCAAAGCCAGACGCAAGAAACGTACGCACGTTCTCAGCCATGGTAGCGGTGCAGCGGCGGTGGGCGGCCGCCGTGCCCGTGGCGGTGGCGCTCGTGGCGCTGCTGACGACGACGTGCGCGGGGCCGCAGCACGTGGCGATGCCTCCGGCGGCGCCGGCGCCTGGCCCGGCCGGGGGCGGCGGGATGGACGCGGCGTGCCTCAACTTGCTGCTCAACATGTCGGATTGCCTGACGTACGTGCAGGCCGGGAGCACGGCGCGGCGGCCGGACAGGGCGTGCTGCCCGGAGCTGGCTGGGCTGGTGGACGCCAACCCCGTCTGCCTCTGCGAGCTCCTCTCCGGCGCCGCCGACTCCTACGGCATCGCCGTCGACTACTCCCGCGCCCTCGCGCTTCCCGGCATCTGCCGCGTCTCCACCCCGCCCGTCAGCACCTGCGCAGGCACGCACGCACTCTCACTGATCCCTCCTCCGGCTTGTGTTACCTCTTGCAATATTTAGTGCTTTTGATTACTGTTTGAGTTGATTGATCAACTGGATTTGGTTGTTTGTGCGAAATTTGCAGCCCTCGGGTACAATGTCCACGTGGGCCCATCTGCGGCGCCCATGTCACCCGGCGTCTCGCCCTCCGGTGAGGAGCCACAGTTCCCTGGTAAGTCTGCATGCCTGCATGCAACTAGTAGTAGCACTTTCGTTTTGCTTCAGTCCTGTATCTGTATGCATGGTTTGATGGAGAGCACGCAGTAGAAATTAGCAAGGACTCTGGTCAATTGCAAGTTTCACTTGTTTGTATCAAGTATACTGAAATCGTTAGCTTGATCTTGTTGGAGCTGTACAGTTCGGTGCAAAATTCCCGCCCTAGAAAATGTTACGACCCTAGAATTTGATTTGAGTTGTGAATAAGAACGCTCTTGAGCGCAACAAGAAGGATATATAGTGAACACATGTTCATACGTACAGCCGACGCTAGTAATTGTTCTGCTTTGACGTCCCCTGCCGTTTAGGTTCATGTGCTTGCAACGTATTTATTGATTGTATGACTCACTAATATAATACGAGTTCCTTTCCACTATGGAGGGTCATAGTTAATCCTGGTCACCTGAAAAATGTCATCTGCAGGGACTTCACCGTTCGCCTCGCCGCCGGCGTCGACCAATCACGCCGCGAGCCGCTTCGCCTCCGCCGGCGACCTTGTCGCCCTCGCCGCGTTGCCGCTCGCCGCCATTGTCGCCGGGTTGTTCTAGAGGCCACGCCGCACGATCGAGAACCCGGCCGAGAGTACAAGCGGAAAATCGTTCGATTAAATTCCTTTTCATATGGCATCTTACACATGTGTGCATGCGTATGCTTCAATTCTGTACTACTCCTACATCGTAGATACGTACCTATCATTTCCTGCCTGATATGTGATTTGTTTCTCGCTGATAAATTCCATCTTGAATTCTTGATGTAACTTAATTGCTGGATTAATTTCATGACTTTGTCATGCGTGCATATACCCTCCAGTCTCTCCTCATATCTTTCGTGTGATCTGGCGCGGTACGGTAGGCAGAAGAAAACTTAACACTAGCTTCTGTGGTTATCTTCACGAAACATGCATCAATTAAGCACGCTGCTCTGTCGCCATGATCTGCCAGAAAAGAAAGAAAAAAAAATCATCATGGACACAACATACACTCCATGCTTACGATTCACAATTGACAGCACGACAAATCGATATGGTTATCTTCACGAAACATGCATGAATTAAGCGTCTTCGTCGTGATTTCCGGAAAACAAGGAAATACAATCCTTCATGCAATATATAACCCACATTCATAACTCACGTAGAAATGATAATATTTTTGGGACGATAAGCATTGAATTTCAACGGCCGTTGTGGATCGACGTGGACACAACACATCAATATATTTCATCCGATCTGAAATGTAAGTAATTTTAGATATTAACTCGGTCTCTAAAGTGTTGTTTCAAATAAAAATAATTATAAATTATATTTCATGATAAATCTAGTAATATTAATTTTTTTAATATTGATATTTTTATATTAATAGTCAGTACGATCAAGTGCTAGGCTCCTTGCAATGAATGAAGGCATCATCAACACATCCGTGATCGATCCATTCAATTCCCCGTCTGTCCTTTTTGAGCGCTCCATGTCAACTTGGCTGCTGCAAACTGCAAAGATCTCTTTACTCCTCTCTCCTCACCAGCATTACATCACGGGCAAACATACAACAAGATTTTGTGCTGTCCAAAACGGAGCATAAAGCAAGAGGATTTGGAAAGGTTTGTTAAATTCACGGAAGCAATGTTGGAGCTATATACCACAAAGTGAGAAAGATTACAGTCTTACAGACAAAAATGAAACCAGATGCTGACGAATTCTGGCATAGACTGACCATGTGCTGGCAGACTAAGGCACTAAAATGAACTACATCTATTATGAGTACCAAGAAAGATTTGTCCTCTAATTCCAACCAGATTACCAATGAACAAAAAACACTGGTAACCAAGAACCAAGTTGTCATCAGCGAGAAACCAAAATTTGGTCGAATTTGGGCGGTCAAACCTCATGAACCAACTCTGCTGCTCCTGAATAAACCTTAAACCTGGCTGCCAACAAGCCGGTGACCGTCAAATTTCCACAGATTTTTTATTTTAATTCCTGATGCTAACACACGTTGCAGCTCCTTTTACAGTAACCGGGCAAAGCCGCGGTTCCCACCATGTAGCCTGGGTTCTTTGTGCACTCTCCGAGTGCCGCCCATTTCGCGCAGCTGTTGTTACTGTCAGTGCAATTGCCTTGTGCGTGATAGACCTTGTCGAACGAGGCTACACGGATCCACTTTGTAGCAGACCATTTTTCGCCCTTTATGACTGGACATCCGGCATGGAGGCTAAGTGAATCTGTTGAAGCATCCGGGCTAAGGTTGAAGAACAGCAAGGCATCCCCTTTCCGTGGTTTCACTAAGATATGACCATTTAATTTGCATATCAGTCGAGAAATATTTCAGGTATCTTACAAAAAATACAGGAATTACGATTGACAAAAAAGGACAAAGGTTAGAAAAATATACCTGCAATGCCTTTCCGAGCACATTCTGACAAGGTTGCATCTTTTTTGTGTGAACCGCTATGTTTAAACTCCTATTTGACAAATGCACACGGAGAAAATTATTGGATAAGAGATGCCAGAACAAACTAGGAAAAGTACATGAGAAAGTAATGATGTTAATGGGTTGTGCCCTGCTGACTCAGACAAAAAATCAGCAATCTGAAGCATTTGCTACCATCTTACTAAACGGTATCACCATGAAGAAGGAAAATTAGTAAATTACCTCAGATAAGGGGAAAACTGTTTCCCCTCCTTCTGCAACATCTGTTAAGTACAAAAGTACAGTAGCTACGCGATGCCCACCACGGATAGTGTTAACACTGTCGGTGAAGTAATCATAGTGTGGTTCATACTGCTCCCCACGCTTATACCTTAGGACTTGCATATCTTCGCCGTTCTCTGATTATTGTATAACACTTGTAAGTAAACTAAAAACAGTAATATTGCTAGATCCTTAAGTTCAACTTACTACCCTAAACATGGAGTTGGAAGATATAAACAGAAGGGCAACAAGCAAACAAGTCAAAACAAATCCCCTTTATCAAGCAGAGGATTTTCATGAAATAGTGTTCAATGTACAAAACTAATGCTCAACAGAAAAACCTTGGAAAAGTTAAATCTCAACATCAGGTCATATAGAAGTCATTTTAGGGTGCATTGGTTTTGAAACTACAATGGTACAGAATATATACAACTAACGGCACATGCAAGTGAAAGAGAGGCGGGGAGAAAGACCAATTTCTTAAGTCATGTAATGGCAAGGTTCCACATGCCTCATGGCTCTTAACAAACGGTTAGTAGCTACCATGAAGTACTCTTTCGATGAAAACTTGTGCAAAACACCAAATATAATTAAAAAAAATTGAACAAATCAGTGAAGATAGTTTGTGAAATGCTCTAGGAGTTCGAGCACATATTTGGCCAAGTTGTAGAACAGATCAAAACTTTCACCTTTGTTTCATGAAAATAATAAATACTAATATGTTATTTCACAGAAGTTTAGATGGTTAGGGTACACTGCGCTAGATTCTGAACTTTTAACAAAAGGCATTCCCCACGAACCAAATTCAAGTACAAATCAAACATTTTCTGGAAGAAATGCTCATGAAACATTGTTGTCTTCTATAACTGCAATAATTAGAACCTCTATAATTGCATGAATAAAAAGTTGCAGTGTTCTTGTCTCAGTGGGAGTCACAACCTTTTGGAAGAAATGTCCATGCAGCAATTTTGTCCTCTATACCAGCAACAATTGGATCCTACAAATTTGGATATGATTGTTCATTAGATAAGAACCATGTAAGCTAGAGAAATGGCTCAACAGTACTGTACTCTTGGACTCAGTTATGGTTAGGCACTAAATATAGAAGATATTGATGCCTAAAGAAATAGGAGTTTATATGAATAGCAGATTGCCCCTATCAGCATCTACTCATAGTTCTTTCCAGATCAATTATGATTTGTTGCGATTTCTGCGTATGAGTTGAATCGCAAATGCACATTCAGATACAACCCCCCGCTCCCTACCCCCCACTCACTAAAAAAAAGAGGAAAAAGATCTGGTTCAGCCAAGTACTATTGTATTCAAGAAAAAGAAAAAAATAATTTGGATTCAGATATTTCATAGGTCGTAATAGTGGATACATATATATCTTCTGTTATTTTTATAAATGAAATTGATATATATTTTAGTGCTGCAAAGGATGTTTGCGTGGTTAGCCCTGAAAAATTTATCAGAGGATAGCATACTCAAGAGAGGCTTACTGGCACCTACATATTATCAAAGTGCCAAATGGTGGAATCTGCAGCTTTGGGACATCTATTCTTTTCTGTCATTCACATCTCAACTGTTGAGAGAAGTCTTATTACCTGTCCGGATTAGCAAGATTATATCTTCAGCAAGTGAGAGGAGTCTAGAAATAGTGGATTCCATGCTGTTTGAGATACAAATGAAAAGCTTAAAGGGCTTGACTTGATTGTCATGTCACTCTCGTGGACAGTCTGGACTGAGTGAAAGCATGAGTTAGGAGCTATAATTACGCATCACCTCGCCAAGGGAGTATGAATGGAGCTCGTCACAGTTGCTAATGCTGAGGCTGATGAATTAGAGTATGGGTGTAATCATTTGCATGAAAAGTTCTCTTATGCAATTGAATATGTGGCCCTCCTCTGTGTTTTCAGAAAAGGTACTGAAAATGATGTGTCTTTGGCATTGTGGCATAGCATCAGCTCTAGTTCCTGCCTAACAGAAATTAACGTATATTACTTAAATGTTAATATCCTAATTATTGGATTTGACAGAAAAGTTTCATTTTTTGAAAGAGTGACCGAGGTAAGTAAGGTTCATCCTGCCCACAGGCCAAAGAATTGGTTTTAGCTCCACAGATGCTTAACTGGAGCTTATCCCTAATACTGGCTTATGCACAAGCTCCAGCTCTAACAAAGGGGGCCTATATGCGCTGGTTGACATTTCCTTTGCAGATGCACAAGCAACATTTCCTTTAGAGATGATACCGTGTACTTGAGAAATAGTTGTGCCATATTGATCCAGAAAAGAATCCTACTTTTCTCAAGATGTGCTTGCACGTAAAGTTAGCCAGGGGAAAACTGTGTTTTGCACAACGGGCGTCAAATTAGGTGGCGCAAACTGCAATCTACTCCTAAAGAGAAGATAAGCCCTAACCTTGCCCTTGCTGATGAAGGTGCCCGAGCTGGTGCGGACGTCGCTGAGCGTGCTCTTGCCCGACATTTCATCAGCGACCGACGACCTCTTGAGCTCCGCCCTCGCCTAAACAAGAAGAACCATCCCAAAACTGAATCAATCCCACAGCAAGAACTGTGAATTTCTTACCAAGAAAAGAAGAAAAAAAACAATCTTATGGGATTGGGAGTAGCAGTTAGCACTAACGAGGGAGACGAGGTGGTTGGCCTCGTCGTCGCTGAGGAAGTGCTTGTAGAGAAACACCCTGCGGAGAGCAAGCAGACGCCATGGATCAATCACGCATCAGTCGTCTCGTTTCATTCCATTCAAATCGAGATCGAGGCCAAATTAAGAAAGCGAGAGAGCGACATAGCAAGCCAAATGGATATGAAAGTTGCTCACCTGGGTTTCCAAGAGATCTGGCGGGAGTGGTGCGGGTACACGACGGAGGCCGGGTACACCGAGCTTCCCCTGCCGCCTCCTCCTCCTCCTCCTCCTCCGGCAGCGCGGCCGGGGCCGAGGAGGACGGAGAGGAGGAGGAACAGCACGACGACGGGAGGGGGAGCCCCCGCCCAAGGCCGCGTCATGGCAAGTGAGAATGCAACCCAGCTCGCTCTCTCTCTCTCGCTCGGTCACGCAGGCGAGCAATGGAGGTGAGGTGGGGGGAAGAGGCGGGCGGCGCGCGGTGAAGAGCGGGGACGGCGGCGGCGAGGTGGAGGTGGTCGCCCCTCGCCACGCTTCCAGAGAGCGAGGCTGCGGGCCGAGGAATAGGAGAGATCTGCACCGCTCAAATCCCACGATTCGTTGATCCAACGGACAGCGCGCACGGAGAAAACGTGCGAGCAGAAGACTGGCAAGACAATCGTGGGATGCACAACACACTATGGTCGTGGGTCGATGTCCAGAAGACCAGAGCTGGCTGGAGCCAAGGCAGACAATGATCTCGTGTTCTCGCACTCGAGTCAAACTTCGAACCTTAGACAAAATATCAATATCATTACTTTTACGAACTTATAAATAGAAGTCGGTAGCCACGATATTACACTTCCTACCTATCTTCATTAAAATTTAGAAATGTCGATAGATGGATCTATAATCTTCTTCCTAAATTTCTCAGTATAGTAACTGTATAAAAGTATATCTAACTATCTCGCCACCTTCCAAACCTATCTAACTCACACCCCTCCTATACTCTCGCTCACTCTGGATCAGATCTTGATCATACTCCATCCCCAGCTCTCTCTTACTATTTTCATATGTTTCAGGTTATTGATTTCGCTTCACTCTCGTTCTTCAGCTTCTTTTGATGGTCAAAAAAATCTCACTGATGCAAGGGATCTTATTGATGTTTTGAAGAAATCGGTAAGATATGAATGCCCAATTTTGATGAATTGATCAGGATATTGAGCGGATGAATCTTACTACCTTGTTGACAGATAATTGCTAGCAAAGCTCCTAAATATTTAAGAGTGCAAGACCTGTATTTCGATAATATTGCTAGTATCTCGAGGTAAGGCGCATTTCCAAACTAACATCTTCACAATTGCTAATGCTTCTTACTTATGAGCGTTATTTATAGATTTGATTTCATGAATTAGGACACCTAAATTGCTTAAAGATTTTAATGGACCATTTGGATAAGGAACACTGCATCTGTTGTCCTCTATTCAGTTAGACAGTCACCTCAATTTATCTTTCAATAATGCATTTCTAACCAATTCATTTTTGTTGAAAGCATATCTCATATAGTCAGTCTAATTTATGTCAGTCTTTACAACTCTGACTTCCACATTTTTCTTTCAAGAAATGTATGAAACATGTTATTGAACTATGTTGTTAGAGAACATTAAAAGTAGAAAGCAAAATGTGGTATTGGTTTTATCGTAAACTATATTAGAGAATGTCTCTTGTTAATGCCTGTCTTTAGAGCTTAGATCATGTCTCTTGTTCTTCATTATTGTAGTGTTACCTAATATGGTACAATAGGAATTTCCTTGTAGTTGTAGACCATGCCCACTGGTTGCATCATAGCTGTCACACCCCGTTTTCCGTAAACCCGTTTACCGGCATAACCACATATGTTAGACATGACCTAAGCTTAACACGCATCCGATATATACCACCCTGCCACTCACACACCCCTCCCGACTAAACCCTAACCCGAGAGAAACCCTAACGTCGCACACCCGCAGTAGACCCTAAACCGCTTACGGCACCTCATCACGGAGCACACCGGAGTGAAGGGAGAGAATCCATGAGGCTTACCGCAACCCCCTCCACCTTGCCGTATCCCGGAACCCTAACCCTCGACCCGATCCCTTCCTTCCGAATTAATTCCTATTTTCCAACAAAACCCTAATCGTGAAACCTAGCACTCCTCGACCCTCCCATGAATCCCGAGAATAATCATGGGACATCCTAGCAACACTCTTAACACGAGTATAACATAAAATAATAATGCTTAGTACAAAAATACCCGCAGACATAATTAATAAACGCAGGGAATAAGAGGAACATTATACAGTAACCCCTAGTTGCACATTTCCAAAAAAAATCCTGGATAAATTACACAACAGCCTCTACCATTCCAGGAGTCCCATTACACAAAAATATGGACACTGTATATTCAAAAATCGGGATTGGCAGCTATCGAGCACGTTGACTGAATAAACTCTCCGCATGAAAAGACAAGTAAATCTTCCAATGACCGGACATCAAGCCAGGCACAGAGCTATTCCTCTGTATCCTAACACGTCCAGCGCTGCAACTCCTCTAATCCCTCACGTCCCATCACCTCCAGTGGAGTTCATGCCATGCCAAGCACTAACAGCCAAGGCGTTGCACCTCCTAGCAGGCACATGTTCACCAACAGCTCTCCACTGTCCGCTACCCCTGGGTCTTAGCTCTGGACATGACAAGTCCTCCAAGCCAATCCACAAAGTTCCTTTTTACTCCATAAAAACCAGTGACAATCTCCACTGCACTCTCGTACGCGTGTATAGACCTCCTTTGGCACCATTGCCACGCTCGCGCTCATCCAGGCAGGCCTGGACGCGCCGATGCCGCTCGGCATGCGCGCGGCCGCGCTCTGGCTCTGCTCCAGTGCCGGCCACCTCTGTTAAAGCCGCGCCGCCCGTCGAGCTATCCCGCGCCGCCCGCCGCTCAGTGCGTCGTCCAGCCCCTGGAGCTCGCCGCGCTCTGTCCAGAATCGTTCCGTCACCTCGTCCAGCATGTTGCCTCTGTGCATTCTCGAGCTGGCTTCTCGTCGCGAGCCCCGACGCCGTACCCGCGCCGCCCGTCGTCTGCAGCCGTGCCGCACGCCGGTCCGGCACCGCCCAAGCCACCGAGTCGTGCCACGACGGCCTCTCCCTTCCTGTAGCCTCGGCCACGCCCCGGACCCATCCCATCGCAAAGCTGTAGAGCCGCCGCCAGCTAGCTGCGCCGCTCGGCTATAAAGGGACGACCCCGAAGCCCTCCCTCACCCAAGCCAGTGCCCGACCTCCCTCCGCTCAAGCCCAAGCAGCTACCAAGCTTCCTCCACCTCAGCCTAGCCCAGTGACCCGAGCTCCTCCTTCAATCAAACTCCTGTTCTTCTTCCTCTGTACAGCAGCAAATCAAATCACTCGAAGCTCCCCAAGCAGTGCATCTGAAGCCGGAGCTCCCTCCCCGACTCCTTGGCTGCTCTCTCCTCTCCGTTTGGTAGTCGCCGCTGGGAACCCTACTGCCAAGCGACGCCAGCCGCGCTAACCCCGCCGCCACCCTGTCCTAAACAGAGCAACCGAGACCAACCTGGGAGCTCACTCCCAAACGGTAAGAACCCGGGCTGCCCTATGGAGTAAAGGCGCCTTTCTAATTTCCGTTTCCGACAGCATAAAGGCACAGTTAAATGGCCGGGTAGCGTAATTAATTTAGTGCTGTTTTGTTTTAGAACCCAGCTCAGCCCATTTCGGCCGGTTCAAGTTGCTAATGACCAGCTTAGTGAAAGTTAATACCGGTTCTGATGTCTCCAGTACATATCCAAGCTCCAATCCTTAGGGAATTTTGAAGTCTGAAACTATTTTATAGTGTTAAACGTAGAGATTAGGTATAGCTAATTCTTTTCTTTTCCTAGGACTTATACACATACGCCGTAAGTATTGTTTTCAGCATGAACACAATATTTTCACTGTCCAACATATTAACAAGTGAATAGTACTCTATTAATTCGATAGGGCATATGGTTTTGAAATCAAATCTTGAAGGAAGTCTAGAGCTGCCTAAGCACGTTGTCATTTTAAGCAACCTACCCATTCAAAGAATTCCTTCCGGCAACCCTAGGTTTAGTTCAATAGAAACCTAATGAACCCAACGACACCAACACTTCACTATTTTAACCATATACGTTCTTGGAGTTTATTTGGAGTTGATTCGCTTGCTTCTTATTCGCCGATCTTTTCGATGTATAGTTAACGGAGTGCCGTACGTGCCGCGAGAGGATCCGACGTCACCTTCACGCCAAGAACAGGAACAGGACCCGGAACTGCCAGGCAAGCTTTCCCCACCTTGACCATGTTGCAACCCTATAATTGTTAAGCTTAATTATTTTGTTTTGCAAATATTGCATGCTATTTTAGTATACCGGTATTTTATGCTAGCGAAGTTACGTCCAGTAGTTGCATGTGCCGTAGGATTGGAACCCTTCCTTTGTAACCCTAGGTCTAGTTAGTCGGTCGAGATCGACCGGCAAGGTAGTAGGAATATAAGCAGTAGCTGTGCTTAGACCTGCTCTAGTTAAAACAAGTTTTTACAAAGTTCAGGGGGTATGGGATCAAAACCCTCGGCTTGTTTATACATGCCGAGGAAATCTTTTAAAAAGAAAACAATTGTGAAAATCCCACATGAAATGATGGAGGATTTTGGATTCGGGCGGGAATGCTAAGGGTGTTATGAGGAGGTAGAGTAGCCGGTTGCTACTTGCGGAAGGAATGGTCGGGTAGCCGGTCGCTACCCGTGGAGTTGGTTGGTTATGGAGTCCCGCTCGAATCGATTAAGGACCGAACCTAAGTGCCGCTGAATCAGTTCCCCCACCGTACGTCCACATGTCCTTTATGGGAAGGACTGGACCTGGTACCCCGTCTAATGCCGGAGCCCGGAACCGTGGGAAGTTAGGGAGTAGTGCTAGTGGATCCGAGAATCTCTAGAGGATCTCCATGGGACTGCGTAGGGGAAAAACTCTTCGTGAGTCTCACTTTGTCATGGGGGTAAAACTCGGTAGAGTCCTACAAGGTACGTGGAACATGGTCCGACACAAAGGGGGAGAGTCCCACTTTTGTCATCCGAGATGTAAAAGGTTGGGTAGTCCTCCTAGCGAGTCTGGCTCTGGTGTGAACGCGGGAGAAAGGTCTCGTTGTAATAGCCCTGCCAATACACCTCCTGAGGTGTATCGTTAGCGCTCGGCAATAAGGGTGAACTACATCTTGTGGGTAAAGCCGTACAACCTCTGCAGAGTGTTAAAAACTATTCGAATAGCCGCGTCCTCGGTCATGGACATGAACTGGTAAGGCCACACACTGGTTAGACTTTGTTTTGTTTGTGAAAGCTGGGAAATGGGATTAAGGACGTGGGCATGATGTGTCCACAGGGGGCAATTTACGCTACCCGGATTGGTAGCTAGGAATTGCTGAAGAAAAGGCTAGCTACACTACCGGGGGTAGTGTGAGCGGAAGCCGGAAGGGTAAGCGGTGATGAGCGTGGCTATCCCGCGGAGGAGATAAAAGTAGCAGGGACTACCCCGGATGAGGATGTGTTTCATAGTGATTATCACTTTACAAATTCGCTTTCAATCTATTATTGTTATTTTAAACAAAGACTTACATTTTCGCACAACATGTAACCTAGGTTAGAGCGCCCCTTTGAAATATTCCTTTGCATGAATTATGCCGTAATATTCCCCGGAGGGAAAAGCTTGCGAGTACATTCAATGTACTCACCTGGCTTGTTGATTTGGCCAGATGAAGAAGAAGAGTGGCGCTCTGAGGACGATGTCAGCGACCACGAAGGCTAGGGCGTTCTCCCCAGTCAGTTGCCTGTGGATGGGCATATTGATGGGTCAATAATTGCGCTTTGCTACTTTCCGCTGCTACTTTTATTCAGCCAATCGGCTATGTTATTGAATAAAGACCATAATGGCATATTTATGTAAAATACTCGGTATTGTATGTGAATGCTATCAAGTTCTTGTGTGTACCGACTACTGATCTAGGGATCGGTACAGTAAACACGGGAGACGTATCCGGCCCTAAAACCGGGTACGCCACAATAGCTAGATCCCATGGTACTACATTATGCACTGATATCTTCTTTTGCATTTTCTCATTATTTTTCTGCTTTTGCTGCTTAGGTAATTGAATTTGCTCAGTTCAAAAGTCGATTATTTTGGTGGAGATAAAATATAAATATGCACATTAATCGCATGGATAGTTGTAGCGTACCCGATTTTAAGGCCGGATAATCCCTTGTGTTCCCGGTACTGGTCCTATGATCAGTAGCCAGTACCCACAAGTTAACCTGTATACCATTGTCATACACGCTCATATCAGAATACGATATGTAAATAGACCGTCAATGACGGGGGGGGAACCCATCTGGGTAGGCCCAGCATAGCGAGTCGGCCCAACAGGCTCGAGGGGTTCCATGGAGGCCCACTCGGTTGAAGGCTCAAGTAAGGCCCACACGGACGCAACGTTTGAGTGCCATCAAGAAAGGTGTTACAACCTCATCAAGACATATGCTTCACTAGCATGAAGACCGGCGTTACTTGGACGGTTACGCAGAATAAATGTATCAATTAAGTCGTGCAGTTATTGTAGCTCGGTCGACTGGCCGAGTCGGCACGTGTACAGCCTATATAAGGCGAGAGCCCCATGCAGAGGGGGGCTGCTTCTTTTTCCAGAGACTGGAGGCTAGGCATCATCTTCAAGCTTCTGTAATCTTTCTCACGCAAGGCTTATAATACAATCAGCAGGAGTAGGGTGTTACCTCCGCCATTAGAGGGCCTGAACCTGGGTAAAAACCTCTTGTGTGAACCCGCTTGAATCTTCCACACGCGCTCCCCAAAAATCCTACTAGAAATGTATATTGCCGCGAAATCCCCGCGACAGTTGGCGCGCCAGGTAGGGGAGGTACGTGTTGGAGCAATGATCTAGGCAGGATCCTCTCCGGCAACCGGCGGCAAGCTGATGGCCGGTGACGCACCGTTCGCCGTGCACCCCGAAGGCACGGAGTTCCTCTTCGGAAGCCTTCGTTTTGTGGCCGACACCTTCGGTCAGCTGAACTTCCAGGATCCGCTTCCCCGCTCCACGGTGGAATCAGAGCCTGAGTACTAGTTCAGATCTCCTTCCGCTCCAGGCAAAGGCGTGAGGCGTTCCCAGTTTGTCGCCATGGTGGGCGCCGAATCCCTCCTCCCCGTCTTGGATTCCGAATCCGATGGGGACGAGAGTTCGCACAGCCGAACCGCCTCGGCTGAGGTATATGTGGTCGGGCCCGGCGCGACGAACGACGCGAGCACGTCGGCCGCGGCGGCCAGGGCGGCGAACGAGCACCTGCTCACGCCCATCGATGGGCAATCAGAAGCCGAGAGGGCCTTAGAGGCATCTCGGCGAGCCATCCTTGCTGAGCGAGAGCGTCTCGATCAGGAGAGTAGTTCTCGAGTAGCGAGAATGGCAACAAGATGAGCCCCACGGTTCACGCGGACGCGTGAACCGGCGTGCTTCTTCAACCGCCCGGAGGAGTCGGGTCGTTCGCGCCCATCTCTTTGGGCGAGAGCAGGACGGTGTACCTGTCTACCAAACACCGGCCCAAAATCTCCTTGCGGCCGCCGCCCTAGCCGACTCGCTGCTGCCCCCGGTGGATGGTCCTGCAGCAGAGATCCACCGCCGAGTCGTCACCCTGATGAAGACGGCGGTGGAGCAGCAGAACGAGGCCGGGTCGGTCAGCAACCGACTGGCCTCCGGAGCCACGCGGAGCCGGCCTTCAGCGGCTCCGAGTCGCCCCATCACTGTGGGCTCGTCACAGCCAAGTCGATCCACGAATCGGTGTCCTGATGCTCGCCAGGAGATCAACCGACTCCAGGCGGAGCGACGTCAGGCCGGCTCCCTCTGAGCACGGGCAAACGATGCCCGTGATGCTCGTGATGACATCGAGGGACGACGGGCGGCCAGGTTACGGGCTGAACGTCGTGGCGACGAAGTCAACCAGCCGGGCGGTTCCGCCTCCACCGGTCCGCTGTGTTTTAGTCGCGTGCAATATTGGAGGAGGCAACGAGCGTGTCGCTCTCCGAAGCCTACCCCTGATGCTTGAAGGGTCGGCTCGGGCATGGCTTAACAGCTTGCCCGAAAACAGCATCTATGATTGGAGGGACCTCCAAGAGGCCTTCGTCAAAAATTTTGAGGGCACATACAAGCGCCCCGGGAATGCGCAAGACCTGTGGCTTTGCGTCCAAGAGAAGGGGGAGTCGGTCCGCGACTACATCCAGCGCTGGACTCGGCTGCGCAATTCCATCGAAGATGTCACCGAGACGCAAGCCATTCAGGCCTTTTCCCAAGGAGTCAAATATGAGCTCCTGCACAAATTGGCCCGGTCTAACATCCAGACCATGGGCCGACTCATGGAAGTCGCCAGCAAGTACGCGACAGGTGAGGAGGCCATGCGGTACGAGGACAAGGGCAAGACAAAAGCCGAGTCCTCGAGCCGTAAAGTTCCCACCGACTCAGGTCGGAAGCGTGGGGACAGTCATCCCCCGAAGCGGAAGGCTGGTGGCGGAGATGGGGTCAGCGGAGCTGACCTAGTCGCGGCCACTGAGCGTGGCCCCCAGCGTGGCGACGCCGGCCGCAAGAAAGAGCACCCTTGGCAGCAGCTCAAGGCACCGAAGCTCACCTTCGAGGAGATCCTCGATAGGCCCTGCTCCTTCCACAGCACCGCCGACTATCAGGCGGGGCATTCAACCCGAGAGTGCAGCTTCCTGCAGCGACTTCGGGAAGAAAATCAGCCCGAGCCTAACGCCGGCGGAGAAGGAGGTTCCGCTGCAGGTGGCGGCGCTGCGCAGTACCCCCCTCAAAGGGGCGTACTCATGATCTTTCAAGGATCTGACTCCAAAAGGGGTCGAAAGCTGCGCTGTCGCGAAGTAAACGCGAAGGCGCCGGCGGTTCCTCAATGGTTGGACTGGTCCGAGGTGCCAGTCGGTTTCAGCCGACTCGACCACCCGGATCGAGTCCCACACCCTGGCAAGCACCCCTTGGTGGTGGATCCGCAAGTCGGCGGGTTCAAACTACGCAAGGTCCTGATGGATGGTGGCTCCAGCATCAATATAATCTTCATGGATACCCTGAAGAAGATGCAGGTCCCAGAGACCCAGCTCCGTCCCAGTAGCATTTCCTTCCATGGAATAGTGCCTGGGAAGTGCGCCAAGCCCCTGGGTCAGGTCTCCTAGAAGTTGTGTTTGGCGAACTGAACAACTTTCGGGTCGAGACCTTGACCTTCGAGGTAGTCGGCTTCAAGAGCACCTACCATGCGATCTTTGGCCGCCCGGCCTATGCCAAGTTCATGGCTAGGCCGTGCTATACATACCTCAAACTGAAGATGCCGGGTCCAAAGGGCATCATCACCATCACTGGCGACTTTGAGCGCTCCAACGAGTGCGACCTCGCCAGTGCGGATATAGCCGAATCTTTGATTGCGGCTCAGGAGCTGGAAAACATCCAAAGGTCTGCCGACCCAGACCAAGCTCCACCCTGCAAGAAAGCGGCGACCGAGTCCACCTTCCAATCGGCCAAGGACACTAAACGTGTCCAGGTCCACCTGGAGGGCTCGTCTAAGACGGTCCAGATCGGGGCTGACCTTGATGCCAAATAGGAAGGCGCGCTTATCGACTTCCTTCGTGAGAATTGGAACATCTTCGCATGGAAGCCAGCTGACATGCCGGGTGTCCCAAGGAAGTTCGCCGAGCACTCCCTCAACGTCACCAAGGACGCGAAGCCAGTCAAGCAGTCTCTCCGCCGCTTCGCTGAAGACCGGCGCAAAGCTGTCGGAGAGGAAATCGCCCGACTCCTCGCAGCAGGGTTCATCAAGGAAGTTCTTCACCCGGACTGGTTGGCAAACCCGGTCTTGGTTCTTAAGAAGAACAAAACTTGGCGCATGTGCGTGGACTACACGTCCCTAAACAAAGCATGTCCCAAGGACCCGTTCGCCTTACCTCGTGTTGATCAAGTCGTCGACTCCACGGTCGGTTGCGAACGTTTATGTTTTCTGGATGCCTATTCAGGCTATCACCAGATCAAAATGAAAGAATCAGATCAAATAAAGACTTCTTTCATTACCCCGTTTGGGGCTTTTTGTTATATCACCATGCCTTTTGGTTTGAAAAATGCTGGCGCAACATATCAGCGTTGTATGCAAAAATATTTGCATGACCAGATAGGAGAAATGTCCAGGTTTACGTTGACGACATTGTGGTGAAGACAAAGAAGACTGCAGACCTCTTGACTGATTTGGCCGAAACCTTCGCCAATCTCAGGAGGTTCGACATGAAGCTCAACCCGGAGAAGTGCGTCTTCGGAGTTCCTGCCGGCAAGCTACTCGGCTTCATCGTTTCCGAGCGAGGAATTGAGGCGAACCCGGACAAGCTTGATGCCATCATCAAGATGGGCAGACCGAAGGATCTGAAGGCTGTCCAGCGCCTAACCGGGTGCGTAGCCGCTCTAAGTCGGTTTATTGCTCGACTCGGTGAGAAGGCTTTGCATTTTTACCGACTCCTCAAGAAATCCGACTCCTTCGAGTGGATGAACGAGGCTCAAAAAGCCTTCGAGGATCTCAAGCGCCTTCTGTCAACACCTCCAATTCTCGCTGCACCAATGGAAGGAGAACCCATGCTGCTGTACATCGCAGCCACGAATCACGTGGTCAGCGTTGTTCTAGTGGTGGAGCGTGCTGAAGAAGGCCGAGTACAGACGGTGCAGCGACCTGTCTATTACGTCAGCAAGGTCCTCTCCGAGTCGAAGCAGCGCTATCCGCATTACCAGAAACTCGTCTATGGCGTGTTCCTGGCGACTCGAAAGCTGGTACATTACTTCCAAGCCCACTCGGTTACCGTGGTCAGCCACATCCCTTTGTCCGACATCATCAACAATCGGGACGCCACGGGCCGAGTTGCTAAGTGGGCAATAGAGCTCATGCCCCATGACATCAGCTATGAGCCCCGCAAGGCCATCAAGTCTCAGGCTCTCGCGGACTTCATCGTCGAGTGGACTGAAAGCCAGTCCCCTTCGACTCAAGTGCACTTGGAGCACTGGGTCATGTACTTCGACGGTTCGAAGATGCTCGCAGGCATGGGGGCTGGAGTCGTCCTCATCTCCCCCAAAGGCGACAAGCTGAATTACGTGCTGCAAATCCACTTCGCCGCCTCCAACAATGTGGCGGAATACGAGGCGTTACTGCATGGCTTGCGCATTGCTGTCTCACTCGGCATTACGAGGTGTTACTCCTTTGCCGCGGCGACTCGGATCTGGTGATGCAGCAAGTAATGAAAACGTGAGACGCCAAGGACCCCACCATGGCGGCATATTGTGCTGCTGTGCGTCGGTTAGAAGGACACTTCGACAGCCTCGAATTTCATCATGTTCACTGGGCTGATAATGAGGCAGCCGACTCCCTTGCCAGGATTGGCTCTGTTCGAGAGAAAGTGCCACCAGGAGTTTTCCTTCAGCAACTTTACCAGCCATCCGTCAAACTAGAGTCGGCAACCGAATCATCTAAAGTCGGGTCGCCACACCCAGCCCAAGAAGACGTCTTGGCGGTTGTCCCCCTCTGGACTCAGCCATTCCTTGCTTACTTTTTGCACAAGGAGCTACCTGAGGATCCGACTGAAGCGCGCCGCATTGTGTGCCGCGCTCGAGCTTACACCATCATCAACGGTGAGCTCTACAAGCGCAGCACCACAGGAATCTTCCAGCGTTGCATCTCACCGGAAGAAGGCCGAATGTTGCTCGAGGAAATCCACTCGGGACTTTGCGGCCACCACGCTTCGTCGCGAGCCTTGGTTGCCAAAGCCTTTCGTCACGGTTTCTTCTGGCTCACTGCCCATGCTGATGCAGAAGAACTCGTTCGAACCTGCGAAGGGTGTTAGAGGTACGCCCGCCAATCGCACATGCCGGCTACCGCGCTCAAGACCATCCCAATTACATGGCCCTTTGTCGTGTGGGGACTCGACATGGTGGGTTCGCTTAAAACAGCCCGAGGAGGTTTCACGCATCTCCTTGTGGCGGTAGACAAGTTTACCAAGTGGATCGAAGCCAAGCCAATCATGAAACTTGATGGTCCGACTGCCGTCAACTTCATGAAGGGAGTCATCTTCTGATTCTGTATTCCTCACAGCATCATCACCGACAATGGCAAGAACTTCACTGCCGAAGTCTTTTGCCAGTTTTGCCGGGATCATGGAATGCGAATCGACTTTGCCTCCGTGGCTCATTCGCAGTCCAACGGCCAAGTTGAGCGCTCCAATGCTCTTATTCTTCAAGGCATTAAGCCCCGGCTGTTAGTCCCGTTGCAACGGGCCGCCGGCTGCTAGATCGACGAGCTTCCGTCTGTCCTCTGGAGTTTAAGGACAACTCCAAACCGGTCGACTGGCTACACACCTTTCTTCATGGTTTACGGAGCCGAAGCCGTCCTGCCGAGTGACATCCTCCATGACTCCCCGCGAGTCACGGCATACGTGGAAAAGGATGCCGAGTCGGCGCGTTAGGACGATCTTGTCCTCTTGGAGGAAGCACGGGAACTCGCCCTTTCACGCTCGACCATCTATCAACAGAACTTGCGTCGTTACCACAGTCGGCAAGTTCGGGGCCGAGTCTTCAACAAAGGAGATCAGGTCCTCCGGCTAATCCAAGACAAGGCGGGCATGCACAAGTTGTCTCCGCCTTGGGAAGGCCCGTTCATCATCAACCAGGTGCTGCACAACGGCGCGTACCGACTGGAGGACCCGGCAACCGGCGCAGTCACTGAAAAGACTTGGAATATTGCTCAGCTGCGTCCCTTTTTCACTTAAACTTTGTACTTCCAATAGTTCTTTGTTTCATTACAAATAAACATTTGTTTCCCTCAAGCGGCACTCGGGAAGCACTTTGTTTCTTCAATTTTATGTTGGACTCCTTTTTGTCCATTTTTACTACTCAACTACGTTCCCTTGGCCATCCCCGGGGGCTACGTTTAAAAAAACGAGTGGCTTAACTTCGGGCAACCCCCGGAAGCTACCTCAACCCACTGGGTGATTTATCACTCGGTGATTTATCATTCGGTACAAGTTATTTCGGGTTTCCTAACTTTGTTTCTACACGAGCGTCTAAGTAAACGTGTACGGTACCTAAGGCCCACTCTTCATCCCCAACTAGAGTCGCAACCCAGCTGTCCGGTTGGCAAGAGCAAAAGCTAAAGGTCGGCCTGCGCGCGAAAGGATCCGGCTCGGCGGAAAAAGCAAATTCGAACGAACCAAATAACTTGTGCAAAACCAAAATAAATTGAAAGCATTTCCATTTCAAAGCAAAACATAGTCTTCACATTTTTTCTACTTGGCATACCGAGAGATATTACATGATAATTTTTCTATTCTTCTGGAGTTGCTTCTACGCGCTCCTCCAGGTCGGTAAACTCGACGATCCGGCTGGCGGCGGCGCGGACCCTGGGAAGGAGCTCTAGAGGGTTGACCGACTTTCCCTCCGCGTCGAGTGGGGCTCCAGCAGAAATGCTGTCGACCTTCGCATCGGGATGGTGCGCCAACACCATTGCCAGCGACATGCCGGCTCCCGAGCGGGCTGCCGACTCCTTCCACTTCTCCACCTCCGCCGAGCCTTGCGACAGCTTGTCGGCGAGGACGAAGATACTGGAGCCCGGCTCTTCTCCGGGCCATAGCTTGGCGCAGAGGCTTTGGGCAGCCGACTTCATGTTTTGCACCAAGCTCTTGACTTGGAGGAGTCGGTCCTCCACAGTCACGACGCAGTTGGACATCTGCTCGGGTGTCCAGAAGGCGTCAAGAGCTGACCTCGCCGGGTCGGAAAGTGCGCGAAGTCGGAGTGTCGCCCGCCTTGCCTGCTCCTCCAGTTCTGGGCAAGCGTCTGGGTGCGAATTATTGCAAGGAAATGAACAAGGAAGCGTGCAAAAAGAGGGAAATAAAGGACTTGGGGGCTTACCGAGTAGAGTCTCATTAGCCTTCTTGAGTTGGCTTATGAGTTCTCCCTCGCGCTTCTCCCAGTCGACGATGGCCGCGGCGTGTCGCTGCTGCGACTCGGTCATCTGCCTGGCGAAGTCGTCGACGGACGCCTGCAGTTTGCGGTTCGCAGGCTGCAACTGCTCATACTGCGCCGCCAGCTTCTCATGCTCCGACTGCAGCATGTCGGCGGTCTTCATTTGTGCGTGAGCTTCTCGAAGCTCGCTGTCAAGCTCGGCCACTTTGGCATCGAGCATCTCTGTTGCTTTGACCATCGGGATCATCGCCTTCATTTCTTTCCGAAGTCGGGCGTTTTCGGCTTCGACGTCTGCCGACTCAAGAAAGTCAATACCAGCAAAACTCTAAGGCAAAGGGGCTGAAGACTCGGATACTTACTCCCGATGGCGGCGAGTTTCTCTTCGAGCCGCCAATTCTTGGCCCTTTCCTCGGCCAACGCCTTCTCAAGGGAGGCGTTCTTCTCCATGAGGGCCGGGCCGTTTCCGCCGAGCCGGATTGCAGCCTGGACAAGGAAAAGCTTCGTCAGCATAACCCGAATTAATAAGTCTCCAGCCGACTCAATCAGTCGGCTCCAGCTGACTCAATCAGTCGGCTAGAGACTCAGGGGCTACACCCACTGGGTGCACTGATCATGCTCCCAGTGTTAAGAACTAAACAAAGTTCAGATGCAAAACTTACCCCGACGGAAGATTCTAGGACCTCGGCCGAGTCCACCAAGGATTTGGCCGTGTCAGCAAATTCCCTAAGCTTGGAGCTAAGGGCAGCGACGCGGTCGGTGGCTGCTTCCGCTGCCGACAAGTCCCCCGCGCTGCAACTCGGCAACAGCAACGCGGGCACGAGGCTTCCGGACGAACCCGGTGCCGACTCTTCGATTGCGAGTGCAGGAGCCAAGACTAGGCTCTGCTCGGCCACCGGAGAAGACTCGGTGACGAGCTGGCCTCCGGCTCCGCCTGCCGATTCTGAGGAGTCGGCGCCGATCGCAGCTACCGGCTCCGTCGTCGCCTCACTGGAGGGAGTTGGCAGAGGCTGCGGGTCGTCAGTCGGAGCCTCGGTTGACCCGGCACCCACGCCGGACTCCGGTGCCTTCTCCACGGGTGCGGCAGGCTGTGGCGCGGGTGCAGCAGGCTGCGGTGTGCTGGGCATGGCTGCAGCCGGAGGCACGTTTGACCCGGCACCCGTGGCCGACTCCGTTGCCACAGCGGGGACGGTTGGCATCTGCGTGCTGGGCTCGGCCGCAGTCGGAGCCGGAGAAGCCGACTCTGGCGACGGGACCGGAGTCGGGGCCATGGGTGTGCCGGTTGCGGAGTCTCCTTTATCGGAGAACTTCTTTTGGATTCTGCAACATTAAAAACCAAACCGACTTCAGCATCTCCATCTTTGACCGGAGTACGAGGCAAGGCAAAGAGACTCGTACCTGGTGGTTGTGGGGATTGTCTTCTTCGGTTTCCCCGGGGCGGGCGGACCCCCAGAGGAACTGGCGGGTGCCTGCCGAGGCGCAGTCGGCTTGGCAGCAGGAGCCGGAGCTTGAGCCGCGGGACCGGCGGGTACGGCTCGTGCTCGCTTGGCGGCCGACTCCGCCTGAGCCGGCTCCGCCTCCACTTGCGGGGTCTTGGACCTGGAGGCGTCATCTTCACGCCTCCGTTTGGTGGTCAGGGGAACCCCTTCCGACTCGGTGTTCGAGTCGACCTGGACACCTCCCTCGGGGGCTTCCTCGTCGACCTCCGCGTCGTCCAACGCCTCCGGAGCTAAACTTTGCTCGGGGAGTGGCGGCATAGAGTTCAAGTTAAGGAAAGTCTGCAGCATTAAAAGGCTCAGAGTTAGGAGGAACGAATAGACAACAACATACAAGAATCCGACTCGGAATGCAAGACACTTACAGTCGGCGGGGGGTTGGCGGTAGAAAAGGGAGTCACGTGCGGCGCCCTGGTGAGCCTGGTTCGCTCCTTGGTCAAGTTCTTCAGGAGATCCATGAAAAGATCGTCCGGAAGCCCATCGATCGACACCCTGGTCGAGTCGGACGCGCCCGAGTACTCCCACATCGGGTGCGCCCGGGCTTGAAGCGGTTGGATTCGCCGACTCAACCAGGTGGCAATGAGGTCGGTGCCCGTGAGCCCTTTCTCCTGGAGTCTCTGAATCCTCCTCAGGAGTCGGTCGATCTCGGGCATCTCTGTGCTGGAGGGCTTGGCGCTCCAACGCTTCCGCCACTCGGGGGGACCTTCGGTGTACGGGGGGAGCCCTTCGTGGCCAGTCAGCGTGCGCTCATCCGGGCAGTAGAACCACCCGTCCTGCCACTTCCACATGGTGTCCGGGAGTTGCAGCTTGAAGTAGTGAGCGCCGGCCTTGATTTGGATGCCGGCTCCCCCGCAGACGGATAGTCGGCCGCCGGCTTTGATGGGCTGCGCCTTCACCAGGAAGATCTTCTTCCACAACCCCCAGTGAGGCCGAGTCCCCAAATAACATTCGCACAGCGTGATGAAACACGCAATGTGCAGAATGCCATTGGGGCTCAGGTGATGAAGCTGGAGGCCGTAGAAGAAGAGAAGGCCGTGCACGAAGTCATGCGGGGGCAGCGAGAGGCCCCGCTCGATGAACGGCATGATCATCACTCGTTCATGCGCGTGCGGAGCAGGCTTCTCCTCTTGGTACGGGGCCCTCCAGTTGCCGATGGAGCGGGGCGACAGCAGTCCCTCGCTGGCGAAGCTCGAGAGGATCCGGTCGGTGACAACCGACGGGACCCAATCGCCCTTTTTCCACCCCTCGGAATGGGCGGCGGCGGCAGAGGAGGAAGCGTCGGCCTTCTTGCCTTTTCTGGCGCACGACATGGTCGGAGGACTGAAGAACGGCGGCGAAGCGAGCGTTTTTCCTCGGGAGGAAAGGATGCAGTGCGTGGTGGCGGAGCTCTGGAGGCAAAAGGCTTGGGCGCAAAGAAGACGAAGGCAGATGAAAATCGCGGTTGCCCTGCGCCCGCTTTTATAGCCGAGGGAGGCAAACCGTTAGCAGCCGTGCGTCCTACGTGGCGGCAAACTGCCGCGACAACCTTCGTCCCGCGCGCGTGAACCCGCGAGATTCGGGCGCCTTTTTCGCCATGACTCGGCGTCCCAGGCGCCTTGACCGGCAAGTGTTGCATCAGCAACCACTCCGCGCGCGCCGCCCGCGTGATTCGGGGTGTAATCATGATGAACCGTCGCTTCGGACGTCACACGAAGTCACAGCAGCGGCAGCGGATGTCTCGGGCACGCTTCGCGCGGGACTCGAGGCGAAATCATTGCGCTGCGGCGCTGTAGGCGCTCTGTCCAACCGACTGCGTGCATTAAATGCTGAAGCGACGTCGTGTATAGTCAAGACGGTACCGTGTGACACAAGCCGGCCTCGACCGGGTTTGGCTCGATCGAGTCGAATCACGCTCGGACGCCGAGTCAGTTTGAAGTTGGCTTGGCTCACTGGGACACGTCACAAGTTGTACCGACTCCACCAAACAATTCCGAGGCGCACCAGCCGCCACACTCGGAAGCAGACTAGCTCTGCGAAAGGGTGCCGTGGCCGACCCAACAGGGTTTGTAGGTCACTCGGCAACACCCAAGCTAAGGACGAACCCGGCATCCACAGCGGCGCAAGATAGTCCCTGATTCAGAGCCGGACGCCACAGCGGCGCAGAATGGTTCACTGTTTCGAGACTCAATGCCAGAGTTCGAGGACTCGGTTTCGAAGCTGAAGGTCGAAGGCGTCCCCCCTGCGGGCACAAGGTGGCAACGGTCCACTCGAACATGCCAGGCGTTATTTCGGATTCACTCGAAATTCATGATACGCCTCCCGGAAGGCCACAAGCCGACTTCCCCAGCCGGAAAGCGCGGGTATCACCGAATTCCTAGCACTTAGCACAAACTTAAACCTTTTTTCAGGTATTATGGGAGTCCATCAAGGTCTCTCCATCAGCGATTTGGGCATACGCAGCTTGCTCACCAGTCGGCATCCGTGTCGAGATCTCGAAGCACTCGGGGGGCTACTAACGGGGGGAACTCATCCGGGTAGGCCCAGCACAGCGAGTTGGCCCAACAGGCTCGAGGAGTTCCATGGAGGCCCACTTGGTTGAAGGCCCAAGTAAGGCCTACACGGACGCAACGTCCGAGTGCCATCAAGGAAGGCGTTACAACCTCATCAAGGCATACGTTTCACTAGCATGAAGACCGGCGTTACTCGGACGGTTACGCAGAATTAATGTATCAATTAAGTCATGTAGTTACTGTAGCTCGGTCGACTGGCCGAGTCGGCACGTGTACAGCCTATATAAGGCGAGAGCCCCATGCAGAGGGGGGCTGCTTCTTTTTCCAGAGACTGGAGGCTAGGCATCATCTTCAAGCTTCTGTAATCTTTCTCACGCAAGGCTTATAATATAATCAGCAGGAGTAGGGTGTTACCTCCGCCATTGGAGGGTCTGAACCTGGGTAAAAACCTCTTGTGTGAACCCGCTTGAATCTTCCACACGCGCTCCCCAAAAATCCTACTAGAAATGTATATTGCCGTGAAATCCCCGCGACAGTCAATATCGATAGTCTTATACCTGTAGCCAACGGCTAGAAACTTGCAGCGAAAATCAGGCGGTGATGTGGCCCATTAATATGCTATACCCGACAGGCAACTGACTAGGGTTACGCCCTAGCTTTCGTGAACAAAATCGTATCCTCGGAGTTGACGTCTTTTTCATCTGGCCAAATCAACAAGCCAGGTGAGTACATTTAATGTACTCGCAAGCATCCCGTAGGAAGAGTATAACAGACATATTTCATGCAAGGTTTGTTCAATAAAAAGGCTCTACCCTAAGTTGAAGGTTGAGCGGAAAAGTAAGTTTTCATTTGAAATACGATGGTAATAGATTCAAAAGCATTTCTGAAAGCAAGCCCGTCTCTGACGGGTCAGTATCTGGTGCCAGAAATTACATTCTGACAATCGTCAACTAGAGGCCGATAACCCGTGTATCGCCTCAGTCAATCCTTAAAGCCTTCCCATGCTACCGCCTCGCAGCACGGGTTAGATTTTACTTCTGCAGTTTCTCACTACCAGCCTGTAGCCCAAACTGCACACTGTGGACACATTATGCCCATGTTCTTAATCCCATTCCCAGATTTCGTAACCAAAACTTAGTCTAACCAGTGTGTGGCATTTCCAAGTTGTGTTCATAACTAAGGATGCGACTATTCGAATAGATTTTAACACTCTGCATAGGTTGTACGGCTTTACCCACAAGATGTAAGTCCCCCTTATTGCCATGGCTAGATGAACACTCTTTACGAGGGGTGTCGGTAGGGTTATTACAACGAGACTTTTCCCCCACTTTCATACTAATGCTGGATCCGCTAGATAAGATCTACCCAGTCTCCGCTTGTGCTCGGTGACTCTCGACCCACAACCCAAAGTGGACTTATCTTTGTATCAAATGACTCCCTACGTAGTCATGCGGAGGTCCTCTAGGGATGCCAATCTACCTAGCACTTTCTTCGTACTGTCCACGGGTCCAGACACTAGCACTCAACAGGGTAATTAGCCAAGTCCTTCCCACAAAGGACATGTGGACGTACGGGGCGAACTTGGTCGAGCGGCACTTAGGCTCGGTCCTTAACTGATTCGAGCAGACTGCATATCATCACCTCATAGCCATGTTTGTGCATACTACAACCATCCCTCCGATCTCCACTTACTGTTCTCACCCGAATCAAAATCATCCTCTATTTTATTTGGGGTTTTGGCAAACAATACTTCCAAACTTTCACCTCGAAAGGCATACGCCTTCCTAGGGATTTTATTCCCATAACCAAAAAGGGGTTTCGCATGACTCGAACAAAATTTAGTTTTTCTCTATAGCAGGTCTAAGCACGGCTATCGCCTATATTCTTAATAATTCGCTGGTCATACAATGACTGGCTAGTATTGCTAGGTTACAAGGATTGATTCATCAGACCTAAGTCATATGCAACTACAGGGTGTAACTAGGTCTAGCATAAAGTATCATTGATACTCACATAGCATGCAGTGTTGCAAACAAAATATTTATGTTTTGACATATATAGGAGTCAACATGATCAAAGTGGGTATGCTTGCCTGGCAATATTGGCCGGGTCCCGGGTTCGAGCTTGGTATGACAATCGTCCGGAATTTTCTGCACGAGACTTCACAACGTCGGCATTTACACGTCGGAGTGACGTTGTTGAATAAATCAACGACGCGAGGGGAAACCCGATAAGATCCGAATAAAGCAACAGAGCAATACAACTTACTCATACGTACTCGGGTAGCTATTATTTTTAGAAAGTTTTATAAGGCCTACCGAATAGGGTTTGGATAGGTATCACATGGAATAAGGGTCCTTATCCGGTTAGAGTATAATTTATAAGGTTTTGGAAACTTGAGTCTCAGAGTCTTGAAAAAAACACCTCCGTATATGGTTACTAAAAATATTTTAGGATGGTAAGGGCTTCACAATAATTTATTATGTCCATATCAGAATACTATAGGTTTTCAAGGTCTATTGGTAATATAGATATTAAATGTTTAGGAGATCACTTTGGTATTCCTATATTAGGTGCTATGGAAAAGATTGCACGTATATACACCCTAGCAAGGTAAAGGTTTTGAAGCACATCATGATTTTTGTTAGCTTTACCTAAAGGAATCATAGTTTTAAAGTGCCATTGAGCCCATCATGCTAGATTTATTTTTAGCAGATTTTTAGGTAAAAGAATTGATTTGTCCAGGGCTAATCTTGAGCAAGATGTATCAACATAGCATACATATTTGAAATATTTTCAAATTTGAAATTCCAAACCTTTCAAAAATTATTAAAGTTACCTTAATGGATAGTTCTAGAATTTATGAGATCATCGGAGAAAGAATTGGTTCGATCGGAGTTACAACGGAGAAGACATAGACTATGGAGGTTTCTGCCCGGAGAGGAAAATGGGAGAGAAGAAATTGCAGCTCGAGTAGGGGTGAAGGAGAGGAGCCAAAAAGCAGTAGAGCTCGGGGTTAGACCTTGGAGCAGCTCGGAAGGATGAGAAGGTCCAGAGGGAGGGAGCTAGGAAAGAAGCTGGAGCAGCAAAGGAACTAGTATAGAAACACGAGGCAGCAAGTATTAATGGAGCTCGGGGGTTACAGAGAGCAAGGTTGGGGAGATGAAGTAGAATTGGGAAATCAGTGCTCAGTATTGGAGGGAACGAGGTAGATATAGGGGGAGAAAAGTGCATGGCCTGGTGCTGTAGAAAAGGGAGGGGTGGCATGGTGAATAGACAAAGGTTGGCACCGACTGCTGTGGAGGTAGCTCGGGTTTGAAATCCTGGAGCAATTTACCAAAGGAAATAAATAGAGAAGAAGGAGGCATGGGAGTTAATTAGCTCGCACATGCTGTGAAGTTGTAGCAAGGTTGGACACTGCTCACTATTGGAGAGAAAAAGGTGTCCTGGTGCTGTGTATGTTGGTGTACCTTGAGTTGGACTTGGCAGGTAAGTATGCCTAGGGTGCTAAGGAACATTAGGAAGGAATTTGACTGTTTTCCGTTGAATAGGTTGGATGGAATCTTGGATTGCATGTTCTGGGCAAGAAATAGTTATAGCCTTTACTCCAACGCTGTGCACAGAAGGTAGGAGGGTTTTTAGGTATTGGAGCTCTAGATAGAGTGTAGATTGTCCAAGAATTTTCTCAGATTTTTAGGGAAAATATTTTAGGTACTTGTAGTTCAAAGCTAAATCTGATCTATTTTTGAAAATAGGACATATCTGAGAATTTTCATACTATGGAGACTTGTATTTTTGGGTATTTGAGGTTCTGGAATATATGGGAGGCTGCACGATTTTTCTAGGAATTTTTGGAGAGTTATTTTGGGTCGGTGTAGTTCAAAGGCTTATTTATCCCAGATTGGAAAATAATTACAATTAGAAATTTTTATATTGTACTAAGCCATTTTATTTTATATCTGAGCTTTTTGTATCAGTGGGTATCTCTGAGAATTTTTGTGGATTTTTCTAAGATGTATCTCTGGCACTTCCTGTACAAGGGTCAATTGTAGCTTCGATGGTAAAGAATTAATAACTGGCATTTCTTGTACAGTACCACTATGCAAACTGTTCATGAATAGTTGTGGAATCATGCCAAGAATCTTTAGGAGTTGTTTGAGAATTTATGATGGTAGAAATCCACACGTGATATGGATTTTACATTCATTGATCTGGCAGAACAGCTACATAGCAAATAGTAGTTTCTAGGGTTTTGTATGGTCAACATCGATATGAATGAAGAGAGGGGAGGCTTGGCTGTTGCTATGGCAGGAGAGCACTGCAGGATGCTGTATTTAAAGAAGGAATATGGTCAAAGGAAGAAGACAAGAGAAATGATCCATAGAGAAAAGACAGAGACAATAGTGCCTGAACTGTGATCCCCTTGGCTGAATTTTTTCATGGTCAAAATTTGAGTAGAAGATAAGGTATTTCTTTGCAAAATGGGTTATATATAAGGAGAGGAGGTCCTCCAAAAATTATGAAATTTTTTGGATTTTTAAAATTAGTGAAATTTGGGCCAAATTCAAAATGGGCTTAAATGAAAATTTAAAATTAATTGAAATTTTCAAAAAGATAAAAAATTCATGGGCATGGTTTTGATATATGGGATAAAACATACCCTCCATGATTTTTGGTGATTTTTTTGAAGCTTCAAACTTAGGGTTTTGCTAATTTTTCAAAAATAGCTTAAAACGGTATTTGAATTAGTTTAATATTTTTGAACTGAAGGTCCTCATATTTTTGCATATTTGGTCTAATATAGTTACAATTAATTTTGAGAAATTTATTGGGATGTTTACGAATATTATTTCTAAGGTTGTAGTTCAACGGTCCATTATGTCCAAATTTCAAATTCGAAATGGTTTGAAATTTTTACACTGCAGCTCACCATATTTTTGTAGAAGTGGGTTTACCATACACTCAAGATATTTCTAGAGATTTTTGGGATACTTTTAGAGTGGAGGAAGATTATGGGTACGCATAATTAGGGTTTGGTCTTTAAGGAATAAGGTATTGGAGAAATAGGGCAAAGATCCAATGGTGCCGATAGGCCGTTGAGAAAGGAAAGGGAACAAGATTTAGTTTTGTACTATTCTGATGATTTAACCCACACAACTCGCCGATAAAAGTTTTAGTTAGCCCCACCTAGGTTAACATTATTAGCACAAAAAGTTTTTATAAACCCTAATTTTCGGGTTATTAGAAATCAGTGCGTTACAATAGTATAACTTCTCATGAAGTTTAAGTCCAAATTAACAATAAGAGAATGCCACGTCATCTCTTTCTTCGTCGTCCAATTTCATATTTGACAAATCTAACCTACAGACTCATAAAATGATGCATGAGAAAGCGCCACATGGCCACTTTTTTCTCCACCTTCAATTTCAAATCCAAGAGACAAAATTGCACACACTAGTATCATATACTCTAGAATTCTCTGTTAAGTTGCACTTAAGCTAGTTAGTCATACACTCTAGAAATTTCTCTATTAAACTCCCTACCAAGAGATCCAAGGGGTATCTTTATTTAGATTTGCCCTTTAATGTGGATTTTCAATTTCATTACAACATAACTAAACAAAAGAAAATGGAAATTAATATATCTGTTTTTTTCAAATCCAATTTTTTTCTCCGTATACATAAGTCGACGATTCAGCATTAGATTAAAAGAAAGGGTGTGGTTTCTTAATAAGTAGTTAAAGCCATTTTATCGGTATAAGTGCTATATAGCAGACAAATTATACACTGGCTCTTTCTTGGTTAATAAAGCACTAAAATTGACATTATATGAAACACATTGTAGATATGTGTAAAAGGCACATGAGCTTAAAGCGAAAAATGTACCCTTAACGGAAGATTTTTTCAAAATTTCTCATACTAGATAAAGAAAAAGACTAATATAATTCATGTGACAATAACAAACACTATACAAATAGTAAAACAACAAAACATGAAGTTTATTTTTTATGGTACATTGTTTATAATATTTTGCTCATCCTAGGTCCACACGATGATAAAATTAGTAGCGCAAGGACAAAGAGCATCGGTGATGCCGCTCCGTCTAACCTCAATCATCTCCACTCATCCTATCGGCTCTCTTCTGCTCCATCTACGCTGACCATACTATTGTAGTCGGCTTTGATGAAATCTAGTGCCACATCTATTTCTCCCCACCTCACATGACGGCTTGGACTAATCACAACAACAAATATAACGAACAACTGGTGACGGTGCAATGTCCTCGCTAACCTTTGAGCCACGACGCCACGAACCATGTCAAACTCCGTAGCTAACATTTTCCTACATGAGGAAAGTAAAAAATGTATTCTTAAAAGTATTGCTAGTCAACATCGCACATCTATGGCTTATGTTTTACTCCCCCATTCAGGAGTGTAAGGTGTACTTTGATTGGTTAAGACAAGGCTTTGACCAACAATTACTCCATTAATATATGATTTATGTGACACAAAATTGATATTATTAGATTCGTATTCAAAAGTACTTACTTATGATTATAATTTTATATCACATAAATCGTATATTAATAAAGTAACTGCTGGTCAAAGCTGTCTTAACCAATTAAAATACATCTTATACTTCTAGACAGAGGGATTATATCTACCAATACAAAATGTTGAGTACATCAGTCCACTTAAAAGGACTAGTGCACCCTGACACTGCCGCCCATGCTCTCAATAGGTACATGTCCTTACAACTAGTTTATTGCAGGGAGAAAATTGTGAAATGTTGGAGTAAAGGATTGCTGTCCAACTAGGCACATTTACAGCTCCATTACTACATTTGACTGTAGCACATTTGTCCATTTAAAAGGGCTAATGCCCACAAGTTTGACTTTTTAGGTTTTCACAAAGCAGAAAAAAGTACAAGTTTATGCTGTCATAAATTAACATAAGCACATTGCATAAGATATTGATGGTATAACATGAAGTTTCTTATTTTCTTTCTTTAAAAATATGATGCATAGTTTCTCTCTGTTTCGTAGACTCTTTTACGATTGTCCCCAGTAACTACAATCAATGTTTTGACTATCTGATCAAAGTAAGTTGGAGCTCCATAGGTAGGCTGTATCGTAGGCATTTGGGAGCTCAGTGGAGTCATGGAGTGCGTGTGTGGAAGTGTCTGCTTTTGTGTTGTTGGCGGGGATGCCTCACGTCCTTGTTGTTGTGATGCATGTGGCATCAGTAGTGTTGTTTAGATGTAGGTTTAGGCTCAACATGTTTGTGGCATCTGTTGTTGTCGTTTGTAACATGATGTGGTGGCACAGTATGGGTGAAAAAGAACAGAGGAAGCCGGGAGGTGTTCAAAGTGATTGTTCGTTGCAACTCAGTAGCTCTCGTTTAATCCATGTTGCAAGCTAATGTTTTTGTCCTTTGCTGGAATGTGCATGGACTTAATGCACCCGCAAGGTGAACCACTGTGAGGAAAATTGTCAGCGACTCGCGATTCACCATTGTATGTCTCCAGGAGACAAAATTAAATGATGTGGATGCTACCGCTGTGCGAGAACTTCTCGGCCCGTGTCTTGTCGATGCTTTCGCTTTCCTCCCGGTCACGAGAACTCAGGGTGGAATCCTTCTTGTAGTTTCAAGTGCTTTCTTTGAGCTATCAAATGCCACTTTCACAACTAACATAGTTTCAGCGTCCATTCGAATGAAAGAAGAGGGCATCACCTAGGACATTACTAGGGTTTATGGACCTCAGGGAGATAATGAGAAGGTTCTGTTCCTTGAGGAACTCAAAGGCCTAGGCGCCATCGCTCGGGAACAATGGCTCAATCTAATCTATAAGGCTTTGGACAAAAATAATCAGAGGATCAATAGACGCTTGATGGGATCCTTCAAGTCGACGTTTGATTTACTCGAACTTAAGGAGCTTGTGCTCTTTGGTCGCCGCTTCACTTGGTCCAACGAGCAAGACATTCCTACCATGACCAAGATAGACAGGTGCTTTTGCACGGTCTACTGGGATATCCTGTTCCCAATCGCCCACCTCATGGCCCTTCCCGTGATAGGCTCAGACCACTGCTCGCTCCTCCTCAATGGGGAGGTCGATCACCGCCCAAAACGATCATTCAAATTTGAGTCTTTTTGGACATCTATGCTAGGACATAAGGAGATTGTTCAGGACTGTGGCGTACCCGGTTTTAAGACCGGATAAACCCTTGTGTTCAGTGCACCGGTCCCATGATCAGTAGCCGGTACACACAAGTTAACATGTATATCGAGGTCATGCACGCACTTATTAGAAGATGAAATATAACTGATCTTCAGGATCGAAAAATTATACCTTTAGCCCAACGGCTAAAAATCTTGCAGCAAAAATTAAACGGTGGAGTGGCCCATCAATATGCCGTTCCCGACAGGCAACTAACTGGGGTTACGCCCTAGTTGTCGCGGATACCGTCGTTGCTTTCGAGCTGTCACCCTTCTGTCTGGCCAAATCAACAAGCCAGGTGAGTACATTGAATGTACTCGCAAGCTCTCCGCCAGGGAGTTTATCACAGATATATGCATGCACGGGTATATCAAGAATCAGGCTCTAACCTATGTCTCGCGTGGTGCAGAAAAGTAAGTTTGCTCATGAAATACTTAAATAGATAGTAAAAGCAGATGTTGAAAACTGTCTCGGCTTTACCGAGACGAGGCAGCTGATCATATCTTTCTTTATTCCACCCGCTACAACGGGGAATTGTACCTGCATTTTTCTGCTACAACGGAAAATTCTGTAATCACCCGCTACAACGGGGAGTCTTTGCTCTACGACGGGGATATAGGCGATTGCCCGCTACAACGGGAAATCCCTTCTTCTCTCCTCCCACTTCACCGGGAGGCTTTCATGTCACCCTGCGAACGCGGCGGATCGCGTCCTTAAACCCATAACCCATTTTTGCTTTGAGATTTCAATCTACTTTAGTGTGGCCCAACCAAGTTCGTCCATGACCGTGGACATGGCTATTCGAATAGTTTTAAACCCTCTGCAGAGGTGGTACGGCTTTACCCACACGATGTAGTTCACCCTGGGTACACTGCACGCCGTATACTGATAGGGCTAGTACAACGAGACTCTTCACCGGAGTAAACCTAGCCATGAACCCGCCAGAAGGACATGTCCCAAACCTAGCTTGAGTCAGTATATATCATCGCTTACAAGGAGGTTGGTGTTCCAACTTTGTGGCGAACAAGCCATCGCTTTCTCGCGAAAACTTTTCTCTACAGAGGCTACAACCTCATCTGCATGCTTCACACTGCCTACGGGTTCATGCTAGTCTCAGACCGGGTACTAGGTCAAGTCCTTCCCATAAAGGACATGTGGACGTACGATAAGACTTGGCCAAACGGCACTTAAGCTCGGTCCTTATGTGATCTGAGAAGGACTTCACACCTCAGCCGTAAACGGGCAGCGAGAACCACGCCAGGCATTACCTCGCTTTTAACAAGCTTTCTGCTTTCCCCCTTCATTTTCGACCCGGATCAAAATCTTCTCCATTTTGTTTTGGGTTTTAATAAAACCTTTTTGGGCAAATATCCCACCCATGGATATACTACCTTCATACACCTTCGGACACGACGGTCCGTTTCAAATGTTCATCACATGAGATTGCGAGTATCCCTTTCTTTTATAAAACCTAATTTTGCTACAGTAGGGCTAAGCATACATACATACTCTACCCTAGGTTTTCGGTAATATTCTCGGAATACGTAGTCCTTAGGGTGACAAGAAATACAGGGTCGAGCTAGGGTTTTCAAAGTGTCGGACATAACTAGACTACATAAAATAAGAGTCGTAAAACATAGCATGCAAGTTTCGTAAACAACATAATATTTTGTAATCATGGGTTTCAACACGATCAAAGGTGAAGAGCTTGCCTGGCAATATCGGCCGATTCTCGAGCTTTGAATCTGATACGGCAATCGTCTGGAATCCTTCGCGTGGTTCCGTAACGTTGTATCTACGAGTCGAGAAGTCGTTGAATAAATAAATGATCCAAGGAAAAACCAAGTAAGAAGCAACTGTATACTCATGAAACTCTAAAACACACTCCCCGGGCTGGATTGTTTGTTAGGGTTTGCAAAAAGGCAGGAGTGACTTAGCTTCATTTAAATTAAGGTTTTTAGCACCGGAAACCCTGGTTCATTTGATTAGCGAGAGGATTTCGGTTTTGATATTTTAGATGGGTTCAGAGAGTAAGGAGGGTTCCACAATGTTCTCCTTAATGATTTTACTAATAAAAAGCCTGAAATACACTTATTATTATTATTTTAAGACATGGAATAACCTAGGGTTTTATATCCTTTTGGGATAATTACAATAAAATGTTCTCGTTACAAGAAATATTACTGATTTCCACGCATTATGCTTGGTCTTAGGAAAAGAATCGACTGACACGGAGCTAATTGGAGAGGATATGGGTTGTCAAAGGTTCTGTCGGAGGGTAATAGGGGAGAGCAGATTGGCTGCTAGCTAAACGGGGTGGCATCGAAGGCATACTTGGGCAGTATGTCTTTGATCTGGAGAGGTGGTATTAGGTAGGTTCTCGAGGAATTACGCTTTCCACTAAGGGATGCGTGTTTTGGTCTGAGCAGAGCAAGGAATACCCACCCCTGACTGGAAGATGTAACCAACGAAGTACAATTTCCGAGAGGGGAAAGTGCACCAAAGAATTTGCACGTTCCTTGCCGCGGGCGAGCTGGGTTACTATCGGCCTCATCCGGTTGCTTAGAGGATAAGCAAGCCCTTTAGGCCTCATGGGGAGAGTAAACCAAGGGAAGTTGGCGTTCAGCACCTCGTCGTCGGTGGGCGGCAAGCTGGCGGGCGGAACAGCCGGAGGCGCGCAGAGGAGCTTGGCCAGTAGCTCATGGCCGGCGAAAATGGAAAGTGGAGCAGTACATTTGGCAACCTTGGGGCAGCTCAGCTGAGGTAGCAAGTGGAGAAGGGCTTGAGGAGCTCGGGCAGGCTGGTGCTCTGATATGGGAAGAAATAGGGAAGGGGCAGAGGAATCGCGCGGGAGGTAAGGGAGCTCGGCGGTGGTTGGGAGCATGGGGGAAGAAGCAATAGAGAGCAAGGGGAATGCAGGTGGGAGCTGCCGTGGTGGGGAGGGGCTGCTGCGGTGCTACCGCGGTGGGGGAGGACTTGCCACGGTGTTGCCGCAGTGGGAGGAGTTGCCGCGGCAGGGCGAAGTGGCAGCGCCAGTTGCCGCGAGCTACCGCGGCAGGAGCGAGGCGGCATCGGTAGCTGCCGCGATACTGCCGCGGTTGGGGAGTAGCTGCCGTGGCGCTGCCACGATAGGGTTTCGAGTGCAGCGGCAGAGAGGGTGGAGCAGCGGCGCAGCTGGATTGGGGCGGCGGCAAGGAGGTGGTGTGTGCGCGGGGGCGTCTGCCAAGGCGCGCGGCTAGATTTGGGGTAGTCATTCATGGCAGTGGCAGTCGGCGCGGTGCGGCCGGCTTGGAGGTGCTGGGCTTCTTGCCGGCAGAGGAAGGAGGCGGAGTTTGTGGAGATGGGGGCTCCGGCGCTTGCTGGAGAGGGAGAGAGACTAAGAGAAGAGCTGGTCGGGTATGGTGGTGGTAGCAACCTGCCTTGCGAGCTAGCTCAAGGAGAAAACTGAAAGATCAGAGAGTTGGCTAAGGGTAAAGATGCTTGGAGGGAAGGGATAGAGAAGAAGGAGCTCAGGCGTGGTTTGTAGAGGAGCTCGGGCTTGCAGAGTAGGAATGGGCAGGAGGAGAAGAAGAAGACTTGGGCATTAGTCTCATGGGAGCAGGGAGTAGGTTCTTGAGTGCCTAGGTTTGGAAGCAAGGTGGAGAGGGAAGAGGGAGGGAGGAGCTGCAGTAAGAGAACATGAGGAGCTCGGCTGTGAGGGAAAAGGACGTAGGGAAGATTGGAGTTAGCCAGCTGCTCGGACTGCTTGGAGGAGATTCTTGGGAAGAAGAATGGGAGGAGTGGGGTTGGAGCTCGGGAGAGAGAGTGAGCTCGGTGGAACTGAAGAGAGGAGCTTGGGAAGAAGAAGAAATGGGTGAAGGAAGGAGAAAGGGAGAGCTCGGGCTGGCTTTAGATGAAGAAGGGTGCTCAGCTTCAATGGTCCTGGGAAGAAGATAGCACCGAAGGGGAGAGAGAGCATAGGGGAGAGAGAGTATGTGGCCAACCACGCTAGAGCTGTGTTGGTGCCGTGAGGAAGAGGTGAAAAGAGTTGAGAATTCGGTGACTTCAAAGAGGTAGGAAATCATTAAATGGGGTAGTTCACAGCAGTGAGAGCTGGTGCGGGTATCAGAGATGGAAAGGTGAAGAAATGAGGGGGCTGCACCGGCTGTTGTTGCAGAGATAAAGGGAAGTTGAAGTAGTAGAGGGGAGCTCGTAAAGGGAGGGAAAATAGGAGCAGCTCGGGTGAGTTAATGGCAAGGCAGCAGGGAAAGATCTGGCAACACGTTAGTGGCAGCAAGGCACATGTTCAAGGGTGCATGGCAGTGTTGGCAAGGCAAGAATCCAACCGGGTTTGGCACTGCTTTTGGTCTAGGGCGATGTGGCGTCCTGGAGCAGCAATGGATGGCAGGTCAGAGGGAAAAAGGTCAAGTGCTGGGTGTGGCTTTGGGAGGAGTAGGGAAAAGAAAACACATGGGCAGCTTAGGCATGGCGGGGGTATACTAGAGGTATGTGTAGGAGAGAGAAAAGGTGGTAGGGTGGCTGCGAGAGTATATAGGATTTCAATGAGGTTAGAATAATCATAGGAGGTCATGGTGGGCCAGACTTCGAGAGGTGCCACAGGCATGTGCTCATATACGCTTAGGTTTGGTGATGAGGTCGAACGAAGAGTTAGGGTTTTGCCCCATAGCTAGGAAGGAATGGGTTAGGGTTTTGCGCATGTGCGTATATATGGAAGCAGTATATATGTGCACATACTCAAGATTGAACATGGCAAAGTAGGTGGCAAAAGATCAGGTCATTCGGAAGAGGTTCATGACGTATATATGCTTTAATTTCACAGAAGTACCGTGTGGGCATTTAGCGGCAGATGTTGGTCTAGGTTGCACCGGCTAGACAAAAGGGGAAAGGGATGCCGAAGGTGTGTTCGTGGCGGGATAGCAAGACGAGTAGCCACGTATGGAGACAAGGTGTAAAGCAGGGTTTGGAGTGTATGTGTCCACATACACTTGAATATTTTAGCGTATATGTGGTTTGTACGTGGATGGAATGGACATGCGAGGTTACGGTGAGTTGGAGTTTGAATGCTGCCACTGATATATGCATATATATGCATGGAATAGGAGGAGAAAGGGAGTGCCGGGGCATTAGGGTTTTGGCACACTAGGTCTGAAAAACAAGGAAGATAGAGGGAAGGGATTGGAGTGCAGGATTTTACCTCAATGCTTCCATATGGAGGGAGAACAATTTGCCCGATGGATTTGGAGCAGCAATCTCAGGGTTTCTCCCGAGAGGGTAGAAGCTAGGAGTTCCAACGGAAGATGAGTCGAGAGAAGATAAGAACAAAAGGTTCACCGCGCACTGATGGTGGGGATATCAAGATTGACAGAGATGAGGTTTTGGGAGATAGGAACAGAGGTGGAAGATTTTGGTTTGACCCACTTTAGGGCTAAGCAGAAGCATGATCTGAGTAAAAGTTTTAATTTGGTGTATTTTACTCAGCATTATTAGCGAAAAAGTTTTGTTAGCCCTAATTTTCAGGTTTCGGAAAATCAGGGTGTTACAAGGACGCTTGGTGCAAACATATCTCTGCCACCGATTGTTTACGATGAATGCATATAAAATTATGTCGTACAGCACGAGCCCTAAAGAGGTGGCACAGAGGAAATTTCTCCAATCTGACTTTGCAGATGGCCATTGCTAAGGAGGTCATTGACAGACTTGACGTCGCGCAGGAATCTCGTCTGCTTTCCTCGGATGAGCTTGAGCTCCGCTCTAAACCAAGATCTAGGTTCACTGGCCTTGCAGTGATCGACAAAACAAAGCTACGCCAGAGATCAAGGCTCACATGGATTAGAGTTGGTGATGCTAATACAAGATTTTTCCACTTGAAGGCAAATGGCTGTTGAAAGAAAAACTTCATCCAATCCCTTCAGACCAATGACGGCATCGCAGTCGCCTGTGTGGATAAACAGCTTATTGTCCTAGACCATTTTGAGGGCCATCTCAGGTCCCACCGGCCGAGGGTTTGGGGCCTTAATTGGGAATACCAAGTTAGACCCCAAGAGACCTTTCCACTCTTGATGCGGATTTTGACAAGCAAGAGATTTAAGTCGGTCGGCTTTTCTATGGCATCTGAAAAGGCACCAGGCCCCGATGGATTCATTGGTGCATTCTTTAAAAGTTGTTGGGAAATCATTAAAGAGGACACCATAGCAGCAATCCAACAATTTTCTAAGCTGCGTGGATCTTGTTTGGGCCTCCTGAACTTAGCAAACATTGTTTTGTTGCCAAAAAAGGAGCAAGCACTATGAGTGGACCATTTTAGACCGATTAGCCTCATTCATAGCTTCACCAAAATTCTCTCAAAGTTCTTGGCCACCAGGGTGGCTCCTATGCTCAATGAGATTGTCTCTGTCCACCAAAGTGCTTTTATTAAGCATAGGTGCATACATGACAACTTTCTCCATGTCAAAACGTGCTTCACGAACTGCATCACAAGAAAATCTCAGGCTTGTTCATTAAGCTAGACATCTCCAAGGCTTTTAATTCTCTCAGTTGGCCGTATATGCTTGAAGTCCTTTCTGATCTGGGTTTCGGACAAAGGTGCGAGACTGGTTGTGTTTGCTTTTTCGCTCTACCACTTCCAGAGTTTTGCTTAATGGGCGACCAGGTCTTACTTTCCCTCACGCTAGAAGCCTGCGCTAGGGGGATCCACTGTCCCCTATGCTGTTCATCCTGGTGATCGACCCGCTCCAGCGTCTACTAGTGTGGGCAACTGAGGATGGGCTGTTAAAGCCAATTCAGGCAAAGAATGGTTTCCTCCGGGTCTCCCTTTATGTGGAGGACGTGGCAGTTTTTGCTAACCCAGAGAGGGATGAGCTTCGTGCAATTGCATAAATTTTAAAATGTTTTGGGCAAGTGAGCGGACTGCTAACCAACTTAGAAAAGACTGAGATCTTTCCTGTGCATTGTGAAGGTATTGACCTCAAGGACGTGCTCAAGCCTCTTCCGCCCAAGCTCTCTACCTTTCCTTGCAAATACCTAGGCTTGCCTCTCCACATAACGATGCTAAGGAGGGTTGATTTCCAAACTCTTCTTGACAAAATGGTCACAAAGCTAGCTGCATGGAAAGGAAAGCTTCTTTTGCGTGCTGGACGGATTACATTGGTCAAGGCGGTCCTTACCGCTATTGGAATTTACACATGTCCGTCATCAACCTGCCCATTCGAAGAGGTTTCACTTGGAACAGGGATAATGGGGAACACTCCTTTGGCAGCCACTTGCTAGTCAACTGAAAAATGGTTTGCTCTCCAAAAGAGTTGGGTGGGCTGGGCATCCTCGACCTTGAAAAGTTTGGTTGAGCTCTGCAGTTCAGATGGCCATGGCTACAATGGACCGCTCCAAATCGGCCTTGGTTGGGGTCGCTGCTTCCCTGCGATGACAAAGACATGTCACTCTTCCGAACTGCAACATAATCACCTTGGGTGATGGAAAAACGATGTTGCTCTGGCACGACGAATGGCTGCATGGTGCTGCCACAAAAGACATTGCCCCATCTATTTTTATGCTTGCAAAGAGGAAGTGTCGAACAGTTCAATTTGAGCTACATGAAGATTCGTGGATCAAATCGTTGCAAACAATTACATCGGCGGCTCAGATCAATGATTTTATTGAGCTATGGGCGGCTATCCAGGATGTGAGCTTGGACATGAACATTCCAGACTCCATATCCTGGCGGTGGACAGTAATGGGGAATACACGGCGGGATCAGCCTATCGATACCAATATTTGAGGACCACATCCCCTTTCTCATCCGCAAAAATTTGGAAAGCCTCGACTGAACCAAAATGTAAGATTTTTGCATGGCTACTCTTGCATTAGGCCTTGATAGGAAATAGGCTAGCCATTCACGGATGGCCTCATGAGCCAACTTGTCGATTGTGCGACACTGAAATTGAAACAAATGAACACCTTTCTAGAGGATGTATTTTCTCAAGGGATATGTGGAGAATTGTTGCGCACTTTCAGTCTATAAACACGAGTCCTTTGCTCGACAATTGTTTGCTTGATGATTGGTGGACAAGAAACATGTCCAACCTGAAAACCCACCAACAAATTATTATTTTTTGGAGAGGTCCTAATGTATGTGCTTTGGAACATATAGCTCGAGCAGAATCGTCGTATTTTCCAGTGTTCAAGATGGCAGAGGACCTCACTCAGAGGGATATTGCTCCAAGAACTCTGATGGTTTTTTTTTCTTTGTTCAGTTTCTTTGTACATAAACTCTGTTTTTCTACCTACTTAATGAAAACGCCAGAACGGCCTGCTTCTCTTCAAAAAAGAAAAAAAGAAGAAGTAATGATTCCCATATTTGTCCCCCTTCTTTTGGCCAACCCAAGTCATGTAATATGTGGATGCGGCCAAAGTTGGAACTTTTCTTATTCAATTGCATCTTAAAAGTCCGTAGTGCAATATATTCTCTTTTTTCATGCTAGATTGTTGATGACAATTTTGCATATTTGGAATTACCTTATCATACTCGTGACAATGCACGGGGTATCAATGAATATGTTTGTGAACCAAGTTCAAAATTATCTAGTTGCTTAGATTTTTTTTTCTTATTGAAGATTATACTTTGATTAGGATCACTGCTTTCCTTGGAGAGCTTAACTGACAGCTCAAGAAAGCAGCAAACAGAATGGCAACAACTGTGCTTTGTTAATTGAGACTACAAACAAAACGTGAGAAAGAAAAGAAACAATTCATGAGAAATGACAGTCATACTAATCTTGTGTTCATTCACACAAGTCAATCCCGTAACAAAATGGGAAATCAAGAAAAAGAGGAGAGGATATCAGTACATTTTGAAAGAACACCTCGTTTCAGTACAATTTTGTTTCAGACAAGCTTAATCTTGACACAGCAGCTACAATGGGTCAAAGATAAAACTTGCAAAACTATGCATGGGCTTGTTCTACCCAAAAGAACAAAAAGAATCTCGCGGCTGAAGTATATAATATAATCACCTTCCCTTTCGAAACTATATGTGATTACTTTTGCTGTACAACATCACCTTTCTCTTTGTCACAAAATAATTTGCTGAGGAACAAATACCTAGCGTTGGCCGTGGAAAGTTTCCTCAGCACCTTCCATGAGTTGCATCACAAGAACCAAATTATTATGTGGTTTCGGTCCCGGCACCTGCAGTGTTATGCTCATACTGATTAGTCTTGCATATGCATATACTGGAATTTACAGTGCTTTTGCTAAACTCAAAGAGATGCATTTTTTTTTCACAGATAAAATCGAAACACAAGAAGGTACATACCTTTATTAACCTTATTCTTACTTGTTGGTAAGAGCTCTTCAGCACCAATTCTGATGTTAGTATTGGATGCGCGCCTCTTTGATTTGCCGTCTAGTATTTCCACCTCCACGGTAAATGATCCACAGACAGGACGATGATCAGAGAATTTAGATTCCCCACGGAAGTAGGATAACTGAGCAATACCGTCACCGTGCCACAGTATTCTATCACACCTGAACAAGTTGAACTACTTAATATACATGAATCGATGATCCGTTAATGGTGCATAGTACAGTTAGGTCTATAGACATCAGATGCTGCAGTAAATCATTTGTCGAGTGCAAAATTCGTAGCAATACATGCAGCCAATGGTAGACTCAAACTTTGAGATATGTTTTTGATGAGTTGTTAACTCGGTAATTTATGACAATGCAATACTGAATACGTGATAATGTGAATGATTTTACAGTTTTCTGTTTCCATGACTTCAACCAACGTGCTTGTGTAAATGTACTTTGTTTCATCTCCAGAAAACCAAACAATGTGTCCACTTCTTTTGGTACAAAAAGATGGGAATGCCAGGTTATCAAAACTGTACAGGCGTGTGTACAAGGTTGGGACCTGCTAAACTGGGAACCCTTTATATCATAAAATAACTAATTTGACATGATAAATACCAGGCTGGGGTTCTCCTCTTTTTCTTTGATGTTGCAGTCTCTCCAGCATAAGAATCCGAGTTAAAGGTGTACTTGTATGTAGGAGCAAAATATATCTTCTCCTCGCTCCAACCCTTGAACACTCTTCCGGAGTTGCGCTCAATGTTAAGCTGACAAAGAAAATGCATAAATGGTTAACCAAATTGTAGCATGATATAACTAGAACATAAAAAAACACAGGGGAAGTTCTGAAAATTTTATATTTTTTTCATTCCATTACTTTAGTAGTTTAGTTCCTTCCTTGTATAGGACAATTGATTTGCCCTCAACTAAATAGCAAAAAGCAGTGCCATGTTTTGAGGAGTTTACCTGATCCTTTTGAAAAAGGGCATCCCAGTTATTTTCAGTCAGAAGTTTCTTTGTATCTTCATAGCTCAAGGAAATACGGTAGTTCAGATCCCCTAACCATATCAGCCGACTAACATAAACAGCACAAGAATTAGAGAATAGCACAAGAAATGAAAACTTTAAAAGGACTGTAGCATGACTATCTTACTCATGGTCAAGAATTTTCTCAGGGATTCTGTGCCCAGCTCTTCTGCAAATCCTTGGAAACTGTGTAACCCTCAGTATCTCTAAAACATCTAAATTGCGCCTCAACTCATCGCCATCTTTCTCACCTGAAGCCAAATGGCTGCAGATGAAACAAAAGCTTGTCTGGTGCAGTGTCATGCTCACTGATATACATCCCTGAATCCAAAAGTAAGTGCATAAAAGGATAAGGGATCGATTGCATAGGGTGCGTCACAGCTGTTTTTCACAAGCTAGGGTTGGAGTATGTCAAGTAAAATTCTGTTGTAGTTGTAGATCAATGTTGATAAGGAACTTTATATGAGAAACATAACATAAGCATAGTTTTGTTTATCATAACATTTTATTTCGCTTCTCCAGTTCAATCCGAAATTTAGGATGGCCTACAATTTTCATAATTGAGAGGAAATTACTTATATAATTTGATTCAGTTCTGACCTTGTTTCCAAGATAACCCATTACTCCACGGCCTACACAAGATGTCCTCACATGGCCGATATGCGGCACTAGTTCTTTTTTTGCCCATACTGTAACAAAAATACCAACCATTCGTTTGCAAGATACAAGGTTATATTTTAGCTGATCCCTGGAGGCAGAAGCAGCAGAAGTCATTCTATCAACCACATAACCATAAGCATTATTCGATCTATTATCCACTTCATCTTCTTCTGAAGAGTCTGTCTCATAAGTGTATGCTTGTGGGCATCCAAAGCAAGCATCCTTGTAGGATTTCCTGGTCATTTCAACTGAGCAGTTGCAGAGTTTAAGCAGTTTTCTCCGAGTTGGCATGTAAGGCTTCCTGAGAGATTTTAAGGAGGTCTGGAAGATTGCAGAACTACTAGCTGTTTTTGAACGGTTGGAGAACGAAGCATCAAGGTTTGATGAAGATTGAGACGAGGTTGAATCAAGGGACAGAGATGGCTTGTGCTGGAAGATATCAGCATCACTGTCAACTGGTCGGTTTAGCGTGTGGTTTATAAGAGCAAGCCATCTTGCAGCTGGTTCATTGTCTTCCATCACAAGCACATTACCAGCATTGAGAGGGACAATTTCCTGAAAACTGTGTGAAGATTTAAAAAAAAGACGTCACAATGTCTTCTGTTCATTGAAACAAGCCAAATAAAGTCCAAGGAAAATACAGCTTATTTTGACAAATATAGAATGCCAGGATGTCAGCAAAATCCTAAGACCCCTAAGGAACAAAAATGACCCATTTTTTATTTATCATACATTGAATATAATTATATGAATAAGGGAAGTAAAACATATGGAAAATATGTAAGTTGTACACTGTACATTCTTCCAAGAATTTTTTGGCTCCAAATTAGCAATATTGACAGGGGTAGATTCCAAAACTGTGAGAAATAGATGGATCACCTACCCGAAAACATAAATATCTGAATGGTCATTTGCAGGAATGAAGTTATCCAGATTCAACTCAGCGGTAGGTGTGTTCCCTCCAACATTCCATGTAGAAATAAATATCCTGTATAATGAACTAAATAAAATTGAACACACTGATCTGGTTTCCACTTAGAGGACGAAGCATGACTGAACATGCAAGTTTAGCTGTTTGACCTGAAAGGTTCAGTTTTTTTAGCACTTGGAGAGCGGGCTAGGAAATGGCCGAGACGTATGCTCCTAACTTCTGCTTCCATTTAGTCCAAAGAAACACAAAGAATAAGCCAATCAAATCAAACTAGCATCATCCAAACAGTGATCCAGTGCGGCTAAGTTGCCAGATGGAAACCCACCCGAAAGTGTTCTAAAGGGGGAAGAAGATTGTGCCTTTGAGGAACTTGGTGCGGACTTAACTGCACTTGGCAAGAGAACATGAAACAGTTGCTATTATGTTATCACGAAAAACTAATAAAATTGTACTGATTTTAATACGAAATGTCAAATTTCTGAAATGAGGTGAACGAATGTGGAATTGTTGAACACATGAACCCTAGCATCTTCAAATAAACATATTTGAACTGGCTGCCTCTTCATAGCAGCAATTCTCATTCTACAAAGTCAACAGAGGCTCAATTAACCTTATGCATTGCCAACTGACTTGAGGAATTCCCCTTTTCAACCCAGATGAGCTGAAATTTGATAAAATTATGCTCATCTATTTGTTGCTAGTTATCACTTTCCTACAAGACACTGACTCAGTGTTGATTCAGTTTTTCAAAAGAAAGAAGATGAACTAACCAGTGGAACAGCTTGGACGGTCTGTCTTCTTTGCAGCCTTCTTATCTTTTGTCCCGAAAATCTTCGGTCCACACCCCTAGAGTACAATTATACGAGTCCAAATACTTAGGTCAATGCTCCATTTAACTGCAATTACGCAAATGCATTCGAGATGTAAGAAACAATGAATGGGGTGAAACAAGAGACATATACCTTCATCTTTTCATCATCTGGAAAGGCCATTCCCCTTGAAGTCAGAAAAACAATGTAAGCTTTTTTCCAATTTGAAGCCTGAACACACACTTTAATAGAATTAAAGATTGCTAGCAGTTCATCATAAGGCTTATGAGTTATGGCAGCACAACAACACTATAACGAAATAAGTCAGACATCAGCGCAGGTAAATATGGAAAAGAAGCATATCCATGGATTTCTCACAGAAAAAGTGAATAAAAAGAGAACATTTGTATCCAAACTTCAGTGGATCCAAATTGTTCTTTGAATCTAAATTCATGTACAGTTAGACTACAAGAAGAGAGATATCGCCAAACCCCCAAAAAAGTTGCGTATTTTTCGCATCAATACCACCCCTACACTACACATCCACAAATCACGCTCCTTTCAAAACAAACCTTTCTGGCATACATAGACCTCAGAATCCACCGCATATTACAATTCACAGCAGAAACAAAGATAAACAGGAGAGAAAAACAGCATGAAACCACATATGTCCAGCACCACAACAGTGAGGCCACGAAGCAGGAACCCACCGATGAGCAATTTTGCCACCAAATCTGGAGCCCTCAACTCAAGCCCAAGGACCAGAGCACTAAAACCCCAGCCAAGAACCCAACGACTCCTCTCCCAGAACCACTCCTCCCCCTAACCACCGCGAAGGCCAGAGCCAAGAAGAGCCGCGGCGGCGCGGAGACGACCCCTCAAACCCGGAGCGGGGTCTGCAGCAGGACGAACCAGACGAGGGCACGGCGGCCATTAGCTAGCTGCTAGCTAGGCCCCCCTCCCCTCCCTCCCTCCCTCCCTCCCTCCCTCTCCTCCGGAAGGATTAAACTAATCTGCCGGGACAACTGTACAGCAGCGGCCAAGAATTGGTTTTTCCACCTCTTCTTGTGCGACTTCGGAATTGTTTAGGGGCACGACGCGGCATGAGCACGTCTCGCGTGGTGGACCACGACGAGGCGGAGGGGGAGGAGGAGAGCTAGAGCGGGCGAACGTGCGGGCTCGTCGGGATTTGGATTTGGCGCGGGGAAGGTGGCGGAGACGGTTGGGTCGGTTGGTGAGTGAACACTCGGCACAAGGACGAGACTACTAGACCCAGCGGTTTATACGACGGCTCCATGTCTGAACTTTTCTCGAGGGCTTCTGAATTTGTGATTGGGTCTTTTGATTCATGGATAGGGTGAGGAGTGTTTGCTGCTGCGTCCAAGAATGAGAGATTACCGTGATTAAAAAAAAAGAGAATGAGAGATTACCAGAGAAAATACTCCTCCTTTTCTCCTCTTTAGGTAAAGTTAGGACAATACTGTGTGGCCATAATACCCCACCACTGTCATTAGGGGCACTCACCGTCGTCCCTTGTACTCATCTCTGTTATCAAGATAGCACAGAGACTTCTTGATTCCAGCGGAGCTTTGTTTTATTCTTTTCTTTTGGTAAAACAAGCTTCTCTCATCTTGTTCTCTTTATCAAATTAGCTAATATCTTATGTGATACCATGAAAAAAAACTGACACCATTTTATTATATATGCGCCGTTTAAAAGACTCTTGCCGGCGACGGACATGGTTCAAGTAGTGCAGATCTACATCGAAAATGTAATGATCCATACGGCAAGGCAATAGATATGGTATGATTTGGATACGAGGCTATGAACTACGGAAAGGATGGGATCATCATCTCCATTATTAGGACTAGACCTCTCGAGGATTAGTGGGGGACCACGATGAGCATTTAAAATGATGATGACAGTCGTGTCAAAGAGAATAATGGCGATGACAGTGATTTTTCCATGGGAAATCCAGAGGATAACAGAAAAGGTCTCACGAGCTCTCATACAAGAGGAGATCAAACTTTGTAAGAAGCTGAATCTTCTTGAAATTTCTTCCTAGTTAGTAGCACAACAAATTTGAGACGACTATAAAGTTCATGGATCGTATTTATAGTTTTGCGGCTCACGGTAAAATAAAAAAAATTCGGATAAATACCATTGCAAAGTTTCACGACATCATTGAATTATACATAAAAAAATTCAAAAAATAATTATGCATTAAAAATTCAAAAAATATATTTTTAGTTGTATTGACGCGCATACCCGTTTGTGAAACATAGCGTGTTTGTCGTGCAGACTGTACTCACTCTCTTCGCTGGTGTCTCAAGGACAGAGCACACACGTACGGGGACGTACAGAGCACAATGCATCGTTGTATCCACCTAACCGGAGCTGAAAAGAAAAGACGGCTGCTTTGCTGTCCCAGATTTGCACTTTGTTCACAAACAAGCAGATGAATTTGGCGTATTGTTTTGGCTGCACAAGACAGGACCTGGAGAGAACAGGCAACTGCTTTGCTGTCACATGTTTTCATCTATGGACAGGAAGAAATAGCACATACAGTTGCATTTTTCTTATAATGGAATTGTACAAGCTGGACAGAGCTGGATCAGTAAGAATTGCAAATTTGATGGGTAGTGATTGAGTAGCTTATTTCCTTTCTTTTGTGCATGTGCTGCGTGCTGTCTGAATACCCTGCCGTGGTTGGCAGGTGGTGTGAGATTGTGGCTGTTCCTGTTTGCTATGCGTTTTGTGTGGGGGGTGGATACTTAGGTCGTGATTATGATGGTGTGATCATGGTCTTGACAGCCATGTTACTGTCATCGTGCTGTCGAATTATAAACTGTAATCGCTGGTAAACTTTGTAATCCTGTTGGCTTTTACTATAAGCTGAGCTATATGACTAAAGTCTAGAATAGCTTATTTCTGTCTACCATGCCAGCTCAGTCGACAGCTCTCATCTTCTCTCCTCAGGACATAACATTGCAGCCAGTAGTAACGTTGGACATACGAAGTAGTGGTTTCATCTTTCATGTCTGAAGTGGAATAACATTGACCGACAACTGCCACAGTACAGTGACCCCAGCTCAATTAGGTTTTCTAGCGTTCACCAAAATATGTCGCTTTATTGACTATGGAGTTCATCTATAGAAACTAAATGACAACAGGATCAGACTATGTCTAACGTACTGGAATAAATACGTTGTGTGACGCGTTATTTTGGTAGGCTTCCGCCGTGGAAACTTAGAACTGGAACTGCATTTCCTTGGTGTAGCCAAGCTCATCTAGGTGTGCAGCCATAGCTTTGTTCATCGGAGGAGGTCCACATCTCAATATCTGAAACAACCAATCAGAGAGTGTCACGTTAGTCTCTTGCTTGCTAGATGAAAAACATGTAGCTTCACCAAGAACAACTGATGGTTCCATGTTCACGAAGACCAAGGCTTGCTGAAGACTCAAGATTTACCTGAATGTCGGCAGCAAGCGCTGGACAGTGAGTTTGGATCATTCCTTTGACACGAACCCAACACCACCATCCCAGACTGCAAGAGGCTGCATACGAAAAAACAATGCCTATGATGTAAGGTGCAGGCTAGGAACCTCAACATAATACAGTATTAGACTAGGATTCAATGAGACTGCAGTTATCATAGTAAATAAAAGTTAAGACCAGCAGCAACACAGAAAAGGTCAGCCAAGCAGTTTATTAAAGGTCACAAGACAAAGTAGAAAGTAGTAAACTTCAGGACAGAATATAAACCTGATTCAAGACATAGTAGATCTTGAAGCGATCAGGATAGTTTTTAGCTATAGTGTCCAGTTCTTCCTGCGTGAATCGAAAAAAGAAGTAAGAAATCAGCACTCGAACACAATACCATATAACCATGTTTCCTCAAATAAAACATTATCACCATGGTAAACTGCATTCATCATAAAGAAGTCATACTGTAAGCCTAATGAGTTACCCAAAAGCATATATAAAGTGTTAGTCCAACCTGACTTTTTCTTCTACATGTCTAACCAGTAAAGAAATGTTATAACAGAACATAATAAAAGAACTGTATCTTACTCGGAAAAATAAGAACTGTTGGCTAGAGTTTATGGTGAAACATCTCTATTAATCATTTATTGGTAAGGAAGAGGGCTGCTGCCACATTATGGAAGAAATTCTTAGACATAAGGCTTATATGAAATTCTAGCAACAGTATACAAATTGACATTGACTGATCTTCTATGATAGGTTATAGTTCTTTGTGGTACAATCCATAAAAAATCCACAAGTAGATTCTTCCATTTTCAGGAAAAAGATAGACTAGGTTTCCATATGTAAGTTTCACCAATAGGTATTAACAATTGAACTGATTTTGCATCATAATCAGGTTAGGTGTCAGTGGAGAACTGCAGTAGGTTTGCCAGGAAAATCATACCCGCAGAAGAATGTCTTCGTATCCGACATTAGCGTAGATTAAGTGAATTTTCGTATTGTCATTTGGGTTCTCGAGAATTGCCCTTGTGACCTACAAGAAGATAGCAAAATACATTGCTCAGTACAGAAAGAAATGTTAACTGCCCTCAAAGAACATTGGACCATCTATTACTTGGAACATTGGGGTTATGCCTGATCCTCCAGCTAACATTCCAAATGCTCTGACTTGTCCAGGTTGGTACTTGAAACGCCCCTACATTACAGATCAACGTGTACAGCATTTTCAAAAGCAAAATTATGCAGTATGATGTCGGTATGTTTCAGGGAATGTACAGATACAATAAAAATAAAAGCAAGAAAAAATACCACAAGAGTGGCCAGATGCAGCAGATTCTATATGAATCAATCAGGAGCCACTTACAACAGAAAGATATACATACCTTAGGTCCCTTAACAGACAAATAGTCACCAACTTTCATCTCACGAAAATGATGAGACATTCTTCCTTGGGGATACATCTTTATAATAAGAAAGAAAATTGGAAAAATAAGAGGTGAATTCACAACATTATACACAGCCGGTGTAGATTAATATGAGAACTAAAGATAATGAAACAAAAAATGGAACATGTTTAAAAAAATACCTTAATAACAAGCTGAATGTATCCAATATCGGAATCCAGTGTAGTTGGCGTATAAGGCTTGATTACTTCCTCGCCAGTAGCATCCTTCCCTCTGTAACCAGGTAACCAAAACAGAACATAATGGAATCATAAGAATACTCAGCTCACACCTTGAACCAAAAAGGATGAACATTCAACTCAACACCAGGACTTATAAACCAGGACACGACCAGTAAGTGCCCAAAGCTGCAGCTTATATGTTGGCCAATTGGAAGGCCCAACACAGAAGTAGGTGTCGGGAGAGCAAATTTGAACTTGGCCACATTATGACTGATCTGCCTCGTCTGCACAAGTTTAAACCCCTTGAAGTTCTCAGCATCCAAGCAGCCTAAGGGAACAGGTCATAGCACCACCCATTATATCTATCCACAAGCTTCAAAAGCAGTAAGCTTGCTTTAAGAAGTAGAGCAAACTATTTATCCAGGGGTTTCCAAGAATACAAAATGAATCCCAGAAACAGTTTAAAATGCTTTAGAATCTACAGAGCTACAGAAGCATGCGAACTAAACGGTCGAACGATAACTATATTTTTGGATGACGGGTGAACATGTGGACGTAGTCACTCATGGATGTTTAGCTTTGAAGAACAAGTAACTTGTCTGACATTAGGTGTTCAGACATATCAACAGTTGGCTCTAACCAACAATCTAGAATGGCGAACTAAAGGAGAAGCCTAATCGACACGCATCATTCGAGTCATTCCACTCCCCAAGACAAAATCTCGCAGAAAATGTCGCGGCCATTCCACGGCCAGAGCCTAGAGACCATCAATCCACGAAGAGATCCACTCCCGTAGCCATCAGCAGAGCATCCTCGAGCCACCCAGTCCACACCACACGTACTTATCAGTGTACACGACAAGACGGACCAGTAGAGCTCGAACAGGCACGAGGATGCGCGCGCGCGCGCGCGTACGTACCCTTGGGTTGTTGTTGCAGGATCTCACTCACAGCTCACTTTGCACGAACAGGGAGATAACACAGGAAGAAGACGGTGGTTTGCGCTACGTAAGGTTGCAGCATTTTCTGTTATCTCATCTTATTTATACGGCCAGCTAATCTGCCGTTTAGTTACAACTGAAAAGCGTAAAAGCAGCTAGGAACGGGCATATCGGTCGCGCCATCCCACGTCCACCTGATCCTTGCTGCGATGCCGATGCATGCTCTGGTTTTCGTGCCATCCCACGAAGCACATACGTCGGCCAGATCTAACTAACCTATATGTACGCCAAGACGTGTACATGCACACGTTGCAGGGCCATTTTATTTACAAAAACAAAGACTAGGTAAACTAACGTGGAGCTCAAAGAGATTACATGAATAACATTCACCCCCTTAAACCCGTTGTGCAGCTTTCACCTCCACGACACCCAGCTTCTGTCGCATCTCGATGAATTTGACTCGCCCAAGTGCCTTGGTCAGGAGATCTGCAAGTTGTCCATCTGTACCAACATGATTAATGTCAGCCTTTCCTTCCTCAATGCAAGACCTGATGAAGTGATACTTAGTATCTATGTGTTTGTTTCGCTCATGGTGCACTGGATTTTTGCTAAGAGCAATGGCTGACTTGTTATCCACCATGAGAACAAACTTGGCTGGAGCACGTCCAACCATCTCACCGAGCAGCCGGCTGAGCCAAACTCCCTGACAAGCGCCGCTCGCCACTGCAAAATATTCAGCCTCGCATGAGGAAATCGCCATGATCTTCTGCTTGTGCGAGCTCCAAGTGACAATGCTCCTTCCCAGCATGAAAACCACGCCTGTAGTGCTCTTTCTGTCATCCTTGTCTCCGGCAAGATCGCTGTCAGAGTAGCCCATAAGAACAGGCCCTTTCAGATCTGCTTTGTAGCAGCATCCATATCCAATTGTGCCCTGCACATATCACAAGATTTGCTTGATCACTGCCCAATGCTTCTTGCTTGGAGCTTCCATGTACCGGCTTGCAATCCCTACTGCATAGGCAATATCTGGCCGGGTGTTAACGAGGTAGCACAAGCTGCCGATCACACTTCTGTAGAGTGTTGCGTCGACGGCTTCACTACCATCCTGCTTGCTGAGCTTGAGACGGCACTCAATTGGCGTGGCACATGAGTTGCACGTACTCATTCCTGCATTCTCCAAGATCTTCTGGGCATAGCTACTCTGGGACAGCTTGATCTCACCATTCTTCTGCTCAACCTCGATTCCCAGATAATAAGGCAGGGGACCAAGATCGCTCATCTTGAACAGGTGCTGCATCTCGGTCTTGAACTTGTTGATGTCGCTTGTACTCGTGCCAGTGATGATTAAATCATCGACATAGACGCCTATCAGCAGGAATGATTTGGCATCTCCTCTTCTATACACCGCGTGCTCCAGTGGGCTTCTTCTGAACCCAAGAGCCAGCAACGACGCGTCGAGCTTTGAGTTCCAGGCTCGCGGTGCCTGCCGCAACCCGTACAAAGCCTTGCGAAGCCGAAGCACCTTCTGGTGGTCGTTGCCGTCGACAAAACCTGGTGGCTGCTGTACATATACCTCCTCTGCAAGATCACCATTTAAGAATGCGGACTTTACGTCCATATGATGTACCTGCCAGCCGCCATGCGCGGCGAGAGCGAGGAGCAAGCGCACTGTCTCCATGCACGCCACCGGAGCGAACACCTCCTCAAAATCCACCCCCCGCTGAGCATACCCTTTCGCCACCAAGCGCGCCTTGTGCTTTATGATGTTGCCGGTGGGGTCCTTTTTTACCTTGAAAACCCACTTTAACCTGATGGCACGGTGGCCGGCGGGAAGAGTGGTGAGTTCCCAGGTCCGGTTGTCGATGATGGAGTCCATCTCCTCCAGCATCGCCTTGTGCCATGCTCGATCTGAGAGCGCGGCTTCCATGCTCGCCGGCTCCTCAGCAGCCAGGAAGCAGAGGCCCGCGTGCTCGTCGTCCTCATCGACCGGTGCGGCGATCTCCTTGGTGGTGTCGTAGACGTTGGACACACAACGGTACCGCGGCGACACGAACTCTACCGGTGGCGTGGACGGTTCTGGTGTGCGCGGTTCCGCCTCCTCTGCTGCCGGGCACAGTGAACTGAGGCCGCCGTCAGTCACCGTGACGCCTGGATCAGTGGTGTACACCACCGAGAATACACTGGTCGGCGTGCTCTCGTGAACACCGGTGCGCGCCCAATCCCACGGTCTCATCTCCTCAAAGGCGACATCCCGTGAAACCAGTAGCTTGCCAGTTGCCGGGTCGAGGATGCGATAGGCCTTGGCGCCTTGTTCATAGCCCATCATGATGCCAGGGGTCGCGCGGTCCGACAGCTTGGAGATGCTAGGCCCGAGCTTCTTCACATGTACATGACACCCGAACATGCACAAGTGTGCCACACTTGGCTTCTTGCCATGCCATAGCTCGTACGGCGTCACGCCGTTGAGGCTCCTCGTTGGTGCTCTATTGAGCACGTACACAGCAACCTTGACCGCTTCTCCCCAGTACTCTACAGGCACGGCCATGCTCTTAAGCATGCACCTCGCCATCTCGACGACGGTTTGATTCCGCCGCTCTACGACCCCATTTTGTTGTGGCGTGTATGGGGCCGTCGTGAAGTGCTTGATGCCGCGTTCTTCACAGTAGCGGATGAAGCCGAGCGAGTTGAACTCCCCTCCACGATCTGAGCGGAAAGCGAGGAGCTTGGCACCGGACTTGTTCTCAGCCTCTGCCTTCACCTTCTTGAAGAAGCTAAATGCCTCGTCTTTGGACCTGAGTACCTCAATCCACATATACCGGGAGTAGTCATCCACTATGAGTAGAAAATACCTCCTGCCTCCTGGAGTTGCGGGCGTGATTGGACCACAAAGGTCGCTGTGAACAAGCTCTAAGGCTCGCTCGGCATGGTACGCCGTCGCATGGGGAAACAGCGTCCGGTGTTGCTTGCCCAGCAGACACCCATCGCAGTACTCGCCGACATGGTCGATGTCGGGGATGCCGCATGCCATCTTCTTCTGGGACAGTGCACACAGCGCTCGGAAATGCAGGTGTCCGAAACGTGCATGCCACAGCCAGGCCACGTCGCCTCCTTTGGCCAGGAGACATACCGGCTTGGCGCGGTCTAGGCCCAGCTTGTACAGCCGGTTCGGCGAACGCTTGATGCGCGCCAACAGCCGGTTTTCTTGGTCGTAGATGGCGAGGACGCCCCGCTTGATGACGATTTCGCACCCATTCTCGTCGAGCTGACCGAGGGAAATAATATTACTCCGAAGACATGGGATGAAGTATACCTCAGAGAGTACACGGTGGTCGCCGGTTAGACACTTGAACAAAATGGTGCCCTTGCCGCAGATGTCCACAAGCGATCCGTCGCCGAAGCGGACCGTCCCCGTGCATAGTCTCGTCCAGGGAGGCGAACATGTCCCTGCTCCCCGTCATGTGGCTGCTCGCTCCCGTGTCATCGTACCAAACGCTGTCACCGGCGTCCTTCGGAACCACCTTCTCCTCGTTCAGGAAGACGGCCTGCGGTGCCGCTAGCGTGCCCAGCTCCGGCGAGCACACCTCCACCATCAGTAGTGATGGCGCCTCGTCCTCCTCTGCTTGTGCGAGGTTGGCCTCCTCACGCCGCTCCTTGCGCGGCTTGCGGCACTCCTTGGCCCAATGGCCGGGGATACCGCAGTTATGGCACTTGCCTTTCTTGCCACGGCCACCGCCATCCTTGCCGCCGCCGCCACCGCGATCTGGTGACCAGCTTTTCGGCTTCCCGCGGCCCCTTGTGCATGACTTGTCGCCACCGCCAGACGAGACTTCCCCGCTCTCGACGCAGGATTGGCGCGCCTGCCATTCCTCCTCTGTTAGAAGCAGGCGCCCGCCTCCACCAGCCTCGCCGCCTTCGGCGAAGCGCTCTTCGACGGCCAACAGCCGCCTCGTCAGCTCCTCGATGGAGAGAGTGCTGAGGTCCACCAGCGTCTCAATCGAGATCGCCACGTGCGCGTACCGGGCGGGGACGACGCGCAAGAATTTCTTGACGGCCCTCTCGTCGTCGATCTCATCATCGAGCACCTGCAGGTCAGTGACGAGCCCCGACAGGCGGAGCGCGAAATCCTCCACGGACTCACCGTCCTTGAACGCCATGTTCTCGAACTCGCGGCGCAGCTTCTGCGCCTTGGCCTCACGTACGCGCTCCACGCCCATGCGCATCGTGCGCACGGCGTTCCATGCATCCCGCGTGGTATCCTTCGCGGCGATGACGCGCATCATCTCCGGTGGCACCAACCGGAGGATTGCCGCCAACGCGCTCCTGTCTTCACGCTCCGTGACGACCCCGTGCTCCATCGGCTCCCAGATGCCCTGCGCTTGCATGTTCACGCGCATCAAGATCGCCCACTCGGTGTAGTTCGTCCGAGTGAGCATCGGGTACGACACCGAGCCGGTAGACTCTCGCACGACCTGCTGCACCACCTGCAGCTCGCCACCTCGCCTTGTCCGGCTCCGCCCATGGATCAACGGCCGCGTCCGTGGCGGTGTACGCGAGCCGGCGGCTCCGGCCGCCGCCGCAGCGTTGGAGTTCTCCCCGTCATCAACCATGCCGACTAGAACTTGATCAAGGCTCTGATACCACGTGTTGTTGTAGGATCTCACTCACAGCTCACTTTGCACGAACAGGGAGATAACACAGGAGGAAGACGGTGGTTTGCGCTATGTAAGTAAGGTTGCAGCATTTTCTGTTATCTCATCTTATTTATACGGCCAGCTAATCTGCCGTTTAGTTACAACTGAAAAGCGTAAAAGCAGCTAGGAACGGGCATATCGGCCGCACCATCCCACGTCCACCTGATCCTTGCTGCGATGCCGATGCATGCTTTGGTTTTCGTGCCATCCCACGAAGCACATACGTCGGCCAGATCTAACTAACCTATATCTACGCCAAGACGTGTACATGCACACGTTGCAGGGCCATTTTATTTGCAAAAACAAAGACTAGGTAAACTAACGTGGAGCTCAACGGGATTACATGCATAACAGGGTTTCTTGGTGCGGAGGAAGAGGAAGGCGGCGGCGGCCACGGCGACGACGGCGACCGTGACGGCCACCGTGGTCTCCGCGCTCTGCTCCTGCAGGAACTCCATCCCCCAGGGTGGGTCACTACCCTTCCTTCCCCACTCGGCTCGCGCCGGCGAATTTCGTGGATTGAAGGCTGGTGAGGTGAGGTGAGATTAGCGAGGGGTTTGGTTTGGTGTGGGATTTAGCAGAGTGGCACGAAGACGGGGACTGGGGTGAGAGTGGGGTAGGCAAGGGGAGTTGGAGGAGGGAGACGGCAGGATTGGTCTCTTGCCCATGCTCTCAATCTTCACCGCCCGATCCTGGATCGGACAGTGCAGGCGCCTGCAAATGGCACGTGTTTTTGTGCCATTCCTAACCGTTGCGTCCGCGTACGGATTCTGCCACCTAGCCAGCAACGACGCCCCGAGAACGCACCCGGTGAAACTGCATGCACCCGAGGCCGGAAACGCCCAGTAAAAATCATGAAAAAAATCTTAAGTAATTTTACTGTATATACATTCGGTATGTTATAAATGACGATAATCAGCTGACTAAAGTTTTTGTTCCACCATATCCTAAAAAAGTTCTACATTGCATAATATTTGGTTCCAGCAACACAATACACACTCTGATCAGTAATATAAGTAGCTTTAGAATTTAAGTAGTCAAATATTCTATTAATATAGAAAAATTTACCAACATTGACAACAAAAAAAATAATACTATTATGATGATGAATAGTACGGTATCCCACGTATTAGGGGTATCCGAATACCGAATCTCAGGACTTTAGGAAGGTACAGCGTACCCGGGAAGGGTCCCTGGACGATAAGGTAACCCCTCTCGGGAAGGAAAGACTCTCCTTAAACTAGGAAGTCAATCCCGACGTTTAAGGAGACCAGAGTCCTACTCGGGTGTAAGTCCACGTCCAGTACGACCCTGGGAACCCCCTATATAAGGATCAGCAATCCCATAGGGGAGGACAGGTCAAATTAGGTCAAGAGAGGTTCAGCAGATCAATCTAGTCGCAGCACCAGGAGGCGAAGCCCTAGAAGACCCGCAGCCTCGAAGGAGTCGAGCCCGGTGGTTTAGGATAGTTTAGTCTACGATTAGGCCTAGGGTAGCCACTAACATACACCCCCTCATTGTAAGCGTGTTCTTCATCAATATATAGCAACAGGACGTAGGGTTATTATCCTGAGGGAGGCCCGAACCTGTATAAAACGGCTGTCCCCTGCTGTCAGATCTCCTGGCACTTGGGCCCTAGAGGTCCCTACCCCCCAGTAATCATCACTCCACGAATACCGTAAGATCGCCGATTCACCGATCGTCGATAGATGGCGCCGACCGTGGGGACCTCTCCGGACCAAGCCGTCCAGGAAGAATCAGAGTCGGCAGGACGCGCAACTAAGTGCGATCAGATCCCAGCGCCGGTTACACAGCCCTCACCGGTTTTGACCGAGGAGGAAGCAGCAAACCCGGCAGGAAAACCGATCGCAATCTCGCCCCGTACTGGGTACTCGGACCAGGGTTTCTACGACAACTTTGGCCCTATGGACCCGTACCCGGTTACGGATCGAGTGAATTTCGGAGACTACGCCCCTGGAGAGGACTCGGATGGCGAAGCAGATCACTTCAGAGCCGAGTGCGCCAGGGCCTTCAGCGGGAAGTTGGTCTTGAACGACGACTTCCCGGTAGGAACGACCAGCCCCATGGTTGGAATTTTTTCTGTAAACTCTGATCGTGAGAACGATCAAGATCTTACCCACGTCGCGTCCGATGAGGACAACGTGATGGAATACGAGTACACATCGTCCAGCCAAGGACCTCGAATGGTACTCGCGATCGATGATGGTCGAGAAGACCTCGAAGATCAGAATCTGCCCGGGGGCTCGCAGCAGCACAATGCAATGGCTGCCTCCCACATGAACGGGGGCTTACCCGCCGCCGGAGAAAGAACTCCTCGCCGGAACGGAGACCCGCCTGCCGCTGTGGAGAGATCCCCCCCAGGAACGTACACCGGAGAACTCCCGAACAGAGAAGATCCTGTTCGATGTGGTCGACTTCGAAACAGCATACAATGCTATCTTGGGGCGCCCTACTTTGGCCAAGTTCATGGCAGCTACGCACTACGCCTACCAGTGCATAAAGATGCCCAGCCCAAAAGGTGTCCTCACGATAAAGAGCTCCCCCAGAGAAGCACTCCTCTGCGACAAGTGCAGCCTCGACCTCGCAGAGCAGCACCTACCCTCTAACCAAGACGCCAGCGTGGCGGCTCCCGCCACCACGTTGTCAAGACCACCTTCACGACTACGAGCAACGACTTCGGAAAGTACCCCCGCCAAGTCGGAGAAAGAGCTCCACGACTAGGTCGGAACAGGGAGAAAACAGGGCCTTCCCCTAGACAGGACAACGGCTCCTCGGGAGAAGCCGCCCGATCCAGGTCGCTCGTGCCAACGGTAGAAAGGTCGCGTCCATTAGAGAGTCCCGTGCAACCACCTTCGGTAAGATCGCACAACCGTCGCCTCCTCATCGGCAGATTCCAAAGTTGCACCAGCTCCAGCCTTAAAAATCGTCAAGCTACGAACAAGTCGATGATAAGACGCTCCGGGCGCCGCCGCCCAGCACGCGCACTCGACAAAGTTTCGTCAGCGGGTCACGACAAGAGGATGAGAGTCTCTGGGGCAATCGGCGACAAGCTAAATAAGGTGGGGACGGCTTAGTTTTTCTCAGTTTCCATAGAATTATTTTTCTTACAGTAGCCTGTAAAAGACAGTTTTGAATTATACCAAGTCTCTAGTTCAATGTCTTCATTATTAATTATTTCAGACTGCCTATCCGAGATATCTCTCGAAAAGTCAGTCGGGGGCTAGATAAGAACACGGCAAGTTGATGTACGAGTACGAGTACCGACTTCTTCGACCCGCACAAGGGATAAGGGTTCTGCGCTATAACTGTCAGGGACGCAAGAAAAACCCCTTAACGCGTTTGCAGGTGACAGGGGAGCCACTGAGCCCCCCACCTGACCAGACCTAAGGCCTGGTTGACTAAGCTCCCCAGTTCCGTAGCAATGTCCCCTGATCCCGAGTAAAGGAAGGGAAAAAGGTACGAGTACGACTAGATCAACGGAACCCGTACGCTTATCCACGTCTTCGACTACTCGGAGCAGAAGATACCTCGGGTAGAGTAAAACTTTGTTAATCGGGCAAGTGTAGAATTTACTAGCCAAGCACCAGAGTCTTCCCTCAACAGAGGAATACGGAGGTGCTGCCATGGCCACGACAAGCTGTACGAAAGACCCCTTATCGCGTTTACTGATGACGAGGAGCCACGGAGCCCTCCATCCGACTAAACCTAAGGACTGGTCAATCACAGCAAGAACGACCTACGGCACTATTTGTATTCCTACATCGAAGGGAGGCAAAGGGCATTGGCTCCGACTAAAGTCTACGCTTGCATCCGACAAGGTTTCACGAAAGCAGATCAGACAAGGTTTCGAAAAACCAACAAAACACACAGATTAAGCACAGTTACTAATCAAAAAGTGTTAAGTCAGTTTAGCAGGTTATCTACATTCAACCATTCGAGACCTCTTCGCCTCGCAGTTGGTTCCCCGCTGGTCACGGACGAAGCGAGCAAAAAGGCAAAAGGTTAGTTTCAGTAAAGGCAAATTACGACTAACGTTTTCAGTTGTTTATTGTATCTAGAAGCGCCGCGACCGGGGGGCTAGACCCTCGCTCAAGTCGGACGAAAGGCGTCCTGAGCTGGGGGCTCCACAGCCGACTAGCCCCATGCCGAAACTGACTCCCCCAACCGGAGAATGCCTGCAGTATGCACTGCAGATTGACTTCCCGGCCACGAATAACGGGGCCGAGTATGAGGGTTTGCTTGCCGGTCTCCGAGTCGTCTCAGCACTTGGTATCCGTTGCCTACTCGTGAGTGGAGACTCAAAGCTGGTAGCGAGACAAGTGTCCAAGGAATATCAGACCTTAGACCAGAACATGGCAGCTACCTAGCAGAGGTGAGGAAGCTAGAGAAGAAATTCATCGGGCTCGAAGTACGGTACATCCTAAGGAAGGATAACCGCCGAGCCGATAGTCTTGCCCGCCTGGCGTCCTCATGATCTCTATGTCTATCCGAGACCTTTGCAAAAAGGATTTCGACGCCGTCCATAGCTTCTAGCGAACCTGTGGACGAAGGGATGGCTGACTTCGAGTCTAAGAGCAGTTCAAGGACGTCACCAGGTATTGACGCTCCAAGTGGAGTTACGGGTCAACTCGTAGCTCCCGTCGGTCATGAGGATTCGTGGATAGAACCCATCCACATGTACCTTCACGATCGAACAGTACCCGAGGATGATGCACTATCTGAGCAGGTTGCCCGACGCGCCTAGACGTGCTTCCTGGGCGACGGGGCCCTTTATCATCGAGGAGCTCACGGAGTGCTCATGAGGTGTATCACTCGGACGCAGGGTAAAAAAAAACTACCCGAGGAAATCCATGGAGAGGTGTGCGGGGCACATGCATCTTTCCGAACCCTGGTCGGAAAGGCCTTTAGACAAGGATTCTATTGGGCGACAACTCTCCGTGACGCGAGCGACTTGGTGAAGCGATGCCGTCAGTACCAATTTCACGGTAGACGTATTCACCAGTCCGTCCAAGCATTGCAGACGATTCCCTTGTCGTGGCCCTTCACGACATGGGGCCTGGATATTCTGAGGCCCTTCCCGGTCTCGCCCGGGAGCTACAAGTTCCTGTTCGTCGCAATTGACAAGCGCGATGCGGTCTAACTGGCGTCAGCCAAGCAGTAGCACAGAAAAAGGAAAGATTCTTCATCACCACGCAAAAATTCCACCACGACGGTTCGGTGTCTCAGAAATCTACCCAGCGAACGCATGTCTGTGATCAATGGATCAGATTAAACCAAAGTTCACGGGCAAGCTAGCCCAGAAAAATGCCTTGGACTACTCGGAGGTTCATCCCGACCAAGGATATCACGACTATCCGGTAGAGATATTACCTACTCGGGAACATTGTCAGCAAGAGTACTCGGATCACCTACTCGGAGTTTCGTCCCCGACAAGGGCAGATTTCTAACAGAACCATCATGTCCTCACTTCGCGTACTGATGGGGGGCTTGATGATGAATAGTACAGTATCCCACGTATTAGGGGTATCCGAATACCGAATCCCAGGACTTTAGGAAGGTACAGCGTACCCAGAAAGGGTCCCTGGACGATAAGGTAACCCCTCTCGGGAAGGGAAGACTCTCCTTAAACTAGGAAGTCAATCCCGACGTTTAAGGAGACCAGAATCCTACTCGGGTGTAAGTCCACGTCCAGTACGACCCTGGGAACCCCCTATATAAGGATCAGCAATCCCATAGGGGAGGACAGGTCAAATTAGGTCAAGAGAGGTTCAGCAGATCAATCTAGTCGCAGCACCAGGAGGCGAAGCCCTAGAAGACCCGCAGCCTCGAAGGAGTCGAGCCCGGTGGTTTAGGATAGTTTAGTCTACGATTAGGCCTAGGGTAGCCACTAACATACACCCCCTCATTGTAAGCGTGTTCTTCATCAATATATAGCAACAGGACGTAGGGTTATTATCCTGAGGGAGGCCCGAACCTGTATAAAAACGGCTGTCCCCTGCTGTCAGATCTCCTGGCACTTGGGCCCTAGAGGTCCCTACCCCCCAGTAATCATCACTCCACGAATACCGTAAGATCGCCGATTCACCGATCGTCGACATATTAGATCCATCATAAAATATATTTTCACATATATAATTATTTTAATTTGAAACAACATAACTTTGAGAAAAGTTATGCTCAAAATGTCATTTTGGAGACCGTGTCAATATCTAAAAATGTTTAGATTTTTAATTGGAGGAGTATCCTGTTTCATACTATAGGATTTTTGCTCCAGCTGACTGATCCTTCTATTCCAGCGTGCATTGAAAAATGTTCCAAGTGAGCAAAAATTTGTTCAATCAACACACTTTTTTGTTCTAGACTACATGAATTTTTGTTCCAACTCGCTTATTTTTTGGTACTAGTAAGCGTGCACGTGCAACGTACGTCTCGACTGATGAAATTTACACATATAAAATATTATAAGTCATAACGTTTATAGTAGTTTTCTCAAAAAATAATACTCACAATATAACATTATCATTTAATAAATAGTAATCAAGCACACGTAATGCAGTCGTATTGCCCAACATATACCTCGCCAAATATGAGCTACTTTCTAAATTTTAAAGTTACATCTACTCTAATATAATTCTAACAAATTTTAGAATTATCTTCTCAGATAATATATTTGTTTAAAAATAATACTTGGACGATATTAAGGGAAGTAGAATCAGTCATACTTTCTAAAAATCTTATCAAGAATATATAATATACATTCTTCAATTATTTTTTCAAATTTATCATTTGTACATTATTTCAGACTCCTATCCGTATATGGTGGCCGTATTCACAACAGGGATGCATATCACCGTCAAAAAGTTTGAAGAGATGCAGAAAACCATTTTCACATACCTGCTCGTTGTCATAAGAACCTTAATATAAACATTGTGTGATTTACCTCAAGATTAAACAATTTTTTTCCAATTAATCATTTTTAAATCTATATTTTAAAGTTAACCCGCGTTGAAAAATATTTTCAAATCTGACCCTTTTGGTTGCGCCACGTGGTATGGTACAGCAGAGTGTCTGCGCCACAGTCCACGACGCCGCCGATCTCTTCCCGCTGGTGGCGCTGCTGACGTGGCAAGGCCTGGAGCGCCAGCATTCATGGTGCCGTCGGCGCCGTAGCTGCTATACCCAGAACTTAAGAATATTATTGTCATGCGTGGATTTAGGTCAGATATTTGATGATCCGCAGAAAAAAGAACAAAATATATTATCAAAAGAGAAACCATATTCTAGGATCAGCAACAAACTATTAACTGATTTTACTATGATTTAGACCCTCGCACTATTGTCTAACACCACGATTTTACCACCACTTTGACCCCCGCTTCTCTATCTAACATGTTGAATTTTCCATGGCTTGGGTCCAAGTCATGGTAAAATCAAGGAGCACCGACAGATTTATCAAAAAAAGAAGAAAAAGCACCGACAGAGCACACACTATTGCTGCACGTGTCCCCTCTTCTCTCACTCTGCTTTTCTCTTTCCACCCAGTTTCCCCATTCCTCTCACTCCCCATTCCGGCCTCATCGCCATTCCTCTCACTACTCATTCTGGCCTCCTCACCATCCTGGCAGTAACAGCAGACCGCCTCGGAGCTCCTCGGCGTCCCGGTGGCTGTGCTGGTGGTCCGACGGGCCCCACCCTGCCGCCGCGGCCGATGACAACCTCCGGTGTCTGCTCGTCGCCACCACAGGACTCGCCGGGATCTCCACCGGCGGCGACCCCCGCTTCCCCATCGCCCTCCTCGCCAGGTACCTTCCTCCACCACTCTAGGTACTTGTATAAGAGTAGATCCGCAGAGCACTCCTAACCCCTTCTCTTCTGCTCTGCTCCTGCTCCTACCTCCTCCTCCCCCTCCTTCACCTGTGGCCGGCATCGACTGGCTGGTGTTCCTGCCGGCCGTGGTGGTGGTGGGCGGGTAGGATCTGCTGCGCCGTGCCCTTCTGCTCCCCGACGCCGTCCTCCACTGGAGGCTCCATCGGTGCTGCCAGGTAAGGCTTGGCTTCTCTTCTTCTTTTTTTGTTTTTTTTGTTTCCTTCATGTTTTGTTGCATGATGTGTTCATCCCTTAGAAGCCTAGGTTTAGGGATTGAGGGGGATCAAGGCAGAGGAGACAGAGAAGAGGCGCCTTTGTACAGATCTGAGCTGAAGAGAAATAAGGTTAGGCAAATCAATAGCTTAGGGAGTTAAATTGATTTAGTTGCGCGCTCGTCTGTAGTAAGATCCCGTGATTATTTTGCTTGCCGCAGCTCTATGTGGATTCCGTGATTGTTTTGCTTGGGATTATAGGTTGTGGTTTAGTTTACCCGTCTGTACAGGATTGCCTTTGATTGCTGCTGTTAGTTGTTGCATTGTTGCTTTGCACAATTTAGTATTTTGAGGTGTATATCATAATGTGTCTCTGCTAGGGAAATCCCATCGCCTAATTTGTCCAAACTCCATTAACAGTGTATTTTGCTAAGCATTGTTCCTTTCCAAAGTGATGTGTAACACCTTAATTTTCTGAAACCCAAAATTTAGGGCTAACAAAAACTTTGTGCTGGTAATGCTGATTAAAATACACCAAATTAAAACTTTTATTCCAAATCATGTTCCTGTTAAACCCTAAAGCAAAGCAACCAAAATCGTCCCCTCTGTTCCTGCTCCCTTGATTTCTGCTTTGTCGAAACCCTGTCCAGCAAGGGACACAAGCCCTGCTCTATCCGTGGTCTCCATGCAGGACCATTCGTCCTTTCGTCTCCGCCGCGACAGCCCATGGCAACCATTGCCGCTGCCACGCTCTTGCCACGGCAGCCGCCGTTACCCATTCCCTCTGCCGCGGCAAGGCCCCTGCCGCCGCCGCTGCTACCTTCTCTGCCGCAGCAAGCCGTTCCTGCCGCGACAAGTTTCTGCCGCACCACCGATTCCCTGCCACGGCATCTCACAGCAGCTACCGTCCCGGCCATGCCTCTGCCACGGCAACCCCTTCCCTGCCGCGGCAATGTCACGCCGTCGTTCCTTCCCGCCGCGACAGCCGATTCCCATCGCGGCAATTCCTTTCCTCTACCGCGGCAGTATCGCGGCAACATTTTCTCCACTGCGACGGCCCTTCTCCCTGCCACAAACATACCTTTCGGCACTCTTCCCCCTCTATCTAATCAATGCCACCTAAACCCACACCTGCCGCAAAGTGCCCTCGCAGTACTTCTGTGAAATCGGAGCATATACCCATCCTGGATCTCTTCCGAATGACCTGAAATTCTACCACCAACTTCGTCGTGCCCTATCGCGAGTATGTGCAAAAATATACTGCTTTTATGTATACGCACATACGCAAAACCCTAATTCCTTTCTCCCTGATTTGACGAAAGGGGCAAAACCCTAACACATTACACGCGCCGTATACGCCACCGTATCGACGGTACCTCACCACCAGCACGTCCTAAGCCGACACAAAGGCTTCATCTCGAGTTCCTTGTCCCTGCCCCACCTTGTCGCGCTCCGAAACACTGGATCCGAGCTTCCGATCCATTCCCTTCCTATTTAAACCTAATTCCTCTTCAAACCCTAACGCATCGTTCAACTCTGTCTCAATCCTTTATATATACGCTTAAAGTCCCCAGTGTATATGGGCACATACACCTTGGAGTCCTCGTCATATCGCCGCATGTGTTCATTCGATCTCCACCACCTTTTCTCTCTCCTAGAATATATACACGCATAAACTATTCCCGCTCCAGTCCTGTGCATATATGCGAGTATACCGGCGACATTTCCCTGTACTTCTTGCCACCTCCTACGCTGCCCCCATTTATTTCTAATGAGCGATCTCTTCTGCATTTACTCTGTCCCATCAATTCACTAAAGCTCAACAGGACCCCTCTTTCCCGTTGACCTCCTCATATTTTCCCGATGCATCTGCGCTACTCTATTTTCTTTCTTCCTGAGCTGACCAACTTCCCATCACTGCTGTCCATGCCACTCCATTTAATTTCCAAGCTGCCATTTTTCTCATGTCCCTTGCCCGAGCTGTCGTGTCCCCTACCCTGCTCACATTTTCTCTCATCTCTTTGACCCAACTGATGTGTCCCATCTCTTCTCTCGACTCACTTCCTAATTGAATACGGTGCAGGCCACGGCGTATGCCCAAACCAGCACCCATGTGCGCACGCAGTGCCCTTCTCTCTTTCTTTTCTTTTCCCATCAACAGCTGAACCAGCAGACGATACCAGCAGCAGCATTAATTCCTAACACCCCCCTTCAATGCGCTGCCCAGATATTTTTCTCTCTTATCCCATCACCTCTACAGTTCCCTGCAGTGCACAGTACTCTCCACCAACTCCTCACTCCATTGCTTTTAAGAGCTGACTGAACTACTCCACGTCTCCCTCTTCTGCAACAGCAGCAGCACCAGTACCGAGCTCTCCCGAACCCCCCTCTTCCCTTTAGTTCTTTCTTCATGCCCCACTCGAGCTGCCCTGAGCACCATCAATGGCCGAGCCCCCAAGCCCTCTCCCTTCCCCATAAATCCTCTCCCGTGCGTGTGAGCTGAGCTCACTCTGCTCCAGCCGAGCTCTCTTCTTCCACTCTTCCCTAAGCCGAGTTGCTCCCCTATCCAATCTCCTCTTCTCTCCAAAGCTGCAGCGCCCGAGCTACCATCTCCTTGCCGCTGCTCTGTTCTTCCCCATTCAAGCTCCCCTGCCCCCTTTCTCTTCCATGCTGAGCACTCCCCCACTCAACCGCCGCCGCCGGCTCACAGACCCGAGCGCGCCAACTTCCTCCCTTGCTCCCCGCCTTCCTCTCCCCTTTTTGCTGGAGCTCCTTACTCCCGAGCAGCCATGACAGGACCCTCGCCCTCCATCAAGTCCGCCAACGAGTGCCTCAACCCGAGCCGAGCTCGTCGCCTCCCTGAGCTGATGTCCCACCGGCGAGTACTCTGCCCGGGCACCCGCCAGTCTCCACGCCGCCACGGCCACCTAGCACGGCTCCGCCCCTCCCCTCCGCTCACCGCCCGCCTTGCCCAAGAGGCCGGCTCCGCCGTCGCCAGCTTGGAGCCCCAGATCCGCTGCTCTGGTCTATCCAGACGCCGCCGTCTTCGTGCTGGCCGCCGGCGACCGCGGCCGCCGTCCCGGATCCGCTAGCACCGTGACATCCGCTCAAGCCGTCGCCGCCGTGACCTCCAAGTCCCCAACGGCGAGCTGCCAAATCCGTCGCCGCCGGCCAAGCAGCCGCCCATCCCCTACCTCTCCCCTTGTCGCCACTCCGGCACCGCCCTCAAACCTTGCTCCTCTACCTTGAGCTCCATCTCGCCCCCCTTTTTCCGTCGCCCCGGTGGAACTCATCACCGGTCAGCCACCGTGGCCACGCCCTGCCTCGTCACTCCAGCGCTGCCACGTGCTCGCCGCCCTCCCATTTCCCTCGCCACTGGGACGAGCACCGTAGCCCCACCGCCATTGCCGCTGTGGTATTCGGGCAAGCAACTGGGCAAGCGGAGGTAAGGAGTAGAGAAGGCCAGCTCTCATTACCATTTGAGTCCTGTACAACCTGACTTGAGCCCTTTCCTTGTGCTCTCCTTTCCTTCTTACTAAATAAGCCGAGTACAGCACTTAAGTAGCTCATACACGCACACACACGTCTGATCGCCACTGATCTATTAACTAGCTGCAAATTGCGTGAATTTCAGATACATTAACACAGTGTTATTAGCGAGAATCACGATTAGTACTGAGGTTAATCTTGCGAAGACTATCTAGTCGGCAATCAAGATTAGATAGTTGAATGCCTTCGGACGGCATACCTGTTATGGAGCGAGCAGCTAGTTAGGGCTAAACGTGGTTAAAGCAAGTAAAAACTTGGTCCTTGGCATTTGATGCTGAAGATTGAGTTGCCGGGTGTTAAATGAAGACTAAGTTTAATTAAAGCCATAGCCAGCAACTAATAACTAATGCTGCTAACTCATGGTTGGTTAGTCGCTCACGGACGTTAGCAAAGTTTTGGCATCTGCAATAACTTGCTAACTGTTACCAAACCGGATAACTAACTGTTCCACCATGTCATTCCTAACACAGCTCCATTAAATCATGTAGAATTCAAAGCCAAAGATAATTCGAATATGCCTGTTATGTACCTCCTTGTTTTAACTAAACCAATGTCTTCCTTAACAGCCCTCTAAAGAAAATCTAGTGTTTTGGGACCAGTAGCCTTTTGGATTTTAATTCCCCCATAAGTTAACCTAATAATAACAATAACAATAGCCTAGGGTATATATATATATATATACACGTATGCAATCCTTCCCGAGAGCACCGGAGATATGGTCATGACCTTAATCAAGTAAAATGTTCTCCGATTTTCAAAAACTCTTAACGCTATCCTCTGCAACCCATGTCTACAAACAAAAAGAAAACCCTAAAACGTATTCACCCTAACTCAGTAGAAGCCCTAGGAGTTTCATCTCGGCAGAGAACCCTAACATACCCGAATAACCTTTTAAGAATGTCCGCCGGAGCCCTTAATCACGGCACTCGATATAGAATAACCTTAGCGGTGTCTTGAGTTTCCAAGTATACTTAAACCCTGTGTTGTGCCCTCAGTGATACAAAGAAAGTAAAGAAACCCTAATCGATGAAATGCCGTGCGTGGGTATTTTTCGCTAAGCTAACATAAGACACCCAACCCTAACTCTAAAACTGCTTAAAACCAAATAGCTTAACAAGAGCATCATGATTTCATGTGTTGATTCTTTCGGTTCTATACTCGATGTTCTTGGTTTTTCCTCGTGCCGCTGGTTTATTCGTCGTTTCCTCGACGTGTAGATACCGATGTTAGAGATATTGCGCGAAGGACCCCGGATCATTGCCGTATCAAGTTCAAGACCAAGACCCGGACAATATCGCCAGGCAAGCTATTTCCCACTTCGACCATGTCGAATCCTATATTTGCAAATTACATTTACTTTGATTATGAAACATGCATGCTATGTTTATCAACGATATTTTATGTAGTTAGTTATACCCGATAGATGCATTTGAGCTAGGGTTGGCTATCCAGTTCCTTGTAACCCTAATCGATTTGTCGATTGGTTTCTAACCGACAAAAGTCTAAGGTTATAGGCAGTAGCCATTGCTTAGCCCTGCTATAGTTAAAACTAAAGTTTTGTTTAAACCGAGGATGGGAAAATCAAAACCCGCGGATAGCATATGTTATCCGTGGTGAGTTTAAATGAAATGTTGCCAAAACCCAAAATGGAGTTGGAGATGGTTTGGATTCGGGTAGGAAGTAAGGTGGTTTGAAGGGAGACGAAGTAGCTGAAGGCTATTCGGTGATTGATGATGAACTGGAGTCCTACTCGAATCAGTTAAGGACCGAACCTAAGTGCCGCTAAATCAGTTCCCCCACCGTACGTCCACATGTCCTTTGTGGGAAGGACTTGACTCGGTAACCCGCCTAATACTAGGGTTCGGACCCGTGGGAAGTAAGAAGTATGTGCTAGGTAGGACTTTGGGCCCCTAGAGAATTCTCACGGCGCTATTTGAGTCAAGATTCTGAGATTGTGAGGCCCAAGGCGTGGGTGAGGATTCGACACAAAGATGAGTGTTTCTCCTAATTGTGGTGTCAGGTTTTTTGGACGCAATCAGAGTTAGGGTAAGTCTCATTTAGCGGGTCCGACTCTAGTATGAAAGCAGGCGAAAGGTCTCGTTGTAATAATCCTGGCAGTATACGTTGCAAAGTACTCCCAGGGTGACTTATATCTTGTGGGTAAAGCCGTACCACCTTTGCAGAGGGTTAAAAATCTATTCGAATAGCCGCGTCCTCGGTTATGGACATGAACTGATAAGGCCACACACTGGTTAGACTGAGCTTTGGTTGTGAAAGCTGGGAAATGGGATTAAGGACGTGGGCATGATGTGTCCACAGTGGGCAATTTAGGCCATGTGTCGGTGGTAAGGAAATTGCCGAAGTAATCTGCCGTATTGCCGGGAGGGACCGGAATACGGTTTGGTGTTGGAAGACCTAGTTATCGAATAGGTGGAAGCTACCGTTCGATGGGTGGAGCCATTGACGGGGAGTGGAAGCTGACGGTAATAGGTTAGGAGCTGTTAAGCGGTGTTTACCGCATGAGATGTGATGAGATGTGATGAGATGGTTTTTCTTAAAGCACTTTAGTTTTCGAAATGCTTTTACAATCTACTTATGTGTATTAAAAAATAAGAACTTACATTTCCGCACAAATTGCAACTTAGGTTAGAGCTATTCCTTGATCTATTCCTTGCATGAAATATCGCCGTATATTTCCTCCTGTGGGAATAGCTTGCGAGTACATTCAATGTACTCACCTGGCTTGTTGATCTGGCCAGACGAAGGAGACATCCATTCCGAAGATGCGTATATGAACGCGAAAGCTAGGGCGTAACCCCCAGTCAGTTGCCTGTCGGGTATGGCATACTGAGGGGCCACCTCTCCGCTGGATTTCCGCTGCAAGTGTATAGCCATTGGGCTACAGGTATCAGATTATCGACCTTAACGGTCTATTTGATTGTTTACGCATGTATGACAATGATATACAGGTTAACTCGTGTGTATCGGCTACTGATCCAGGGACCGATACAGTAATCACGAGGGAGTATCCGGCTTAAAAACCGGGTGCGCCACAAGCTTGGTATCAGAGCCATACTGACTGTAGGTTAACCCTAGTTAGCACGGACGTTAGATGAAAACCCTAGGTGAAAACAATATTTTCAGAAAATATACGAACTTATTATAAGTGTGGGTTCTATTCTCTCACCCTTCTTAGTTTCCCTCTCGTACCTATGTTGCTCTAAGAGAACCACAGAGCTTTTCTTATTCTCTCGTCTACTTCAAACATTTAGACTATATTAGCAAAGTAAGCACCGAGACCCTTACCGACGAAGCAAGAAGTTGCCAATTCTACCAAAGGTCAAGAAGAATTGCGTCGTCACGTCATCCAGGACACTCGTCGAGACTTGCCACCAATGGGTCGACACCAACACTTCAACCCTTCCAACTCATGACGTCAAGAGCGTGGGAGTTCACGAAGGAAACACCGTATTAAGTGAAAGAGACCCGTCATCACGTGACACTCTCATCGGGAACAAGAAGTCGGCACGACCGAAGAACGCCTCGCCAAGGGTGGCAACCCTAGACATGGACCGTGTGGACTAAACCATAAGGTTAGGTCACTAGACCTCGCTTGCCATGAGCAGGGAGATAGGTACCCTTCTTAGTTCGAGTTTAGGCGTCCTTTGCGGTATATATGTAAAATACCCTACAATATTCTTTGTGACGCATTCGTTGTTCTGTGTTTTCTTTCCTTGCTTGCCTAATGTGACCTGCACATATGTCTTTCGACGCATGTAGCTGTCACATCCACTGTTGAGTAGTTAATATTCCTTACCTTGTCTTTAGGACACAGTAAGCCTTGCTGACCCCTTTGCTCCACTCCCTCCTGGATTCCGTCTGTTGCCACCTTTTCTGTCAGCCTTGTGTCACTTCCTTCCGACAATTTCGGCTTTTCCCTTGTCCCTACACCACCGACCAGATGGGACGTAAGCTCTTGCCTTATCCTGCAATAGATTCCCTTGAATTTTTCCGTTGACCCTCGCACCACCGACCGGCTATATAAAGCCTTATCTATGTCTTTGCACCTCACCACCGTGCAACTCTCCACTCACCCATAAATATTTTCTTGCCGGTAGCGCCTTTCGCTCCCTGTGCATTCCTCTCTTGTTCGTCACCCCTTTCCTCAAGCACAATGCTTTATGGTACCCGATACCAGGAAACCACCGCTGATGAACTCGCTGGGTTCGTTCACGTCCTGTGGACCGTAGCCCGACAAACCCTTGGAGCAACTCAACGCCCTAGGTACAGCGTGTACTTAGGTGATGCCCCTGGCAATCTGCACGAATTTTGGGCGACAGTGCATGTATATCCAAGCAGCTCTGCTCCAGGCATGCCATTTGGTTTTATCGGAAGAACCATGCCCAACTCCACACTAGCCATTCAACTGGTTGCATGGGAAGCTGTCTTCCGCCTTCGCCAACTGGTCCCTAGCATGAATCAACCACCTTTCTCTTTCTATCCTGGCGGTACTCCTGGAGAAGACACCGGACACACAAGCTTGCGCCTCGAAGAAGATGACATAGTGAAACACCTCGCCCTGTACGCCGCTGCTCAGCACGATTTGCTTACCCAGCTAGCAAATTCCTGGCTTTTGGCACAAGGAACAGGTGTTCCCATACTTTCCCAGCTCCTTTCTAGCACTCCCTCAGTAACAGTTGCTTCCGTCCCTGATATCGAAGAGCAGCCGCTACCAAGAATACCAGCTGCAAAAGGAACCAGTAGCCGCTCCAGAAAGACTCCGGCTTCTCAAGGCACTCCAGCCCCTCGGAAAGCGAAAGCCCCGCGACGTAGCAAATCCACCCAGATCGCCGACCCAGAAATGAGTTAGATAGTCAAGGATGTTGGATCTGGTTTAATCCTTTCGTGCCGCTAGTTTTATGTGTGTTTTTGTTGTTTTGATGCTGCCCTAGAAATTTACTCCCTGCCCTTCGGCCCTTGTAACAGCTGTTTTGCATTTTCTGGTTGAATGTGTGCGGTGTGAGCTACACATCTGTCCTATGACGCGTGTGGCAGCCACACCTGTGTATGTTAATAAAGTTGTAGGTCTTACCTTTTCCCCCTTATCTAGGGAATATTTGACCATTCCCTTCTCTTGCGATCTACCCTGCTTGTCTCGCCCCAATGCCTTCCTGTATTGACGGCAACCCTTTTACCCTTATTCAAGCTACCTTCTTTATTGCCCTCCGTTGTTCTCTCTTGTTGTCGGCCACCTGCTTATCCTTGTTCAATTGCCTTGGTTCTTTTCCCAACAGCTACCGATCAAACGTGGACGGTGTGTCCCAAACAAGGGCAGTACGCCACGCGTCCACTCCCGAAGCCCCAAACGGCTATATGATGTCCGGCCCTATCCCTGCCCTTCGCCCCGTGTCTCCCTCTTCCCTTGCCAGATTCCTCTTTTGCCAAAGGAGCCCTTTCCCCTCAGTGCTCTTCCTTGTTCATCCTCTTCCTTTCCTGCAAAGATGGTGCCTACAGGCATTCCCTTCCAAGAGACGACTGCGGAAGATCTCGCCGGATTCACCAGCGTCCTATGGACTGTAGTTTGGCAAGTCCTCGGAGCAACACGGAGGCCAGAGTATGAAGTCTACCGAAGCCCAGTTCCCGGCACCACGCAAGAATTTTTGGCCGACGTTCATGTCTTCCCCGCCAGCACAGATCCAAGTGCGCCGTTCAGAGTCTACGGACGAGCGATGCCTACACCAATCATGGCTATTCAGATGGCCGCATGGGAGACCATCGCATTTCTTCGTCACCGTGCTCCTGGTATGAACCAGAGAGCTTTCTTTCTCTATCCCCGCCGTGCCCCCGGAATGGGCACAAGGTTTGTCAACCCACCGCCAGGCGAAGACGCCGCGGTAACTCACCTCTTCCATTATCTGGTCGCTCAGCACGACCTACTTAATCTAATGGTGGAGTTCTGGATCTTGACGCAACGGAGCTCCGCTCCTCTGCATCCACCGTCCGCTTCTAGCAGCTCTACGGCAACATCCGCCTATGCTCCTGAGATAGGCGAGTCTCCTTTGCCAGAAGCACCAATCATTGAAGAAGGCATCCGCTGCCGCCGGCGTGATGCCACTTTTCCCCATAATCCAATCCATTCGGAGCATTGGAACCCTCAAGAGGAAGTTGCTCCACCTCAAGCCCCTGGTCCCGAGTTAGGTCAAGCCGGCGTTGCCTGTCGAGCGTGGATTATCCAGCTCAGTTCATTCGGATGTTTGTGTGCTTGTGTTCGACAATACTCACTTTGCAAACGGGTTGTTCTAGTGATTCACCATTCCACGAGCGCATGAAATAGAAAATGAAATAACCAGACACATCACTGTACATGAATGAATCGTGAGCTGGGATGTTCAGAGCACAAAATTAAAATAAATGGTGGTAGATCGGATCAAAGCAATTCACCTGTCTGGGTTTGTTGGAACATTGAGTGGTATTATACGACGCCATAGAAAAGTATCGTCATTCCAGCTAGGATTTGCTACTTCCAGGGCATGCTTAAGATTATTGCCAATCTTTTGAATTTTAAATATATATCTCATGATAGGGTCATCTTTAAACCGCGCCGGCATAGGAAGCGAATCCAATATAGAGATAGTTCTAGCATCCTGGTTGAAGACGAAAAGCATGAAGTGCCCGAGAAAAGCATGTGGCAAAAGAATCTGCAAACGATAGGCGTTAGATATTTAAGTAAATCACAACACCAACTAAGAGAAGGAGACAAATCTTACCAATTTGCAAGATGAGATATTGTAGTCTATCCCAGGCCAACTATCAAACAATTTTGCTAATCGCTGGACGTCAAGCCTTGTACGATGCCTTGGATCTCGTTCGAAATCAGACATCCTCTGAGATAAAAACAAAGTCTTAGAAACATGATCCAAAGAGTTGCTATGTTATTGTAATAACTTACACAAAACGTTAGGTCCATGTAGTGAACTTGGGTCTCTCTCAACATCTGGAGCTCGTCACATGCGAGGATCCGTACGCCCATGTTGAAACAATCGATGTCCATAGGGTGGTCCATCTTTAGTGTGCCCTGTAACTTTTTGAGACTTAACCCAATATGGTAAGACTTGGAGCTTAGCACCCACTGTTTCCTATCAAACAACCAGTTGCGTTAGGCATAATGACACAAGAATATGGTATATTAACACTACACATTTAATAAAAATTGCTTACTCCAAAGACTCAGCATGATCAATAGACAATATATACTTGCAAAGTGCTTCTACTAATTCATGTGTGTTCTGCAGCACCATGCTAGTGGGAACGACACATTCTGATGACCGGTATTTAATTTCATCACCCGAGTTTATAACAGCTTCAAAGATTTTTCCTTTTCCATCGGTTTGATTATACTTTAGTTTCCCTTTAGCCTTGTTTAGTTCCGAGTGGACCAAAATGACAGCCAACTTCTGCCTCCAATTTGTCATATCCTCCTACAAAGCAATAATCATAATTAAGGTATATAAAATGTGTTAACATGCACGCAAAAAAAATTGTGACCCTGAAAAGGTTACCTGTGTAACATGGTCAGATAACATATCTCCTGTCCAGTATTCCATGTATTTTAGCATGAATAACCCGCAAGATGATCTAAAAATTTAAAAAATCTTATTGAAGATATATTTTTTGATGTAATCAACGAAAAGAAGCAATTTTAATAGGAAATGTTCAATGTACCCATCTGTCTGAATTGGCTCCAATAACTGTTCTATGACTGGCCATGTTGTAACGTTGATGTCCTGCCACTTACGGCATTTAAAATCTTCCCGTTGTGACGCAATGTTGAGGTGATTCTCCAATCCTTCTAGCTATTAAATGACAAAAAACATTGCATAGATGGATAAAACAAGGAAAACTCTTAATCAAAGTGTACGCAAAGAGTAAGTTCTCACCGTAGTAGTGAGGTCATTGTGGGCCAATGTAATACCAAGTGAGTCAAGGACCTGGATTTCACGTTTTTTGGCGTTGATAACTGCTAGGTACCAATGACAATCTTTAATATTAATTGGAAGGAAGACATGAAGCAAACAAAATGTTAGTTGTAGCCACATAATATATATATATATATATATATATTTATTTATATGTATATATACATATGATTTGTAGATTCATACTAAAAATCTAAAGATTTTAAAGGCATGGAGTTAAAGTATAACCATGTCATGGTCCAGGTAAAGTATAACCATGTCATGGTCCAGGTAATTATACATCCTTTTTATGGTGCTGGCATGTTCATGCTGATCTGTGGAGCTTATCTGAACGGTTCCATCTCGTTTTATGAGGCTAGAGATGATTGAATTCTCTAGGTATACCTTTCCACCTGTTCTGTACCCTAGATGCTCTTGAGCCCTTAGACAATAGATGTATGCACATATAACCTACATTTTTGAAGTAAAAATTGAAGTTAGTTTAGACGCTCATGTTTAAATAGGACCGTCCGTATATAATTGTACTTACGCCGTCATGCAAATATATATTACCGTGTATAAGACACTGTAAATCTCCGGCAGTTAAGAAGGCATCATCTATGTCCACCAGCATTTTGTCTTCTGGTGACCTTCTGATATATTCAATGACTTTTGGTGTTTGCACCTCTTCTATCTCATCCTCGTGGATTATGTCGGTGTAACATTCTTGAACCTTGAATGAATCCATCTGTGTCATACAAATAGTAAGCAAAATTGAAACACATATTGAAGTAGGTATAATTCTATACATGATATATTTTGCATGGTATTTATCTAGCAAACACATAATGAATTAACATATTCAAGGTTCTATGCATTGTCTTACAAGTTTATCATTAGGGTCTGATTTGTTATTTCATATTCAAACCAGGCAACATCAAGATTTGGTGAAAACAAGGTGAAACAATGTGTTGTTCCAAGATTGAATGGAGAGTACCCTCCAAAAGGAGTTGCTAAGGTATATCTTCCTCCCTCATCTCTCATGAACACTCTAGAACATAGCTACAGGATAATAAAATAAATAAATTTTAGGTGCACCAATATGCATCATTGTTCAGATAGCATATCTAAAAAGCAACATAGTACTATGTAGTATAACAGAAGTAAAATAGATCTATTTTTTCTTATGAACTACTATGTTTAGAGCAGGACAACTCACATGAAAGTCCATGAATGTCTGGTCTGAATTATGTTGTGTTTCCACCTACAAGAGAAAGAATATGACATCTCATGTAAGCTAAATAATATAGTTTTTGACTTGTGTGCATTCTATGGATTTATGCGGGTCTATCAGTTTGCAGTGACTGCTACCTAGGTTATGAGGTGCATTCTGACCTGCTCTTTATTACTTAGCAAATTAAATCTGCATCTATTATGGTCATAGGGTGTCAAAGAATCCAAACAAGGAACATCATTTGTGGATTAGGAAGGATTCAGCTGGGACAGGGAAGAAGGCTCTTTGTCTTGTTAATTAATACTGTAAGATATAATGCCACTCAGGCATGATGTCATCTTTTCACTTTTCCTCTCTGAATGTGTGAAATCAGTTTAACAAAATGGTCTCTTTGTTGTCTTATTTTCTGTTAGCATCGCTCTGATCAGTAAGCACTAATTTTTGTATCAATGATATTAGTGGCTTAAAATCTGATGTGTTCTCAAAACAGTATGTCGAACTATCTCTTAGGTTTCAAAATTACCAAACGAAAAAGAAGCTGTTTATGGCATGTTGGATAGGTTGACTGCTATTGAGCCTGAATTTCCTATTGTAGCAGCCGCAAAAGCTTTGCAAATGTTGAAAAGGCGAAGACAATGGCTACAAATTATTTAGGTAACTTATTATGAACTAAATTCTATGCACCTTATTTCCAGCAGATCCAATCGCGGGCAGTCATGATAGCATCAGCAATTATGATAGCATGCCCTCATGCTGGGAAATTATTTGTAGGCTTCTACAGGAGTCTAGCTGCGAGCTGCTGAAAAGCATAGGCATTTTTGGAATGCAGTGAAGCAAACCTTCAATCTCATTGATATTTGTTACAGGGAGTTCTATTGTTGGTGTACTTTATTTTTCATTTTCTAAATTGGTAATTTCTGAACACTTTGTTTGCTCAGGCTGCAAGTAAGCCTAGATGCTTCTCATTTATGCGTGAAATTCTGTGCAATTAGCTAGGTGTTGTTTCATAAGTTCTATGAAAAAATATCAAACTTGAAAATAATTATGTCATGAAAGAACCATCATTCTGGAAATTTGAATATACTTATATTGATTAGGCTTCTATAGGAGTCTAGCTGCGAGCTGCTGAAAAGCATAGGCATTTTTGGAATGCAGTGAAGAAAACCTTCAATCTCCTCCATGCATCAATGCATGAAGTGTAATTAATTTCTGAACACTTTGTTTGCTCAGGCTGTAACTAAGCGTAGATGCTTCTCATTTATGCGTGAAATTTAGTGCAATTAGCTAGGTGTTGTTTCATAAGTTCTATGAAAAAAATATCAAGCTTGAAAATAATTATGTCATGAAAGAACCATCATTCTGGAAATTTGAGTGTACTTATATTGATTAGGCTTCTACAGGAGTCTAGCTGCAAATATTGAAAAGGCAAAGACAATGCCTACAAATTATTTAGGTAACTTATTATGAACTAAAGTCTATGCACCTTATTTCTAGCACATCCAATCGCGGGCAGGATTGAGGGCGCACGGTCTTGCTGGTTAATGTCCATCCTGCAATAGCCGACCATCCGTTAACAGATTTCTGAGGTCATGATATAGCTTTACTCTGCTATTGGTTGTTACAAGTTCATAGCTTGGCCCATCTAACATGCTAAATTGGGGAGTAGTAGATAAGATATATGTATTCAGATTAGAATTTAACAGTTATGCAAGCATAATAATGAAGCATGATTTGAACAGTAGGTGCTTTGGCCTGGCTTTAACATGGTTTCGATGCTTCATGTTCATAATATTGTGTAATATTTTATTCTTTCTTGCAATTCGAATCATTGACAATCAATACCATCTACATGTTTGGGATACTACTTTTCTGTATCCTTTAAACTTTATATATGTGAATGCATCCTGCAATTTAACTATGTGCTAAACAGAAAGGATTAATTAACAATTCATGATTCATGAATACAGCCAAGAAAGTTTATATGCATATTAGCAAACTAACATCACCCTCTACCTAGAAATTCACCAAAAAAATTGCATAAAGTAGGGTTGGTATCAACAATTGCAGAAAGTAGGGCTGGTACAAAAAATTGTAGAAATTAGGGTAGGTACTTCTCACCAAATACAAACAAGGGGGAGCAGGGGGTGAAACACAGATTGAAGTAGGGAGAAATAGAAAAGGAGGGCATGATGCTAACCTTCCTTGGAGCAAGGGAGTAGATAGATTGGATTAGGGGGAAAGAGAGAAGGGCGGCACCAACAATTGGGGGGGGCGGCTGTAGCAGGAAAAGGGCAGGGAAGTAATGCCTAGGGCAAGGGAATTTCGTTTTATGGCCAGGGGGGCTCACGGGTAGATGGGTTTTGTGGCAGGATGTGGGTTAGGTTTAGGGTTTTGGGGGTAGGGTGTGTGTCTCTCTGTTTATCTATTGACTATTGATGGCAGAAAACTGGAGGCTTCTCTAAACCTTCTTTGGCATTATGTAGATCTATTCTAGATTGATTCATCCATGAATTAGTTAATATCAAAACAAGAACTGATGAATGTTGTATCATGGATCTGACACAAATTCATCAAGTTTTGATGAAATAATTGAAGAACAATAAAGCTGCAAGTTCACATAAGCAAGAATTCACCAAAAATTGCAGAGATTGAAGTAGGGGAAAAGAGAGAAGAGGGGCAGGGGGCTCACCGTCACTGGAGCAGGGGGGCTGGTGACGGCTGCTGCAGGAAGAGGGCAGGAAACCTTCCCTAGGGCAAGGGCTTTAGCTGCCTAGGGCTTTGCGTTTTGTGGCCTGGGCGTGGCTCACGGCAGTGTGGGTTTTGTGGGCAGGGTGTGGCACACGTTTTAGGGTTTAAGATCAAAGATAGGATACCTAGTGCTCCTGCCAATTCTATATATAAGGGTTGAGAGTAAAGAAAGGGTAGTATACATCTTTAAGTTCCATTGTAAGTTGCAAACAGTGTTTTGCTCTAACCTGTTCTTACATTGCAAATTAATATGTATCTAGTATCATTGCTTACCATGCTTGCTTATAACTGGATAAACATGTGGTTAGGCAAATAATTACATGTGTTTCTATAATGCATATTTGGTCTAACATGCTTCAGCCATATATGGCCATACTGCATGACGATATATTAAATAAAAAGGTTAAGTGAACATAGTCATTCTCATCTCATCTTGATCTATATTTAGCTGCGGGCAATCTACGTTTGTGATCTCGTATATTTCGCTTCTCCAACATCTTACTTACTTTCTCCCTCATCTTTTAGCAAAACGTTGCTCCACATAGTAGAGCATCATCTTACTTAGCTTCCCCCTCATCTTTTAGCAATATATAAGCAGTGGGAATTCTTAGAATGTATGATTAATTAGTATGTGGTAAGGAGTCGCTATCTCATCTTGAGCTTCCTGCCTCTAATAATGTTGTCATATACTTGCTTCACATCATCCTTGGGCCATAATCACCACCATCTTCTCTGTGGTAGGTGAGTTCCATGCAGTGCAGTTTCTCATTCTTGCCATGTCATTAATATGCCTAATATTTGTGAGTTCCAAAGCTGACTGGTTAGGAAAGCCTCTCTGAGATATAGCGGAGGTTGTAGCTCATATTTTTAAATAAAGAGTGCGGCTGCAGCTTAGTGAATTGAGATTTTGTTAAGTTTCAGTCGATGCCATGAGTCATTGGATCTCCCTAGGCGCATCTGGTGTCTAAGCACAGTCGACTAACATTCAAATAGTGCGTCAGCAAAACCGATTTAGAAAAAAAGAGGAATAGCTACTACAAAAGTATTCTCCACTTCGCTCACCGCTGAAAAATATCCAATCTTTACAATCTTTCAAACTTGATAGAGTGCTTTAAATTAATTTTGCAGTTCGTAAACTTCAGACTATATTCACCTTAACAAAAATATATGACTATAAATGACTGAATTCCAATGGGGCACTCCTTTAGAAAAAACATACAAATGTGACATATAAAGTTCACAGCCAAGCATCGATTATACATTGTGCTTTCGCTACATTCTGTAACCAATCAATTATTAAAAAATCTCCACCAATTTTATACAAGCTGCATTTCTAAAACTTCAGATGATACCATATCAAGTGCCTCCTTCTGCATGCCTTCTCCAGAGTGGTATTCTGATAAAAAGAAAGAACAAAATTATTCTAAGTGGTCGGTATGCTATGTAAACATGTAACATTAGTAGCTATAGGCTGTATAGAACAAATATTGATAGGGAAAAAAATCATGTTTCAAGTCAACAATAAACGGCAGAAAGTAATTTTCCTTTATATGGGCTCTGTAATAGATGAAATGTTTTGGTGAGAACTTCCCGAACTCTGTTATGATACTTTGCTGCTGGTATGTTTATGCTGCTACCACCTCTATCTCACATCTCAGCCTTTCAACACAGCAGCATATTACTCTTTGAACAAAGTGGCACCTTGGCTTAGGTCTTAGGTATGATCAGTTTTCTATTCACCAAGATTCTCCACCAAATAATATAAAATTCATGTGTTCCTAAATTATGAACAACCATAGTTTTTAATCAGATTGGCTTAAAACTCAACTCTCCAACATGACTCGACAATGATTGTTCCCATTGCAAATCAACACCAGTAACAAAGTTCAACAGGATATACCCCGGTTTTACTTTTTTTCAATAGTTAGAAGAAAATAGAAAGGTTAGTTAAAGTGTAGATGAAGTTTTGGACACCAATGATTGAAACCATATATCTAGCACTTCCACTTTCTGTGCAAACATTTAGGTTGAGTTCTCCTCTATCTCCAAAGGAGAACATTTCCCTGCAAAAAGTAATCCTACAGTAGATGCTTAAAGGTTGACTATGGAGCATCTGAAGGTCTCCCAAGTAATGAAACGCTAATCAGCTTCAGGACAGAGATCAAATTCTGAATGCAGCAACAGGTAAACTGAATATAACATTTATGTTCACAAGCTACAAAGTCTTAAATTTTGAATCATGATACTCATTGATAAAAAAAACCCCACATGATGCACAAAAGGGTAGGAAACAGCAAAGCCTCATAGACTGTCCATGCCAATCTTTTTCATACTCAGGGAACATAATTACATAATGAAGTTCCTAATTAATGGAAAATTAGTGCTTTTCCAGTAGATTTAGAGTAACATATCCAAACATTTAACTATTCAAACCACTACTTTCTTCTTCTAATTATTATACTACTTAAACCAAAGATATAATCCTCCAATAGGCATTAAATGGTCGTATTAATACCTCATCTATCCTCTCGATCAGACCATTAAGCAAATAAACATCGTAGCTTCTAGTTTCATATATTGCTCCTGAAATGAAGGCATAGAAGAGTATTAAAGTAATAAAACTTGAGACAGAAACCACTAATTATAAGACAGTACTCACATTATGCAGTGGCTAACATAAGACATCTTTGTACACAATGTTCTTGGTGCTCTTTCCCATAGGATCTATATTTTTGTTTGGCTTAGCTAAAATCCGAGTCGTCTGTCTTGATACACCCCTGGACAATGCAACATATAACTGGCCGTGCGAGAACACAGGCTCAGGAAGGTAAATCCCAACAGTACGGATGGTTTGACCTTGAGCCTTGTTTATGGTCATTGCAAAACTCAGTCGGATGGGGAATTGTTTTCTCTTGAACTTGAAAGGAAGTGATATGTCCTCCGATGGTGACAATGGTATCCTCGGTATGAACACCCTATTTCCAGCATGTTGTCCACCAACAATCTCAGCGTCAATTGCATTAGCTTGGAACGCTCTAACCATCAGCCTAGTTCCATTACACAGGCCATTGTGAGGATCTAGATTACGTAGCAGAATGATAGGGCAGTGTACTTTGACTTTCAGAATGTGTGGGGGCAAGCCATTCGGTGTGAGCGAGTTTAGAAAGTCAATCGGGTAGTTATTGCGCACATCATCATCTACTGAGTCAAAGCTGTGGTATACCTTTTCTTGTCCTGGGAATTTCTCGATCATCTTTGCATTCAGGGCATCCACGTGCTCATTCTTGGTCGAAAGAATAGCACGTGTGCTCATGTACTCTCTTGATGTAGCATTGTGATGGAGTGATGGGAACACATCTTCGATTAGTTTGTTAATTGATTCTTCAGTATCAGTGTAACCAATCACAATGTCACCAGGAAGACGTACATAATCATCACCAATAGTTTCTTCAGTCCCATTACCAATTCTTAGGAGGTATTCGGAGAACCAAGGGTCAGTTCGTGCCCTCATATTGCGTGTGAGGTGTATCTTCATAATCTTCTCCCATAGATAAGATCTCTGCAATGTAGCATCAGTGATCTGTGCTCTTGTCCCACGTGTCACCACAGGAAGGACCTGTCTAAAATCTCCACCAAACACCAAAACCTTACCACCAAAGGGCAAAACACATCCCATAATATCTTGTAGTGACCTGTCAAGTGTCTCAACTGTTTGACGCTTTGTCATGGCAACTTCGTCCCAGATTATCAAGGAAGCCCGACGAAGCAACTCAGTGGTACCACTCTGCTTGGAGAAATTGCACATGCTGTTGTCAGTGAGCTTAATTAGAATTTTGAATCTAGAGTGGGCAGTACGTCCACCGTGCATGATCGATGCTGCTATACCAGATGTTGCAGTTGCAATGGCTAATAGGCCCATCGAACGTACCTTGGCAAGCAGTGCCTTGTACAGGTATGTCTTCCCAGTGCCTCCTGGACCATCGACAAAGAAGATTTGGCTCCTATTGTTCATCACATGATCCATGATCACATCAAACCCTGCCAGCTGCTCAGTGTTCAGAGTGGTAAACAAGTCTACATGATCTTGGTCAACAATAACTGAAAGCTCCTCTCTAACCTCTCTCACGTCATCGCCAGGACAATCACCTTCCTCGTTGATCTCTGGAAGTCCATAGCTTTTAATATCCTTCCCCATAGAATGTACCAAATCCCTAATGTCTCTCAACACCATTTTCTCAAGTACTGCTGTGTTGGGTTGAGTACGACGGTAATCTTCAGACATTGATTCCAAATGCTTCTTAAACAAATCTCTGATGTTGGTCACCTCGCAGAATACCACAATCTTCGCAAACAACCTTCTTAGAGCAGAGGGCATCTGGAAAGTCGCAGCCTCAGTCATGGCTTCATCATGAGATCTGTCCTTCTCTATGAGTCCACTTTGCTCGCATGCTTCTCGGAACGTCAAGCATGGATTCCCATGAACACATCTCAAATCCTCAAAAGAAGTTGCACCCCTGACATGATTTAGGAGCACCCTCAAGAAGTACCTCTCCCCTTTAGAAGGGTGAGCATACACAATTCTTCCAATCTGTCCCCTCTGTTTTCTTCTCTGCCAATGTTTCTTGCACCTAATCCAAGTAAAGGATTCTGGAAACTCTTTGTACAAAAATTTTCGTGCACAAAGATCCTGCTGGTTCATCTTGAAATACTCTGTAAGCATGGTTCTTGAAGAAGATGGCCTACTGACAACATCCTCCAAGTTTTCAGATCCTTTGAATGCGATAGTATGCATATTGGGCAAATGAAGCTGGAGTTGTAGAACAGGAGGAGAGACACCAAACATATGAAAACCAAAAATCCTATGGATAGCCTCCGGGGGGTGACACATACCGAGCATCCCTATACTGGCGAATCTCATTGATTATTGCACCTTCATTGATTTCTGCTGATTCGACTGAGAAACATGTATGATCATGACCTTTATAGATGTACTTAAACAGGTACTTTACTGCCTTAATGCTGGAGCACGCTTCGATGTTGATATGGCAGTTATACCGCATCAGCAAACCGGGATTATATGGGACCACCCATCTATTATCCAACTCAGCACCCCTGACCTTCACTCGACACCCATCATCCCTCCTCCTGTAGGTAGGATATGAGTCCTTTCCTTGTTGTGTCACGTCGCAGAACTGTCGAGGATAGCGAAAACGACACTGTCCGTCTATCATGCAAGGACAATTTTTCCTAAGAGAACCGTAGGGTCCGTGCAGCATGTGCTTGATGACCAGAGTATGCAATACAGGGTACCTGTCCTTGTCAGGAATCTCTGAAGATATCACCCTGTCATAATCGTCTGGACTTGTTAACTTACTTCCTGAGCGCATGATCAATAGGAAGTGCTCATGTGGGAGGCCCCTCTTCTGAAACTCAGTGACATGGACAAAAGCTGCAACCTCACCAAAGTATTTTTTCTTGATCAAAAGATCCTGCATATCTCGCAGCTTAGCCCTGAATACTCTTGCCACAAGGTCTGGCCGGTCTTGCGGTGTTTGCCCGGGCGAAAGATTTGATGTTATCTCCTCCCAGTACGGGTTGCAAGTCATGGTAATGAAGTAATCTGGCTTCCCAAACCGCTGTACTATTGCCATTGCATAAAGGAATCTTTGTTGCATGTCTCGATCACCTCCAGGAAAAGATCGCGGGAGCACGATTCTTTGCCCATCTGAGAACCACGCGTCTCGCCAGCAGAAATGATGTCAACAACACCCTACAAAATAAATGAATCAAGACATGTGTATATGTTCATAATATAATAAAAGAATCAACACATGTGTACAATCAATTTCATGAATCAAGCTATTCAATTTTTCATGAAAATTGAGTAAAACAATGAAATCAAAGTGAAGCCAATATTACCTGATAAAGTTCAGCACGTATGAGTTTCTGATTCTCCGGCTTGGAGAAGAAATCGAGCCTCATAGATTCTATCTTAATGTACATGTCAACAGCCCACTGCTGAAAAAGACGCCCACCGAACAAAATGATGTTAAATAATGATCTCCTGACTTGCAGCTTGAAACAGTAGTACTCTCTTGCGCTGACATATTTTCTAGACTCTGATGCATCACCAGTCGTACTGATGAATTCATTGTCGTCGTTGTAGTTGACATCTAGAAGATAGTTAATTCCCAAAAGTCTATTAGTAACAAAATTATCAAAGTACAATAAAACTACAATAATGAATATTCATACCTGGGACATGGAAAGTGTGACCCTGACTGTCATCATGGTTCACACTAACGACGGAAGGTGGACCATCGTACGGCATCCAACGGTTCCATCCTATCTCCCCACCAGGGAAATATAAAGGATACGCCAAAGGATCATAGCACCCATGATATGCTCTGATAAATAGCGGACGATCTCCTCTACCGTACACAATAACACTTCTATCAAAACAGTGATTTGGGTCGCTCCCTTCCACCCAGATAGCAGCCACTTGAGAAACCGTGGGTGCATTGTACCGTCACTGGTCCAGTGTTATATTTGTGTTTAGAGAGATCCTGTATTCATCTAGATTTGGAACTAAACCAATGCTCTTAAAAGTCTGAACATAAGGGTTGGTCTCTAGTATGCCTAGAATAATCCTTATGAGATCAACATCAAGATCTGGAGACCTTTGAAGTCTATGCACCAAAGTTTCATCAGTATCAAAAATATAGAGCTGCAAATGACAAGGTCCATTATCACCAGGCACCAGCTAGTCCAGACGGTGATACAACTGACCATGTGCACGGAATGTGTATACTTCAGTTTTGGCTGCAGTATTGACCCGATGGTCAAGGGTCACCCCCAGACTCGTGAAGGAGAAGTGTGAGTTGAAATACCGTATATGTTGTCTGAAATATTTTGCATCCTCATCATCCTGGCTTGTAAACAACCGGCGTAACTCTTGGGGAACTTCTGGAATAAATATTTTAACCTTTCCATTTCGGCAACAGAATGCGGGTCCCTCATATTGGAACCGCATTGCTCCACAATGTCTACAGTCTCTTGCTGGCTTCAGAATAGTGTGGCTATTTGGCAAGTCATGGTAAATAATGTCATATGGATCATGAGCACGGATCCCATCACCAGTACCATCTACCACTCGATACATTTCGAACTCAACACCTGTCATCATTTAAATACCATAGATTAAGTGAGTAACTCAAATTGTACAATACTCTTCCTACAACATTGCATCTAGTTTATAACCTTGTGCACTGAAGATCCTGCTTTCCTCATCATCGTCATATTGAGCTTCTACATGGGGTACAGTATCCTCGCAATCTAGGTCTGCAAAACATTTAATAAGACCTAGCCTATAGGCATTTATGTGGAGTGAAAAAATAATCGCACTAATACCTTCCCTGTAGGATGGGTGTTCAATGGGCTCAAATATTCCAAATGGATCGGGTGGCTGATCGATGTCACCTGCTAAAAAATTAATTAGCTTTTGTTACCTACAAATGATTAGTGTGAATGAAATTATACAACTTTAAATACCATCATGCTTTTCTATGCGGCTGTCAACTTGCACTTCAATTGAATGATGATGAATAGGAACTTGCACTTTGTTGGACCCCACAGAAAGGCCCAGAACTGCACACCATTAAATATATTAGAAATTTTTTTAGATAGAACAATTCATATATAAACTCAGCTACACGAGCACCTGGATCTTCGATATAGGAAAGCGGGGTTGCCATACTTCGCAGTTTGGTATCCTGTACATGAATACCTCTAGATGGTGTGGTCAGATCATCTGCATATCGTTTAATTTTATTTAGCACAAAGGGAACCAAAGAGCGAAAGATAGGAAAGAATCCATGCGCCTTTTATTCATCAACAATTGGAAATATCTATTATAAGGAGACATTACATGTTGTCCAATTTTCCAATTGTTTTACATCTCCATGACTATTGTGAGAAGAGGGTACATTGATAGGTATGCTTTGCATATGATTTTTCTCCATTTGGTATGCATCATTTCTGCGAAGCCAATCTGAATTGTCAACAGGGTTAATATTTTCCTTGTTGCTCGTCCACAAATTCTGGGGCATGTTTGCATTTTCAGAAGCACAATGTTGCACAGCAACACCGGGGGTGCCTACATACACAGAGTAATAGTGTTAGTCGAGCTAATATGTATGAAAACATACAAAAAAACATGCCACACAAAATGATTACCTGTGCTGTTAGCAGATATTGATGGAGTGTGAAGCACAGTTTGCTTTTGTTGGCGTGCTTCACGTCGTTTTTTTTGCAATTCATACTTCTACTGGCCAGATAGTTGCGCAATCCGATCTCTCTCCCTTTGCCTCTTTCGTTCCCTCGGATCACTTGAAATGTTTGTATTTGTTAGGTCCATAAACGGAGTGCTGAGCACCTTTTCCTTTGAAGACCCCCTCTGAGATGTGGGAAAACCTACAAAAAATCCATGTCATATATGATGATTCATGATAGCTGCCCAAATAAATCAATGCTCATACCAGCCGATATCGAGGTTGTCGTCGATGATGGAGTGTGAAGGACATTGTCATGCAAGGCTGCAGATTGCTTTTTTAGATGTGCTTCACGCCGCCTTTTCAGCAAATCATCCTTCTGCTGGTCAGATAGCTGTGCAATCCGATCTCTCTCCCTTTGCCTCTTTCGTTCCTTAGGATCACTTGAAATGCTTCTCATCTCTTGCTTTGAAGAACCCATCTGCAATTAAGGCAGTTAAATCTGAATCAGATGTCATCCCTATTGAGGAAAGTGAGGACATGCAAAAACACTTTAGGAAGAATTATTACTCAGCCGTGAATATGGCTTGACTTATTAACCAAAGTTTAATGAAGAACTTCATAATCAGTGATAAGCATTAATTTAATCTGTTGCATGGTATACAAATTTATGAGGCGTTTCCCTCCTTTGGCTGCAGGGACTTATTCCTACAACAAGGATTTGGGTGGCTCTCTTCCTTCAGTTCAAGATATGTCCCTCGCTCAATTCTGATTATTCTCAACATCCCTTTTCCTCCACTTCTCATTTATATGCGTTAAATTCTGTGCAATTAGCTAGGTGTTGTTACGTACACGTGGTCTCCCTCCTTCAGCTTACCTCTTAAACATCCTTGCTTCTTGTTGTTAAGGAATCCCTGTACTATTCTTGACTATGCTTTTTGTTACTATGATATCTTGAATATAGGGTAGGCAGGATCCGATGGAGTATGCAACAGAAATTGCAAAGGAAGCAGATCAGTACAATGGTTTTAATCTTATATTGGCCGATGTGCATTCAGGAACCATGGTTTACATCTCTAATAAACCATGTGGTGCTCCTGTGGTTCAAACAGTTTCTCCAGGGTTTCATGTGCTTTCTAATGCTGCTATTGACTCCCCTTGGCCCAAGGTAAGCAACACTGGAACTCTTGTTGGGCTTCATGATTAGGAGTGTGACGTTTTCCCCCCTTTCTAGATAGTTCTTCTTTGCTCCCACTACACTCAAGTTCTTGTTTGCTTCAACTTTCTGATGGAATTTGCAAGATAGTTGAGATGCAGGTACTTGTGCAAATGAATGCGACAATTGTTACTAATCTTAAAATTGCAGCAGCCCTGTTTAATACTCCATCCCTCTTTTACGGAAAGTGCTCATTCATTTTTCAGTTTGTGATGGCATGAGTTTTACATTTTATTTTATTTTATTTGCAGCTGACCTTTACATATGCCATGTTTGTTCTAGCTGTATAACTGATCCAGTGATCCATATATGAATATTGAGTGAGTAATGTGGTCAATTAAAAGTACGTAACACTACAGGCCACATGCTAGTTTCATCGAGCTGTGCACCATTCACATATAGTGCACATAGCTAATTGCAAACTTGAAAATAATCATGTCATGAAAGAACCATCGTTCTGGCGAATGGAGTAGTTACTACGTCATGACATTACATTGGTTATAGCCAATAAGTGAACGAAACATATTTTAATGCTTGGTCAAAATTGAATGGCCTACCATTTGGTTGGTTGCATGGTTTCTAACCTCATCTTATAACTTGATGCAGAACATGCCTCAGGAGTCTAGCTGCGAGCTGCTGAAAAGTATAGGCATTTTTGGAAAACCTTCGATCTCAATGATATTTGTTACAGGGAATTTTTCAGATTTGCAGCAGATCCAATCGCGGGCTTCAAATCAAGTGCTTCCAATCGCGGGCTTGGTCGCGGGCTTGCCAAACAGCAAGAGCAGCGGCTGGAAGCGAGGAAGGTACTCAATGATGGTGAAGAGCAGCGCGCGGAGGAGCTGGTCGTAGCCGGCGTAGGCCTCCTGGTTCACCTTCCGCACGTACGGCGCCCGTCCACGGCCACCTTGACGATCTTGGCCTGGCTGCCATGCATGGATGGATCAACGAATTAGGGCTTGGCAATACGTGGATCTTCAGATTGCTTTTGTTGTTAGGGCTTGCCATGCGTGTATGTGTGTATGTCGGATGGGTTATAGGCAGTCCATGTAATCAATATGAGGCGTTGGATGGGCAGACCATCTAATCAATATGAGACATTGGATGCGTGAGTGATGGACGGTTCAGAGTGTTTTGGGTACAATCTTTGGGGTAGAGTTAGCAAAGAAAAACTCCCCCTTTTATAAAGTATATAGTATAGAAGTATAGATACAATACGCAAAAAAAAAGGCGTTGAGCAACATTTTTTTGCATCAACACATTATATTGTTATATATGACTAACTTTTGTTTTACCATGTATTAGAAAACGTTCCATATTCAGCAATAATTTTTTTGCGTCAACACAAATTTTTTGTTCCAACACAATGTAAGTGTAGCAAAAACCACCTGACTAATTCATCTCCCACGAACATTGAAAATTGTTTTCTTGTGATCAAAATTGTGTTCTATCAACATATTTTATTGTGCCGGCTTACTAATTTTTTTCACTGTGCATAGAGAGATGTTTCAATATATTCCATTTCCAATTGAGTTTCATCACGTACGATAGTACCATGCTGTTCACCTAATAAATGGACAAATAGAACCACCAACTCAAACACAAACTAGGCTGTCCAGCCGAAATAAACTTAACTAGGGAAGCTGCAGAAAGTGGGTCTGGTGTTGGCCCATGTAGGCCCATATCCGCATGGCAACACAGCGATTTGGTTAGTTGACCTAACAAATAGGAGACTGAAACAAAGTCCGAATCATCTCTTACCATCGATGTGAATCTTTATCCCCGTGCTACAATTCAGGAATCAAGTGTTTGAATAACAGCACCGGTGACTACGTATTTTAGTACCTGACCTCGTGCTGCTAAGTGTTTTTTGTATTATTGTATGGCAACAACTTGCAGGCGTTAGTTGGATAACCACCAAAAAATGCATGCATTACCTGACCTCATGCTTCATGCTTCTGTTTGTGTTATGCTTCATGCTTCTATTTGTGTGGTTGGTCTATCGACTATTGTTGGAAATTCCCCAATAAATATCGCAAAGAAAAGTAACTTGACTTAATCATTTAAATGTACTATGTTCTTTTTTCCTTTTCGCTTTAGTCAGAAATATAAAAAACGAGCTTTTGTTAATAGGGGTCTTGTGGACCCATGGTCATTTAGTATTTCCCGGTTAACACACCGACAAAAAAAGAAGAGCCAACAAACGGCAGTACACTTTTGTTTACAGGTGGGCTAGCCTAAAAAAAGTAGCTGACAGGTGGGCTACTTTGGATGAAAAGGATGTGTTATCAGCCAAATCTCAAATTTACAGGTACTTAAAATCTTAAATCTTCAAAAAGATCAGAAGCTTTGTATGCTTCTAAGTCATAACAAACTTTATTAGTTGGAGATAAAAATCCTATTTTGTTTAGGGATAAGAAAAAAAAGGACGATACCCTCTAGGGAGTCAAGTATCCAGCAGTCAAGCTAACCTGCCCCGTGTTCTTCGTCTCGCTTTGGCTGAAGCGAACAAGAACAAGACGACCGCCTCAATCCAATCCAATCCACAGAGGAAAAACCAAAGGTTAGTCACTTCTTCGTACGATGAACTCCAATTTTTTTTTCGCATGCTTAGTTTCGAATAAAAGATGGGTTTTGGGGGGGCCAATTCGTCCCACTGTTCTAAATCAAGAACATGGAGCCGGTTTCTATCTTCCCCCTTTGAATAATATCTAGTTGTCTGCGTGAAGGGATCAGCTTGCTTACTAATTCGGGGATTTATGCGAAGATTTCTTTGGGTTGGGATCGAAGATGAGTCTTGCCACTATATTATTTCTCGTGCAATGTTGTGAATCTTCAACGGTGCCGGAATTGGTTTCTTGAGCGGTGCCGGAATTAGTTTCTTTTGGGTGGAATAGTATCTTGTTCTCCGAAGAATGGAATCAGCACCGGATTCTTGAACTAAGAATTTTGGCTCTTGATTTCTGCCTTCCCCTTCTCAAAGATCTCAGTATCGCCTCATCTCCAAGTGGTCTTCTCTTTAGGACAGCTTGCCACTTCTGTTCCCAAAGAACCAAAAAAGAAAAAAGGATTAATTTTGTGTTTGATGCAAAAGCTGTTCTTGTTCGTGATGCTGATTTCTTGTAAGATCTAAATGCTTGCAATTGCAATGTGAAATTTAGTCACAGATGGACACCATAGTATTCATCTTATTTCACTTCTTGATAAAATTGTTCCTGAGATGCTGCACTTATTCTCAAGATGATAAACTGTATCATGTGGTTGTTTGCTTGGGATTTACACAGATAACCCTTTAACTCATGGTGCCCCGTTCACAGATTTTCCTTTTTAACGTGTGCTACACTTGATCAACGGAAGGATTTACAAGATGGCAGAGGCCGAAATCACAAGGTACTGGTGCCATGAATGTGAGCAGGCCATTGAGGAAGCCATGGTGGAGGAGATCAAATGTCCATTCTGCGATAGTGGATTCGTCGAAGAGATGATCAGTGAGCACTTCGAGGAACTAACAAGCCGGCGATCAGAGCGAGAGCTCTCGCAGTGGGGCCTATTGGACAACTCTTTTGAGCAGCCAGAAGCAACAAGGGACAGCGAGGATGAAGATACTGATATAGGCCGTGAGTTTGAGGGTTTCATCAGGAGGCATCGACGGGCATCCGCACTACGCCGTGTGCTTGACAGCATCCATGATGACCTTAGAGATGACAGGGAAAGGGACAACTCCATTCTGATCAATGCTTTCAACCAGGCTCTCGCTCTGCAAGGTGCAGCGCTTGACCCTGACGAGGACCGAGGTGACCGTGGCAGCTCAAGTAATGATGATGGTTTGCTAGAGGAGTATGTCCTGGGGGCAGGGCTGACTATGCTGCTTCAACATTTGGCTGAGAATGACCCAAGCCGGTACGGTACCCCTCCTGCGAAGAAAGAGGCTGTCGACGCGCTACCGACTATCAAAATCGAAGAGGCTGTTAGCTGTTCAGTCTGTCTTGACGATCTTGAGCTAGGGTCCCAGGCTAAGCAGATGCCTTGTGAACATAAGTTCCACCCTTCTTGTATCCTGCCATGGCTTGAACTCCATAGTTCCTGCCCAGTTTGTCGGTTTGAGCTGCCATCTGATGAGACAAAAGATTTGAACGATACTAGTAACATTGATAGAACAGAGAGCAGCCATGAGGAGGTCAGAGCTGGTGGCCCTGGGAATGACGGTGAGAACAGTAACAGACCTTGGGCCCTTGTTCCTTGGTTTAATGGCTTATTCTCAACGCCTGAACCACAAAACGTCGGAGGCACTGACCAACAGCTGCCTCCTGCTTCTGAAACCAACCCAAATGCAGGGCATAGTTGATCTCCTCTACTTTTGTGAATAATGATCATACATCTGAGAATAGCGATGCAACGTTGTCAGTAGAACTCTTCTTTCCATATTGATCATCTCTCTTGGATGAACAACATGGTACTAAGTTTGTGACTGCTTTGCCATATGATTTGCGCTCAATTCATTTTGCTTCAGTTTTACAGCTAAGTCATTCCCACATCTTATTGCACCATTTTCCTTTCTCTCTCTTTTTGGCGTTGAGAATGATGCATTCATGACATTTGATGTCTTGAGCTAGTACAAGTCTCAAACACTTTTGTAAACATCAACCAGAAATCAACCTCATCATCTTCAGGTAAGGTGTTAAACATTCTCGCTGAAATAATATGGGTACGGAAGTGCAGCCACTATTGTGCACAGGTGGCAGTGGAGGTATTGTTGCCAAAATTCAAACATCTGGCTGAAAAATTAATGACTGTTGGCGATCTTGCATTGATTCCGTGAATTTCTCTGGCACGCAGCTAGGAGGAATTGGAAACTGTTCACTACTTGTCATGCCTCAATTCTGCTTTCTTCAGTTATGAAGATATTTTCCCATGGATATGCTGTTCTCTTCGTGTTGATTTTGATACAAATCTTTGGGTGGTCCGGAATTCGTTTGTTTTCCTTTTCATGAAATGTCACAGCTGTCTGCTCACTAGTGACAATAGCCGCAAATTGGTTGCTAGTCTCCTGTTTTTGCCCATATAATTGCTAATCGGTTCAGTGGATGATGTTGGAATGATACGATATCTAAGATAATCGCATCTAAATCAGTTGGTTCATCTTTTACCGAGCAGCAATGCTCAGTTGAACCCAGGAGTCAGGACCTTGGATGGTCCGTGCTTGCGATAAAAAAGCGAGCTTAGTGGCTGCGGGATATATGCGTGCCTTTGCATTATGCATCCGATTATTGTTCTTATACTGTCAAGAGGTGCTTAAGCATAGTTTGATATGATTTCACTGATGTAGATACTAATCAATGATGTCTGATGACTTCCGATTCTTAAGTATCAGGTGCAAAAGCTATTACCATGCCTGGATTCCAGAAACAAGCTAGATTACCGGTTTAGAGTCCCGGACACCTTATTGGAACTGGTTACTACTTACCATGGATGATTCGTTCTTCGTTAAAGATCACATAAAAAAAGTCGCCTGCGTCGCTCTCCCGGGCAGCTCGGGCAAAAAACCCTAGCCGCCGCCACCGCCCCTCCAGCCCCCTCCTCTCTCCTCGCCACCAGCGGAGGACGTCGTCGGGCAAAGCCAGTGCAGCGGAGAGCGGCGACGGGGCCTCTTTGGTCGGGCGCGGTGTGCGTTTTTGTTGCTGGCATGCTCGCACTCAGCGGCGGGCTGGCTAGGCAACTGCCGCGGCGACAGCGTCGTTTGCGAGGGAAAAGGCTCTGCGTGCGCGTGGAGGAGTGCGGCCGCCTGTCGCGGGTGTGTAGCAGGGAGTGGCGGCGCACTGCGGTTGACGGGCAGCTACTTGCGGGTGCGTGGCGGGGCGTGTGTGGCGCGCCGGCCTTGGCTCGCGGCTGAGCTGCCCTTGGGGCGGGCCTAGTGACCAGGTGCTGTGCTCGGTGGTTAGCCCGTGGCGCCGTGGCGGCTGCTCCGTCCGGCGCTGTTTTTATGGTGCGTGGCCGGCGGCGCAAACCGAGACCTCGGTTATGTGGTCCATGCATCCAGATCCTGTGAGCGGTGGCGAGCTACCGGTGGGCTAGCTGGCAACGAGGCCTCCGACGGCACAGGAGGTGCGGTGGAGGCAGTCCGCAGGCGACAGCGGCATGGATGGTAGCAAGGGGGCCTCGTGGCTGCGGCAGCGAGGCGGCATGGGGCCCGATAGGTGGCATGCTGTGCACGCAACGTTTGGATGGTGGCATGGATGCCGGGGTGGCGGCCTCGGGTGGTGCTTTAGGTGGTCGGGCTTGTCAGGTCTAGCGTTCGGAGCTAGCAAGACGAAGGAAATCGGGGCAATAGCATGGTAGTGGCTCCAGAGGGCGGAGCTGTAGCTAGGTACTGCACGACGACTGCTCTAGGCTGTGTGGGACAGCAGGGTCACCGACTCGGTTGGAGCGACCAGGGATGGGCCGGCTGGGCATAGATGCCGAGGTGGCAGCCTCGAAAAACGATGACGGTTGTGGACTGCGGGCAGTGCACTTTTGCGGTTAGGGCTGCAGAATCTCTAGCCGGTGTGGTGTCGCGGCTCCTAGGTAGGCAATAGATGTCAGGGGCGGCGGTCCTAGGAGGTGGTGATGGTAGGCTACGCAGGGCGCGACGATTTGTGAGGATGTCGGAGTGACAGCTCCAAATGTCGGCACAGTGATGGTGGGCAGCATCATGGTTTGATGGCGTGACATTTGGATAACAGGGTGGGTTGGTGATGCGGTGCTTCGGGTGAAAATCTACCCCTAGCTTTGTCGGGGTAGGTGACGACAACTTCTTTGGGCATCGTTCTCCTCCTTTGAGGCGTCATCAGGAAGCCCGTTCCTTGTCCATGTGCTCTTAAGGTGAAAACCAAGATATGATTTTTCGGATCGGACGACGGCGACATTCTTGACATCGTTTTCCTTCTTGGAGGTGTCACCTTGGAGACCCTGACTTTTGTCGGCCTGCCAACATGTCCACTTCATCTAGCGGCGCTCTCACACTAGGCCTAGTTTAACTAGGTTGTTCGCCTATTGTCAGGGTTTTTGCTCGGTTCCCCATTAGTTAACCGAATATATAAGATTTTCGGCCCGTTTCCCTCATAAACTAGGTCAATTCTTTTCTTCTAATAGTGAAATGCAGGAGCTTCATGCCCTTTCGAGGTTTTCGAAGAAAAAAAAAGGTCACATGGGTTACACAGTAAACAATATAACTTTCTCATCAGGATCCATTTCCGAGAGAGGAAAGGTGACAACTGGAAAACACAGTAAACAGTTTAATTTTCTCGTCAGGAACCATTTCTTCCAAGTAGGACATAAAAGGTGTGGGTGTAAGTACATTTTTCACAGTTAAACCGGCCCTCGTTCCTATTCACCACGACCAAGTGTCCAGCATACAACACAGCAGCTTCCTCGCCACAGTCGCTTCCCCACCACAGCGGCTTCCTCACCACAGCCGCTTCCGACTCTCCGTCGAGAATTCCGAAGTCCAAACAGGGCCGGAAAGGGTGGCATCGAACGTACCTTACTTCCCCAAAAAGGATCGACGTTCTAAGTCCATGTAGATATAATCTATCGTGTGGAGGGAGATGCACACCTCTCTATCTACATCCACTTATCGCTATCCTAATCTCCAGCGTGCGTCCTGATATCATTATACCCAACTTTCGGTAGCCAGCTTTTGATGTGAGCCGTGGAGCAGCTTGGGTATCAACACCGCCCCGGGCCTGGAGCCCTTGAGTGATCGCTCGCACACCATTGTTTTCATTTTCTACCGGGAAACCGCACCGACGGACCCAGTTTCCCCTATCAGGTGGAAGAAGGTCTCCACTGCCTCGCCGGCTGCGCCCCAAAGCAGCTGATTTCTGCGTTGCTTCTTGCTTCTACTGCCAAACTAAGTTTACCAAAACCGCCGTGTGATCCTGCACCTGATACCACCAAACTTGGCAAGGAGAAGTGAGAAATCCGTTTGCACCAAACAAGTATACTCTGGGACTCTGGGTTAAACATGGGTAAACAACTGAGGTACATAATACTTCGTGAGAAATTGCGAGTTCCTCGTTGCCCTAAATCATTATCATAGATGGAACGGAGAGGCAAGGTGGAAGAAAGGAAGTTGCACCTGGACAATCATTTCAACCCATGCTGACATACCCTCTGGCCTCTGCCCAAGGTAAAGCTTGGCTTTCCAATGGAGTTCGTCGTAGACTACAGCCTGCCTTAGCTCCTCTGGTCTCCAGGGAACCACGGATCGATTAAGAGTCAAGATTCGGGAGTACCTTTTTGATGAAAAAAGGCTACACAAAATTTATCCAAAAATTTATGTGATAAATTGAAGCAATAGAGTACGAAAAATGAGGCAGGATGACCAGGATGAGACAGTACAGACAATAAAAACCACGTTCAAATTGCAGCTGTTATCTTATAAAGACAGTATTATGATTTTGTTTTTATGAAAAAGCAAATATCTACAAGTCTATGTGCTGATTATGTTCATAAGTGCCATCCCTGCTAGACAAATCTACGTGCATGATGTGACATACTAACATAAGAGACGTTTTCAGCAGGTGATAACAAGGAGACTACATCTGCGATAAACCAGGAGACGATATGTGGCACAACTGTGCAACATTCTAAGAGGAATATTGCTCATGACAATGACTAATGTTAATTTGATCATTGGAATATGAAAAAGAGAGTAAAACTAAAAGCACTGACCAGGAGTGGAAATGCCATATGCTCCAACGATGCTCCCAAGAATATCAAAGATGTCCCCCTCATCACCTCAATATAGTCTAATTTAACCACAGATTTCCGTGGAACAAATCCAAGCATTACCACATGGCATAAGAGCACACATACAGCTATAAACAAGGTAAAAAATCTCGAGCGCAAATTCGGAATTAGATACCATATCAGGAACGAATTCTTCAGGTGCTTCACCAGTGCCCGTGAACTGCAAGAGCATCACATAACCACTAGACCAGACTAGTTGCTCAACAAGCATCCCTGAACAGTAACTATCACTAAGTGTAAGATAGTCGCCGCCGTGATAGTTTATTTGCACGCTCAAGCAGCATATATGCTGTGAAAGCCACATAAAGCTTCAGCGCTGCGCGAGGAATATTGAGATCAGAAAAAGAAGAAAACTGTGCATCTAGGGGCATTGATGAGAAAGAAATGCATATGTCGAAAAGCATAGCTCACCAGAATTGTGCGGGCAACTTGAGGGTGAACACAGATGCCAAGGACACCGAGAAAAGAATCGATGCGTGGCGCCTGGAAGAAGAACCTGCATTCATGAGATAAGTAGCTCGTGCAATTGGGATGTGCAATTCATGATTGATTCCAATTGGATTTGCACTTTGCTTTATATGGCACCGACGACCAATTTACAAAGGATGATTGAGAAGATTGGAAAAGGAACAAATCGTGCACTAGTGTACTCTTCTGTGAAAAAAGGATCAGAAACTTGAAAGGCATTTCAGTTTTATTGACAACGGAAATATTCTTAGACCAAAACAGGTTTCTTGTTTAACAAAAACGTGCACGCGTGCACACACAAAAAGCACTCAACTTGCATTGAGAGACAAAAAAAGCTGTATTATGCCCTTATGCATGAGATTTGTTTATTTTCTAAGAAGATAATCTGATTAACAATTACCATGCTGGTCTATTGACTGTATGCTCCTTACTTCAGGCAAAAACTTGCTGTAGTAGCCTTCTACTGAACAGACAAGGCTCTACGCTGACAAAGATGCAGAGGCAACTCACATCAAAGAAGTTCAAAGACACTAGAGGAGAAAGCTTCAGGATAACTTACAATTCTTGAACTGCCAGGACCAGTCTTTACAACTGAATATGCTCCCACGAGGTAGCGCCGCTTTGCAAAAGATGAAGAGCACAAGATGATGCCCTGGATTCTTCTTTTGACAACTTCTTTATATGTTGATAGCAAGACAGCCCACCCTCCAATCCAAATAGCATGCAATATTTGATAGGTAGATATACTAAGAAAAAATAAACTGCAGTAAGCAGAAGAAGAAATATAAATTGACATGTCATGTTACAGACACGAAGTTATCAGCTCAAACATAGGAGTAACCACAGTAAATCTATGAATGGTAAAATCAATCATTGTAGTGTCATAACTCATAAACATCATGAAAAAGAGCAAATGTTCTCCCCTAAAACCTTACGAGGGTCGGTCTTATTGATATAAGAAAGAAAGATGTACCCTAAAAAGGAAGTTATGGTTACCAACTTACCAGTACCAGCTAGGGCTGGAAACGAGCCGAGCCGAGCCAGCTCGCGGCTCGACTCGCCCTGGCTCGGGAAAATACGAGCCGAGCCCAAGCCAGCTCGCTAGATTCTACGAGTTGGGGAAGAGGCTCAGCTCGAGCTTTCACCAAGCCCGAGCCGGCTCGTAATGGCTCGCGAGCTGGCCTAGCCCAACTTAAGCTGCTCCCGTCCGATTCAGCCTCTCAGATCTCGCCGCGTTCCCTTCCCTCTCTCCGTCTCCTGCGGGCCGCGACGGCGATGCGACCTAGGGTTAGGGCGCTGCCGCCTCCCACCCCTCCTCCACCGGGCATAGCCGCCGGTCCACCACCATATCCTCTGCCACATCCTCCGCCACCCCCTCCGCCACCTTCTCCCCTCTGCCACCTCCTCCATCTCAGCTCCTGCTGCCGACTACTACGCCGCCACCTCCTGCCGCTCCTTCACCGGGAACAGCCGTCGTTCGCCGCCGCTCATGGATCAGGAGCGGTAGCCCAGCGAGGGGTTGCGGGCCTGTGCGCGTGGAGGCCGCAGTCCCGGTCACGCTGCGCCGGCACCCCCTGGTGCAATGCGACCACCTCCGCCTCGTTGAATCCTCCGGACCTTGTTCCCACCGGCCGCCAGGAATCCACCTCCGCCTCCACCTTGCGCGGCCCCAACTCCACCTCCACCTCCCTTACCCGGTCGCCTCCACCTCCTTGCTCGTCTCCACCGCCTCCACATCCGCCATGTCGGACCCTACATCCGGCCTCCTCGACGAGCCTACGAGTGGCTCGCGAGCTTTTGCGAGCCGGCTCGCCGAGCTTTGCGAGCTGAGGAGGCGGCTCGGGCTTGGCTCGTTCGACCGCCGAGCGGAGCCGTGCCCGGGCCAAGCCTTAGCGAGCCCGAGCCGAGCCACGAGCCTCGAGCTTTATGTCCAGCCCTAGTACCAGTGACTAGCAAAGAGAACTCTTAACGGAAAGGGTGAGGGGTGCAGCACCATCATTGATAGTGAAGCAGAAAGAGGGATATTCCTGATAGTTCATTCCTTTAATTACAGAGCACCCTTGAACTGTGACAGCTGAAAAATTATCAGCAGCAGTCCCAAGTGTCGACATATACCATTGGTAGAGTTCTAATGAGATGCCACTTCAATTAACCGAATGATAGTGTGTGAAATGGTGAGAGGATTTCAAACTCAAAGTGACCCCTTATTTTGCAAGTTTCCCTTTGTTAAGCACGGCACGTTACATGAGGAACAAACTTATGATTGTTCTACCGACGTCTCAAATACAAATTATATGAAGGTGTGAAGGCAAATTGATGAAATGTGGAGAACTTTGACGAACTTGATGACAGGAAGAGAACAAAACTGCAAAACAGATCTCCTGGTGGACCAGACATGAATTGATTGAATTTGTATCGATGTTACTGTTTTAGAAGAAAAGCGGAGGGAGGGAGGGAATAGAGCGCCTACATCTGTTTACAACTCACATCTAGCTCTTCAATGCCTTAGTTAGATAAGAATGATTGCACTAAACCAGCTGCCTGTATTAGCAAAAAGTACTGAAATGATGATGGTTGTGTAACATATACAGGGACACAGCACCTATGTACTGTTTGTTTGACTGATGATGATTAAAAGCAAAGTGGTCTGGTTCCAAAGGAGCTTATCCCACGTAAAGAGCTAAGCCTCTTGGTCAATACTTTTCTGGACTACAATGTGAATATGTACCAATCTTAGGAAAGGACAGTGATGGAACTTATGCTTGTTCATATTCTATGCACTTTACAGTAGTACAAAGGACAGAATAAAATTGACAGAAAAATTATGTTTCTGCATGTAAGATGTCACTCTCCAAGAAGTATCAATTAATGTAAGAATGAATGCTACTGTTTCATCTGAACAAAAGATACCCGTACTGCGTTCCACTATACACATTAAAATAATTAATCATGTAACATAACCCAACAACAGTAAAGTATTTCGAAATACCAACTAAATGACCTCGATCAGCTAATATAACAGAGAAGGTACTCAAATATTTACATGTGGTGATTTAATGCATGATTCAGAAAAGCATCTTTCACACTCCAAGCAGATAGCAGAATCATATGCAGAAAGCAACATTCAAAAAGATACAATGCTCCATTGTAGGTGTTTATCTCTATACACACACTTCTACTGATATAATGAGTAAAATATACAGAGAAAGTTCCCATAAAAAATGCAGAGAAACTACAAGGTTGGGTTTTATTATTGAGGGGTACAAGGTTGATGTTATCGTAGCAGTCACAGGTTGAAACTAAGTACTTTGCTCAACAAAAAACAGTACCCATATTTTGATTTTGGTTATTAGGTCAAAAAATAACTAAGGACAGCATCTTCTGTCAGTTGGCTTAAAGATTGTTCCTTTGTTTTTTGTTCCAAGACGCTAGATTCTATGTTTCCCCATATAAGGAGGCTCCTCACAAGGCATTCCTTACCAACCTCAGAAGACCAAAAGGGTATCGATAGGCTTAAGCTCAGAAAAGAGTATTGCTACTGGGCTTGTCAATAGGGAAACACTCATAAACAGTTCCAACGTGCAAGAGCAAAGAGAAAGGAAGCAACTGGAAAACACAAGTAAGAAAGGTTGGTTAAATTTTTTGGCCCTTCACATTTCCATTGTTCTAAAAATTTATATCCATTCTACAGCATAAGATGTATCACCAACACCAGGGCCCGAGTGAGCTCTTCACCGCTAGGACAACCTTTCCGATGGAGCGGCATCTGTTTCTGCACGGAGGAAGTACACAAGGAGATTCTGGGCTAGTTCTCTCAACCGATGCTAAACCTAGGCTGAAATGGACACCCGAGTTACATCAGCGATTTGTAGATGCAGTCAATCAATTAGGTGGAGCAGAGAGTAAGTGTAAAATTCTTATCTATTCAATGTACAGAAGCCAGCTGAATTCTTACACTCATGTTCATCACCCAGAAGCTACTCCAAAGACAGTCATGAGGCTCATGGGTATTCCAGGACTCACCTTGTATCATCTGAAAAGCCACCTCCAGGTACCTGATAATCAGAAATTCTCCTATCAAAAGTGGTAACCATAATTGCCGCACAAGTCATCATTTCTTGGATGTTTCAGAAATACAGGCTCAGTAAGAACCTTCAAGCTCAAGTTAATGTTGGGACAACAAAGAATGGTAAGCACAAGTTTAACTTCAATAGTTCCATCTTTACCATTATAATTAAATTGTATAATAACGCACGAGTCATGAATATTTGCACCCGTAGGATGTACAGCTGTAGCTGATAGGGTGCCTGGAACAAGTGTGCCAGCAATGACCAATACAAATGTCATTCCACAGGCGGAGAAGTAAGAACATTGCTCATGCACTTTACAATTGTATTTCATGTGGATATTGAAGTAATAATCTCTTTTACTGGGTGCAAGAACTATTCAAATTGGTGAAGCACTACAGATGCAAATCGAGGTGCAGAGGCAGCTAAATGAACAACTCGAGGTGAGGTACTGAGACTACTAGTGTAATAAGCTCCTAACAGAGATCATTCACTAGATGCATACAGTAGGTGGAAGTAAAATAACCTAAATAGAGCATCCGGTTAGCACACACTCCTGCCAAATGAAGAGAAATTGACTATAAATTCCAAATCCCTCGATGTTGCGCTTCCCTCCAGGAATGAGCCATAAAATGAATCACAATCTAGCAAATAAAGAACTACTAAATACCTTCTTCTGATTTAGCAGTGAACCTTTATTAAATTCCAGCAAAGCAACATATCATGCATTTAGTATCTAAAACATGAACTATTAGTACACTGGTTCTAAGCTGAAATAAAATCGGCAACAGGTACAGCGGCATCTACAACTGCGGATAGAAGCCCAAGGGAAGTATCTGCAGGCAGTTCTAGAGCAGGCACAAGAGAGCCTTGGAAAAAAGAACTTGGGTCCTGCAAACCTGGAAGATGCAAAAATAAAAATATCAGAACTGGTCTCACAAGTATCAAATGAATGTTTCAGCAGTGCAGTTACAGAGATAAAAGAAAGTTCAAGTATGCACAGACCAGAGCCAAGGCAAATCCAGTTCGTTGAAAGTTCAACCAATAATTGTTTGACTGCAGCTGAAGGATTCATCAACGAGCATAGACTACACAGCCATGGAGTGCTCAAAGCATATGATGATAGTTCAATATGTTGCAAAAAACGATCTCATGACCATGAGCACCAATTTTCCCTTAATAGAAGCCTAAGCGAACGTAGGATGGGTCATTTGCACAATGTAAAAGAGTACCACAAAGCAGAGTTTGGAAGTGAAAGTGATACAGAGATTCAACATGAGTATATTACACCTCAAAAGAATGGAAGAGGCAGCACCACCAGTTCAGCTTCAGGAAGCAAAGAAAGAGATGCAGAGAAGCTATATCTCAATGAACCAAGCTGCAAGAGACAAGCGGTTGAATACCCAAGCTTTGAACACCCAAGTTCTGGGAAGAGACTTGATCTGAACACTCACAACATTGATGATGGTGATCAAGGTTATAGGCATTTTGATTTAAATGGCTTCAGTTGGAGCTGAGTAGTTAATGATATGCAATATGATCATAGAGAAGAAATGAGCATACGAATAATTTCTTCTGCCATTTCACCATTGTTGTTCAATGATTAAAGTGCGTACGTCAAGAAAAAAGTACTACTAAGAGTTTAATCATTGAATATAGACACTGAAGTGCTATCGGTTGGCAGTTTCAAGCTCCCTTTCAAGAAGGATATGCAATGACAAATGAACAGGTAATGAGTACCAGGGAAATAAAGTATAGGAATGGAACATAGGAATAGTATGAGTACCAGGGAAATAAAGTATAGGAATGGAACATAGGAATAGAATGCAGAACACAAGGATAACTAGAGAACCACAACTAAGTCAGCAGCATATTTATTACAAGAAAACCATTAATAACAAAGTGAGAAATACTCATCCATGTAAAGAATACCATTTTTTCGAATTTAAGCAGTAAAGAATACCACTTCCTCGAATTTAGTAACAGAAGCCATCCATGCCATTGTGTAGAGGTTTTCCGCTCAACATGGCTTGGAAGAAAAACAAACAGTTCGTGGAAATAGAATAATGCAGATTTTGCAAACACTGTTAACTAACATTTCAGAGAAGCATAAGTACAACAAGAATGAAAGTAATTTCTCAACAATCATCACTGTGAGTTGCTGCTTCATAGCACAAAACACAACCAGCATAAGAACAGCATATAAACTGATAGGTCTGGTCATCCAGATAGCATAATGAGTTTCCAGGTAGAAGTCTGTCGTCTGCACTAATTTATATACCAACAGGCAACAGCCACTTATTGCATAATCCAATTAACAACTACCAATGAAGGAGCAGGGCATGTATAATCTTTGCGATGCATCACAAGACATGTATCTAATTCTTTGTTCCTCTCCTTATTCTCAACTATACTTGCTACAAGAGCAGAGCACTGTATTATGTATGTAACTGAAAATCTTATGATGGAGCAGTAAGATTTATAGTTTATGGCTTCTCCCCATGGGAGGAGTCAGGAGCGTTTGGGTGTTTGGGCATCACTACTTCTTGATCCGACGCACCTTCTTGGCGCCCCAGACCTCCATCCTCCCCTTGGGACACCCGCACGGCGCGCGGAAGATGAGCACGGTGCGGCCGTTGGGGGGGCGCCATCTTTCTCAGCTCGGCCTCGAGCTCGCGGTGCTCCTCGCCGAGCTCGACGGGGCGCGCCGCCTGGGCTGCCGCGAGCAGCGCGGCGCGCCCCGCCGCCTGCAGCAGCCGCCCCCGCACGCACTCCTCCGTCTCGAGCTGGATGTCGAACTCCACCGCCTTGCGCAGCCCGCGGCACCTCGGTTTGCCGCACTTCCGCGCGTGGTGCCCCGCCGCCTCCCACGCCACAATCCCCGCCACGACCGCCACCGCGGCGCCCGCGCCCGCAGCGAACGGCACATACGCGTACGGCTCCTCCGGGTACTGCCGCACCAGATCCCCGACCTCGACCGCCAGTAGCCTGGCGTACGGCGCGACGAGGAACGCGAGCGCGGTCAGGACGGCGAGGAGAGCGACCGCGTCGAGGGCCGCCAACGGGGAGTGGTCGCAGAGGGAGGTGAACAGCCTCCGCCGCGACGAGCAGGACGAGGAGGAGAGGGCGCGGGGGGAGCGGGAGCACGGGGAGGAGTGCGAGGAGGGGGAGGCGGCGCGGCGGTGGTGCTCGAGGGCGCGGAGGAACTCGATGAGGCTGCGGCAGTCCGCCATGGCGAGGTATCGCAATGGAATTTTGGGATCGGGATCTAGGTGGGGTGGGGCCGTGTGTTAGTAGCCGCCCGCGAGCCGGTTGCGGGATTGGGCGGTGCGGCGGCTGCGTGCGCGGCGCGCCTGGGTTCTTGCCTGGTTGGTGGGCGGTTCTTCTCGGTCCGTGACGTGTGCGGAAAAATAGCAAATTTAGTCCTTTTCTAAGTGATTAAAGCAATTTAGTCTTTTTAAATTTTTTAAAGTTAAAAATAGCCCTCTGTTGCAGTCTCTAGACGCGACGGATGACATATCCCGGCCTGTAGTAGAGCTAACCCGCTATAGGTGACCTGTCACGAACCCAACCTATGATACGGGCTATTTTTGAATTTGAAAATTTTAAGAGGCTAGAATTGCTGTTGTCACTTAGCAGAGGGGCTAAATTTACTATTTCGCTGATATGTGCCGGTGAGAAAAAAGGAAGGAGGCTTCGGTTTCTGTTTTTCTTTCTTGTCTTTCTTTTTTTTTCTTTTGGAGTTTTCTTTTCTCTCCGGCGAGCTTCTCATGCTTATGCAGCGTTATGCCATTGTTCATATACCTTCTGTTGCTTATGCCGACAAAATGGGACTCAAAAGTAGTGATAGGCTGCGTTGCCATATGCGTGTATTTATCGCTCTTCTTTATCCTTTTGTTGCGTTTCTTAAGTTGGCAAAATTGCACTGAAAAGTAATATGCGTGTTCTAGTAAGAGAAGTTTGCTTAGATTCTATGTCCTTCTGTTTAGTTCTAGCAAGAGAAGTTTGCTTTATTCATGGTTTTTAGTTGGACACCCAACCGTGATGGATTGAATCAGTCTCAAAAAGATTTATTTTCTTCATAGCATTTTCGCGTTCCAAGGAATACTCAAGAGGAAAAAGTAAGCCGGCAACAATTTCTGTGAGTTCGACAAAATGGGACTCAAAAATCATTTATGCGTGAGAACTCTCCTAGTATATAATTGTGGGTTTATATGATTGCCCAGGTACGAGCCTTGTTCTTACTTTAATTTGAAACGTGAATGCACCATGTAAAAAAGTATCACTCACCGCATGAATATAGTGCATGTCCTTTCAAGATTAACCGAGACATTTCTGTGAACTTCTGGCTCAAATATTACTCGGCGCGTACAAGGCTCGATATGTAATTTCATGCTCGAGGCAATGCTATCCTAAATTCCAAAACATGGACAACGATCCACAGTTCATCAGAGGCCACAAAAGCATACCATCACACCCAAAACAACCACAGTTGCATGTCAGCCTGCAGAGCAATTTTTTTACTCATAGATGCAGGTCCACATATACTATATTAGTCATCCAAATATTTCAAGATTAGTGAGATACATTTGCCCGAACATTTTGCACTTACATATCGACCATCTCTTTCCTTAGCTCTTATCTCTCTCTCCTCAACTCTTCTCTCTCACTTTTCAGAAAAAATAATTGACGTTCAAGGAATATGAAAATATTTTGGTTGTTCATTTTCAAGAGATTTTCTCTTCATGTTCAAGGAATATTTAAAATATGTTGTTCATGTTCAAGATATTTTAGTTAATGAAATTTGTCCATATAATGATTTGTTTTAAGGAACATGAAAAAAGAAAGAAACAATTTGTTCATCTACGTGTTCATAAATTTTTTGCTTCACATATGTGTTCATGAAATCTGATCGGAATACATTGGGAGAAATGAATGAAGATAGCAGAGGCTGTACAACAAGAAATAGATGGAGTAAATGATTTATTTTGCAAAGTAAGAACATGAACCTTGGTGCATGTTAGGTGGCTACGATAGTATATAGATCTTGATAGGACTTGCATTTTCTACTCGTCGATCGTCGCCACATAAAAGCTCTTTTTGAAAGGGGAAGAAACGAGAAAGGAGCAATGCAGCCATCCATATATCACATGTTATCCAATCCCATGTCGTGAGCTCATTCCCTGAGAGGTTTACAAGCAAAACTCTTGTTTAACAGAGAAAGGTGCGCTGCAGCCATCCATCACACATGTTATACAACATGCCATGCCATGAGCTCATTCCCTGAGAGGTTAACAAGCAAGACTCCTGTTTAATACCCAAAAGACTCGTTGGTCAGGTCACCTGCCTTAACAAGAGAAATGCACCGCAGCGCAGCCATCACAAGGTCCAACAGCGGAGACGAGACGTTCCAGCAACCATGACGGCGTGATGCCGCCGTCGGACTCGTTGTCCCTTTCCCTGATCTCTTCCTCCGGTCTCTTTTTCTAACGCAGCCACCCGTTGATTGACTGATGCTACAGGTACCAACCATGTCGGTGTGTGTGGTTCGATCATGGCATAATTGTGGCAGATATTCACCGTTATAGTTAGACAGACCGATGGACCAGTGGATTTGGTGCCTGTGGCACGATCGAAGTCGCCGTCACTAGTCTACGGAATTGAGAAATAGTTGAACAAAGGACGGGGCTTTTCAAAAAATGAGAAAAGAACGGGGCGAAAGACTGGCTGATGGGTGGTCTATTTCTTTCGTTTTGGAGAATCTGAGCTAAGCGTCACACCACTGAAAGCTCCGTGCAGACTAGTGATTCGTTGTATATAAGGAGCAAAAAAATTAAATCAGCTCAAAAAACGGCGAGGAAAAAGAATCGTTCGAAACCTCCGTTAGCAGCAGGAAAACGAATTAGGCCCATGGAAATGTGCTGCGGACAAAGCCAGTGATATTAGGCTGGACATTGTAGACCAGGTTTGGGCTGGGCAGAATCAGAAGAAAGTGCCAGGTAGTGTCACATAACTTGGCCCATGAATTCAATTAATTTTTTCCCTTTGTACAGTTGCTTATTATTAGTGTTATTGTTACTGTTATCGTTTGGATTAATTATAATCCCTACATGGCCGGTCTATATAGTCCTATGTGGCATCCATGTGGCACAAAGTCAACAAATCGACAAATGATTAGCAAATCAAAAAAAAATAAAGAGTCTAGGAGGTGTATGAGAGGGCTAGTTCACCATAAATCATGCGCCTCTCACCTCTCTAGTTCACCATGAACTCATGGACCATATGTTATCTATTTATCCTTTTCTCACCTCTTCCTCAAGGGTACCATGATCATTTGTCATGGGACTGTAGCTTATATATATCCCTAGAGCTCTAGATCCTACACCGAGAGTTGTAGGGGTGACCTTGGGAAGTCCACGATGGCCCAAGTCGCTAATCGAGTGATGTACAAAGCTCCTCCCTTAACATAGGATTATACCGTGCTCCACAAGGTGGCCGACCGTATTCAGAAAACACCGGTGTGTCCCAATTTGTCGAGTGTACGGTGACCTTCTAATAAGGCCACCGTACACGCCCATTAACTTAGTGACCTAGCCATTGAGCTATCGACATCCCCTCTCTAGTGTTCATTTCTATAATGATAACACTAACATTGTCCGTGGGGACCTAGCCAACATGAGAAACTATGGTCCCGCCGAAGCAAACTCCTGCTGAAGCCAAGGCATCGCTCACCCGGAGCAAAGGCTCGAGGTTTCGAGAGATAAAGCGGTACCTTGAGGGCAACCGAGGAGGACTAATCCAACGCCGGACACATAGAGAATGTGGAAGGAATCATCCAAACTGACCCCCTCACCACACCGCGTGACCCATCGTACCGGAAGGAGAGGAACTCCTCGAAGGCATTCATCTCAGAGCCCGTCACAACGTCCCAAGGATCCCCGACGGTACTTTAAGAGGCCCGACGAGTTCATCACCAACCTGAGGGTGCTTGCAAACGCTGAGCTCACCGACTTTGGTGCGCTCTGAGCACTACTCGAGGTCCCTCGGTCAAATGCAGTAGAAACTTCTATCCTACCGCATCTCCAAAGCCAAGTCATGACTCCGCTGGCTTGCAATCTCAAACGCTTTCGTCCAACGTCATCAGAGTGGATCACACGACATCACGAGAATCTGACTTCACGCATGGAAGAGCGCCGGTCCTCAACACGGCCTACTTCCTGCATTTACCACCCACGGCACATACAGCCATCATGAGCAGAGCTTCGTGGTTAAACCCTTTTTAGGGGCCCACCTACGTCGGAGCGCCCGAAGGCATGGCACCACCAGCAAGGAGGCAGCCTCTCCCTGAAGTGCAAAGACGAGAAGAAGCTTGCCGCCCGGAGATCGCGTCGTGAGACATCCAAGACCACCCGAACCAAGGCATCCTCCAAGGAAGTCGCGCCTAGAATGCACACAACAAAGGCCATGGGTAGAGTACCACCAAACCACGCCAAGTCACCACGAATGAACGCGCACGCACCAAGAGGATTAGGTGGGAGAGTCCGGAACAGCCACGGCTTTTAAGAGGTACCAACGCAACCGTTCCCACTCGTCGAGGAGGTCCTGAGACTGTTCACCAGGCTCGTCCTCTGGGGAAGAAAGCGACACTCGAAGTGAAGGAATCGGCATCCGGGAGACAGAGGCCACATGTGGACTTGCAACCCTTTGTGGAGGGAGATCCAAGAAGTTGCCTTCCCCCAGAAGTTCAAGCCGCCCATGCTGAAGCAATAAAGTGGGGACTCTAGCTCCCTGCAATTTTTGGAGGTATATTGCACGGTCGTTCGTGCCGCTAGAGGAGGACCCATGGAGATGTGCAACCTTTACCCCCTCGTGCTGACATGGATGACCCAAATTTGGTTCTTCAACCAAAGAAGAAACTCCATTAGATCATGGGAACATATCTAAGAAGTCTTCATTGTAGTCTCCAAGGAAACTTCACGCAACCTCTCATGTCAAATGAACTCTTCACCCTCAAGCAGAAGGAAGGAAAGTCCGTATGAAGTTTATCCAAGTGGTTCTCGAAGGTCCGGAGCCAGATTGCCAACGCCTCAAGCACTAGTGTGATAGACGCCTGCATGCAAGGATTACTTCCCGGAGAAGTAAATCATGTCCTTAATTGGAAACTTACAAGAACCACTGAGGAAATGTACAGCAAACTGCAAGAGTACGTGCGAGGTGAAGATGGCGACACTAGTAAGCTCGAGCCATCATCGCACGCCCATGACACTCCCTCGAGCGGAAAAAGCATAAGCTCTTTCAAGAAGAACTCCAGAAACAACAACCACACGTATTCCCAAGGGTGGAAGGTTATGGCCATCGATAACCAGCCTCACCGAGACAACCCTAGGTTTGATGGGAACACGTGACCTCAAGATCGTGGACCCAAAAAACTGGAAGAAAGGTGGTGCACCTTCCACGAAACTAGCAATCATTGGACTAGTGAATGCCACTCTCGGGAAGGAGGAGCCATGGGATAAGCCCCACGCTTCGGCAAGCTGACAGTAGCACAGGGGGCTCCTCGCCAAAGAGCGGCCACCCCAGCACAAGTGCTCATGAACGAACTGGCTCCGGAGGCAAGGGATCTTCCCTTCCAACAACCCAACCACCCCATCGGTGTCATACTCAGGGGCTCGACCTCTAGGAGGAGTTTCAAGAGGCAACACAATGAATATGCGAGAGGTGACATCGTGAGAGTGCTCACTCCTATCCTACCTCTAGAATGAGCGAGTATGCCATTAACCTTCGTAGAGAAAGATGCTAAGGAAATATGTTTCCCGCATGATGACGCCCACTTGTGACTGCCACGGTGGCGAACTGCAAGCTCACCAAGATCCTTGTTGATGGTGGAAGTTCGGTGAATATCTTGTACCTCCGCACCCTTAAAAGTTTGCTGGATCCGTAAGGAGGCTACAAGGATGGTTCACTAGAACCATCACTTTATCCGCTCACTGGCTTCATACCAGGAAGGTCGTACAACCGCTTGGTCAAATCAAACTTCTCATGACCATCGGGACCATGGAAATCACTGGACGGAGATGGTGGGCTTCGATATGGTGGAAATAGAGTCATCCTTTAATGCAATTATGGGAAGAGTCACACTCAACCGCTTCTATGCAACCGTGCAGCAAAACTTCTTGTGCCTCAAGATTTTCGGTCTACAAGGACCTATCATGGTGTGCAGAGAGCAAACTCAGGATCACGACATGCTTCACCTCCACGAGATGAAGAAAGCCATCAAAGAGCTAATCACCAAAAGCATGAACCTCTTTTCGGGCTTCAAGGAACCCTCCATGGCTTCACCCGAAAGATTCACGCCAAAGCCGTATCCCGAGGGAGAGTTGAAGAAAGTTCACCTCTTCGGGAATGAAGATGCGCGCAGGGTGAAGATAGGAGCAGACCTACCAATGAAGCTTCAAGCAAGTCTCATCGTCCGCCTTAACCGATCTTTTGCCTAGTCGCCCGCCGACATGAAGGGCATCTAGCCATGCCTTGGTGAAAGCAGACGCTCCAACAAGTCCCCTTGGAAAAAAAGCGATACCATCAAGAAAGAAGTTGAGAAACTCACCAGACTGGTCTCATCTAAGAGGTGTGGCATCTCGAGTGGTTGGGCAACACAATCTTGGTCAAAAAGGCTAACGGGAATGGCGCATGTGCATGGACTTCACCGACCCAACAAGGTATGCCCAAAATAAAATTACCCTCTTCCTCGCATCGACTAACTGGTCGATTCCATGATTGGGTATGAAATTTTGAGCTTCTTAGATGCATACTCCGGATGTCACCAAGTCCACATGTCTAAGGAAGATGAAAGAGGAAACTAGCTTCATCACCCTCGTCGGCACTTTCTGCTACCTGCTTGAGGAATATCGGAGTAACTCTCTAGTGACTTATGAGCCTCATCCTCAAGAGCCAATTTCAAATGAATGAAAAGTGTATGGGGACGAAGCCATCATCAAGAGCCATGTCACACATCCCGATGACCTTCCAAAAACTTTCATGAACCTCCAAAAATACAGAGTGGAGCTCAAACCGTAGAAGTGTGCATTCAGAGTCTGGGAAGGGAAGCTCCTGGGATTCTTGGTGTCACAACAAGGCATCAAAGCTAACCTCAAAAATATTTGTGTCATACTTGACATGGAGTCGTCACGATCCATCAAGGACGTGCAACGCCTCACTAGGAGGATGGTTGCACTCGGGAGATTTGTCTCCCGCCCGTTAGAGAAAGGGTTTCACTTCAAGGCTCTTCATAGCCTAAACAACTTCAAGTGGATGGCTGAAGTACATGCCGCCTTTAAAGAACTCAAAGCATACTTGACGAGTCCTCTGTTGCTTACAAGCCCAAAGTTTAGAGAACCTCTGTTGTTATATCTTGATGCAAGTCCAATAGTGGTCCGCGCAGCCTTGGTGAAGGAAAAAGGCAGCACCCAATGTCTCATCTATTATGTTAGTGAAGCCTTGGCCGAAGCAAAGAGGAGATAAACTCAAATCAGGAAGATCACCTACGGCTTCCTCATGGCCTTAAGAAAGCTCCGCTACTATTTCATGGGCCATGCCATCACCGTCCCCTTCACTTTTCCTCTCAACAAGGTCTTTGGCAACAAAGAAGACATATGAAGAATAGCCAAGTAGTCCACCAAGCTTGCACCATTCTCATCATGCTCACTGGCAGAACCTCTGCTATTATATCTTGCTACAACTCCAACAATGGTCCGTGTTGTCTTGGTGAAGGAAGAAGGCAGCACCCAATGTCACATCTACTATGTGAGTGAAGCATTGGCTGAAACAAAGGGGAGATACACTCGAATCGAGAAGATCACCTAAAGTGGCCTAAGAAAGCTCTGCTACTATTTCATGGGTCATGCCATCACCGTCCCTGACACTTTCCCTCTCAACAAGGTCTTTGGCAACAAAGAAGACATGTGAAGAATAGCCAAGTGGGCCACCAAGCTTACAAGTCACAAGTATTGGCGGTTTTCGTGGTAGAATGGCAAGCTCCAAGTGCTCCACTAGATGAAGAGCTCCTAAAGGCAATGGCGTCCGACCGCCATTGGCCCATGTGCTTCGACGGCTTAAATCGCCTAAATGGAGTCAGAGTCGGAGTCGTCTTGATAAGTCCAAAAGGGAAGATGTTTGGAGTACACCACCCATATCACCTTCAACACCACCACCAACATGGTTGAATATGAAGTCCAAATGGATTTCCAACTGGTGGTAAACCAAATAGACAAGTCATACCAATGCTTAGATGACAGGATGAGGAAATACATGGAAAAAGCCCCGAAGATGGAATTTACTTCATCGGGTTGGAAGCGCGCCTCGTATCATGAGGAGATAGCCACCTAAGTGATAGGCTAGCTAAAGCCGCAAGTTCCAAAGAACCACTCCCGTCTTCCTCGAGGTCCTCCACTGTGGCGTACCCGGTTTTAGGGCCGAATACGCCTCCCGTGTTTACTGTACCGATCCCTGGATCAGTAGTCGGTACACACAAGAACTTGATAACATTCACATACAATACCGAGTATTTTACATAAATATGCCATTATGGTCTTTATTCAATAATATAACTGATTGGCTGAATAAAAGTAGCAGCGGAAAACAGTAAAACGTAGTTATTGACCCATCAATATGCCCATCCACAGGCAACTGACTGGGGAGAACGTCCTAGCCCTCGTGGTCGCTGATTTCGTCTTCAGAGCACCACTCTTCCCCTTCATCTGGCCAAATCAACAAGCCAGGTGAGTACATTGAATGTACTCGTAAGCTTTTTCCCCGGGGATTAATACGGCATAATTCATGCAAAGGAATATTCCAAAGGGGAGTTCTAACCTAGGTTTCATGTTGTGCGGAAATGTAAGTCTTTATTTTAAATAACAATAATAGATTTAAAGCGAATTTGTAAAACGAAGGTCACACCGAAACACATCATTATCCGAGGTAGTCCCTGTTATCTCTCCTTTCTTTCCTCCGCGGGATAGTCATGCTCATCACCGCTTATCCTTTCGGCTTCCGCTCACACTACCCCGGCAGTGTAGCTAGCCTTTTCTTCAGCAATTCCTAGCTACCAATCCGGGTAACGTAAATTGCACACTGTGGACACATCATGCCCATGTCCTTAATCCCATTCCCAACTTTCACAATCAAAACATAATCTAACCAGTGTGTGGCCTTATCAGTTCATGTCCATGACCGAGGACGCGGCTATTCGAATAGTTTTTAACACTCTGCAGATGTTGTACGGCTTTACCCACAAGATGTAGTTCACCCTTATTGCCGAGCGCTAACGATACACCTCAGGAGGTGTATTGGCAGGGTTATTACAACGAGACCCTTCTCCCGTGTTCACACTAGAGCCGGATTCGTTAGGAGGGTAGCCCAACCTTTTGCATCTCGGATGACAGAAGTGGGACTCTCCCCCTTTGTGTCGGACCATGTTCCACGTACCTTGTAGGAATCTACTGAGCTTTACCCCCACAACGCGGTGAGACTCTCGAAGAGCTTTCCCCCTACGCAGTCCCGTGGAGATCCTCTAGGGATTCCGGATCCACTAGCACTTCACCCTAACTTCCCACGGTTCCGGGCTCCGACATTAGACGGGGTACCAGGTCCAGTCCTTCCCATAAAGGACATGTGGACGTACGGGAGGGGAACTGATTCAGCGGCACTTAGGTTCGGTCCTTAACCAGTTCGAGCGGGACTCCATAACCAACCAACTCCACGGGTAGCGACCGGCTACCCGACCATTCCTTTCTTAAGTAGCAACCGGCTACTCTACCACCTCATAACACCCTTAGCATTCCCGCCCGAATCCAAAATTCTCCATCATTTCATGTGGGATTTTTCACAAATGTTTCCTTTTAAAAGAGTTCATCGGCATGTATAAACAAGCCGAGGGTTTTGATCCCATACCCCACGTACTTTGTAAAACTTGTTTAACTAAAGCAGGTCTAAGCACAGCTACCGCTTGTATTCCTACTACCTTGCCGGTCGGTCTCGACCGACTAAATAGACCTAGGGTTACAAGGGCGGATTCCAAAACCTACGGCACATGCATCTACTGGGCATAGCTTTACTAGCATAAAATACCGGTAATACCAAAATAGCATGCAAGATTTAGCAAGCAAAATAATTAAGCGTAGTAAATATGGGATTCAATATGTTCAAGACGGGGAAACCTTGTCTGGCAGCTCCGGGTCCTGTTCCTGTTCTTGGCGTGAAGGTGATGTCGGGTCCTCCCGCGGCACGTACGGCACTCCGTTCACTACGCGTTGAAAGAAATCGGCGAATAAGAAACAAGCGAATCAACTCCAAATAAACTCTAGGAACGTATATGATTAAAATAGTGAAGTGTTGGTGTCATTGGGTTCATTAGGTTTCTATTGAAACTAAACCTAGGGTTGCCGGAAGCATTTCTTTGAGTGGGTAGTTTGCATAAAATGACGACGCTTAGGGGGGGGGTCTAGACTTTCCTTAAGATTTGATTTCCAAACCATATGCCCTATCGAGTTAATCGAGTACTATTCACTTGTTATCATGCTGGAAAGTGAAAATATTTAGTTCGTGCTGAAAATAATGCTTACAGCGTATGTGTGTAAGCCTAAGAAAAGAAAAGAAATAACTACACCTAGTCTCCTTTGTTACAGCTATGAAATCATTTCAATCTTGAAACTTTGTAAAGGTAAAAGTTTGCATTATTTCTAGAGTTTTCAGAACCGGA